>LR738710.1:432796802-432812895 GCA_902687465.1 Secale cereale | reverse complement strand
GACCCTCGGCCTCTCGACCCCTCGACGACCCTCGGCCCCTCGGCGATCTCTCGACCCTTGACGACCCTCGGTCCCTCGACGACCCTCGACCCCCCCCCTAATGTCGAAGTTATCGGGGAGGGTGTATATCGACAACGACATATCCGATAAAAAAAGAGGAAGAAGAAAAAAAAGGAACCGCTAGAGGAGAAGATCGAAGAAAAAAAAGAAAAAAAGGAGAAGAAGAAAGGAATAGAGGAGAAGAAGAGAAAATTTCTCTTCTTCTCCTCTTTTTTTTCTTCTTCATATTTATTTCTCCTCTTCTTCCTCTCCTCTTCTTCTTTCTTTCCTCTTTCTTATTTTCTTCTTTCCTATCCTTCTTTTTCTAAATTTGTAACTTTTGCATATATAAATCTTTCTATATATATTTAGCATATATAAACAAAAAACTATATAGCCACATACACATATACATCACATACACATCACATACAACAACTATACATCACAATTGTAACTATCTATATATAAACAAAAAACATTCTATGAAAAAAAACATTTTTAACATATATATTTAGCAAATTCCAAAAAAACAAAAAACTATATAAAATGAAAAAAAAAATTAACTTATAGTCCAGATGCATCCTGGGCTGTAGGCCTTCCAGGCTCACTGGGCAGCGCCCAATTTTTTATTTTTTTCCCTTTTTTTGCTTTATTTATTTCTAAGTTGTTTTTTGCTGTATTTAGAGTTTCTTTGTGAATATTATTGCTTTAGGTAAAACCAATTACAAACTTTCTGTTAGTGCAAGTAGTATTCAAATTTGAATAGTTTAAATTTGAAATTATTTGTTTTCTTTGTTGCTTTATTTATTTTATTTTGTTTCTACTTACAATGAAATACTTATTGTTGCTATTTTTTTTATTTTTTTGCAAGTTTTTTTTGTTTTCTGCATTATTTATTTTCTTTTGTTTTTTGCTTTATTTTTTAATTCTTTCTGGTAAAACCAATTACAAACTTTCTGTTAGTGCAAGTAGTATTGAAATTTGAATAGTACAAACGGAAAATGGTATCATACTCGTCTGTTACAAAGTTGGCATGGTATCATCATAATAGTTGCGGAAAAAATTCTTCACTTTTTCTTCGCTTGTGTCATTTGCTTATTGCGCCGTAACCATGGATAATCTTCATCGTTTATCAGGATGCTTGGGTCAGCCTTGACTTTGAAGGGAGGAATTTCATGAAACTTTTCATAATCTTCGGATATGTCTGTCTTGCCCTCCACTCCCAGGATGTCCCTTTTTCCTGAAAGAACTATGTGGCGCTTTGGCTCATCTTATGATGTATTCGTTTCCTTATCTTTTCTTTTTCTCGGTCTGGTAGACATGTCCTTCACATAGATAACCTGTGCCACATCATTGGCTAGGACGAACGGTTCGTCAGTGTATCCAAGATTTTTCAGATCCACTGTTGTCATTCCGTACTGTGGGTCTACCTATACCCCGCCTCCTGACATATTGACCCATTTGCACTTAAACAAAGGGACCTTAAAATCATGTCCGTAGTCAAGTTCCCATATGTCCACTATGTAACCATAATATGTGTCCTTTCCCCTCTCGGTTGTTGCATCAAAGCGGACACCGCTGTTTTGGTTGGTGCTCTTTTGATCTTGGACAATCGTGTAAAATGTATTCCCATTTATCTCGTATCCTTTGTAAATCAATATAGTCGAAGATGGTCCCCTGGACAACAAGTACAACTCATCACAAACAGTGTTGTCACCTCTGAGACGTGTTTCCAACCAACTGCTGAAAGTCCTGATGTGTTCACATGTAATCCAGTCGTCGCACTGCTCTGGGTGTTTGGAGCGCAGACTGTTCTTGTGTTCATCGACATACGGGGTCACTAATGTAGAGTTTTGTAGAACTTTGTAGTGTGCTTGAGACCAAGAATATCCGTCCCTGCATATTATTGAGTCCCTTCAAAGCGTGCCTTTTCCAGTCAGTCTCCCCTCGTACCGCGATTTAGGGAGACCTATCTTATTAAGGCCAGGAATGAAGTCAACACAAAACCCGATGACATCCTCTGTTTGATGGCCCATGGAGATGCTTCCTTCTGGCCTGGCGCGGTTACGGACATATTGCTTTAGGACTCCCATGAACCTCTCAAAGGGGAACATATTGTGTAGAAATACGGGCCCCAGAATGACAATCTCGTCGACTAGATGAACTAGGACGTGTGTCATGATATTGAAGAAGGATGGTGGGAACACAAGCTCGAAACTGACAAGACATTGCGCCACATCACTCCTTAGCCCTGTACGATTTCTGGATGGATCACCTTCTGAGAGATTGCATTGAGGAATGCACATAGCTTCACAATGGCTAATCGGACGTTTTCCAGTAGAAGCCCCCTCAATGCAACCGGAAGCAGTTACGTCATAATCACATGGCAGTCATGAGACTTTAGGTTCTGAAACTTTTTCTCTGCCATATTTATTATTCCCTTTATATTCGACGAGAAGCCAGTCGGGACCTTCATACTGAGCAGGCATTCAAAGAAGATTTCTTTCTCTTTTTTCGTAAGAGCATAGCTGGCAGGACCTTCATACTGCTTCAGAGGGATGCCGTCTTTTTCGTGCAAACGTTGCAGGTCCTCCCGTGCCTCAGCTGTATCTTTTGTCTTTCCATACACGCCCAAGAAGCCTAGCAGGTTCATGCAAAGGTTCTTCGTCACATGCATCACGTCGATTGAAGAGCGGACCTCTAGGTCTTTCCAGTAGGGTAGGTCCCAAAATATAGATTTCTTCTTCCACATGGGTGCGTGTCCCTCAGCGTCATTCGGAACAACTAGTGCGCCGGGGCCCTTTCCAAAGATTACGTGTAAATCATTGACCATAGCAAGTACGTGATCACCGGTACGCATGGAGGGCTTCTTCCGGTGATCTGCCTCGCCTTTGAAATGCTTGCCTTTCTTTCAACATTGATGGTTGGTCAGAAGAAATCGACGATGGCCCAGGTACACATTCTTCCTGCACTTGTCCAGGTATATACTTTCAGTGTCAGCTAAACAGTGCATGCATGCGTGGTATCCTTTGTTTGTCTGTCCTGAAAGGTTACTGAGAGCGGGCCAATCGTTGATGGTCACGAACAGCAACGCCTTTAGGTCAAATTCCTCCTGTCTGTGCTCATCCCACGCACGTACACTGTTTCCATTCCACAGCTGTAAAAGTTCTTCAACTAATGGCCTTAGGTACACATCAATGTCATTGCCGGGTTGCTTAGGGCCTTGGATGAGAACTGGCATCATAATGAACTTCCGCTTCATGCACATCCAAGGAGGAAGGTTATACATACATAGAGTCATGGGCCAGGTGCTGTGATTGCTGCTCTGCTCCCCGAAAGGATTAATGCCATCCGCGCTTAAAGCAAACCATACGTTCCTTGGGTCCTTTGCAAACTCCTTCCAGTACTTTCTCTCGATTTTTCTCCACTGCGACCCGTCAGCGGGTGCTCTCAATTTCCCGTCCTTCTTATGGTCCTCACTGTGCCATCGCATCAACTTGGCATGCTCTCTGTTTCTAAACAAACGTTTCAACTGTGGTATTATAGGAGCATACCACATCACCTTCGCAGGAACCCTCTTCCTGGCGGGCTCGCCATCAACATCACCAGGGTCATCTCGTCTCATCTTATACCGCAATGCACCGCATACCGGGCATGCGTTCAGATCCTTGTATGCACCGCGGTAGAGGATGCAGTCATTAGGGCATGCATGTATCTTCTGCACCTCCAATCCTAGAGGGCATAGGACCTTCTTTGCTGCGTATGTACTGTCGGGCAATTCGTTATCCTTCGGAAGCTTCTTCTTCAATATTTTCAGTAGCTTCTCAAATCCTTTGTCAGCCACAGCATTCTCTGCCTTCCACTGCAGCAATTCCAGTACGGTACCGAGCTTTGTGTTTCCATCTTCGCAATTGGGGTACAACCCTTTTTTGTGATCCTCTAACATGCGATCGAACTTCAGCTTCTCCTTTTGACTTTCGCATTGTGTCCTTGCATCGACAATGACCAGCCGAAGATCATCATTTGGTTCCTCTTGATCTTCAGCAGCTTCACCCGTTGCAGCATCATTGGGCACATCGTCTGGTTCCTCTTGATCTTTACCAGCTCCCCCCATTGCAGCATCACCGTATTCAGGGGGCACATAGTTGTCATCGTACTCTTCTTCTTCGCCGTCTTCCATCATAACCCCTATTTCTCCGTGCCTCGTCCAAACATTATAGTGTGGCATGAAACCCTTGTAAAGCAGGTGAGAGTGAAGGATTTTCCGGTTAGAGTAAGACATCGTATTCCCACATTTAGTGCATGGACAACACATAAAACCATTCTGCTTGTTTGCCTTAGCCGCATTTAGAAACTCATGCACGCCCTTAATGTACTCGGAGGTGTGTCTGTCACCGTACATCCATTGCCGGTTCATCTGCGTGCATTATATATAATTAAGTGTGTCAAAGACCATTACAGAACATCATAAATAGATAATTAAGTGACCAAATTAATAAAAGTTCATCATCACATTAAAACCAAAGTACATACATATATAGTTCTCATCTAACAACATATAGCTCTCCATACACATCGAAACTATATAAAACATTTCAATGCGAAAACAAATGCGATCATAATCGCAACCAAGGTAACAATTGATCCAACGGCATAATGATACCAAGCCTCGGTATGAATGGCATATTTTCTAATCCTTCTAATCTTCAACCGCATTGCATCCATCTTGATCTTGTGATCATCGACGACATCCGCAACATGCAACTCCAATATCATCTTCTCATCCTCAATTTTTTTTATTTTTTCCTTCAAGAATTTGTTTTCTTCTTCAACTAAATTTAACCTCTCGACAATAGGGTCCATCTTGTTCTTGTGATCATCGATGACTTCCGCAACATGCACTCCTCCTCCATTTTTTCCAATTTTTTCTTTAAGGAAATGTTTTCCTCTTCAACTAAATTTAACCTCTCCACAAGAGGGTCGGTTGGAATTTCCGGTTCAACTACCTCCTAGACATAATAAAACATCTATGCATGTCAGGTTGGTCGGCATAACTATCATAAACACTAAAACAAATAGTTATAAATTAAAGATAATATACCACATCCGAATCGTAGACAGGACGAGGGCCCACGTGGGCGGATATCAAAACCATCGCACTATATAATAACAAGCAATAATAAACGTAAGAAAATTAGACAAATATCTATCTAAAGCAATAATAACAAGCAATAATAAAAGTAAGAAAAGCATGGACATAACAAGAGGCTCACCACGATGGTGCCGGTGACGAGATCGGCGGGGGCGATCGACGGCGGCGAAGACGGGGACGGGACGTGACGGACCGCTAAACCTAGACAAATCTCGGAGAAAATAGAGCTTCGACAGGAGAAAAGCTTAACTAGTGTGGCTCGGGCATTCCATCGAACACGTTGTGTGCATAGGAGGTGAGCTAGAGCACCACTAACCCCTCTCCCCCTCGGCCAGAAAAAAAACAGAGCAGTGTGCTCTGCTCTTGCGCGAGGGGGTATATATTGGCACCTCATTGGTCCCGGTTGGTGCTACAAGCCGGGGCTAAAGGGGTGCCTTTGGTCCCGGTTCATGCCACCAACCGGGACCAATGGTGGTGGGCCAGGAGCAAGACCCATTGGTCCCGGTTCGTCGCACCAACCGGGACCAAAAGGTCCAGACGAACCGGGACCAATGGCCCACGTGGCCCGGCCGGCCCCCTGGGCTCACGAACCGGGTCTAGTGCCCCCATTGGACCCGGTTCTAGATTGAACCGGGGCTAATGGGCTGGACAGGCCTGGACCAAAGCCCTGTTTTCTACTAGTGAGTGGGGGTGGTGAGTGAGGTGTGTATCAATTAATGTGAGAGAGATAGAGAGATGGTGGAGATTGTGAGAGAACCACATAACTAGGGTCATGTTCAAACCTTATAATCATCCACTTTATTCATACACATACACATTTTTGTTTTTGTCATCGTATTTAGGATAAACACATTTGGAATTTTATTTGAATTGGAGTATATGATGGTATTTTCTTCCACTAGCTCAATGATCCATATTTGAATTGAATGGACAATCTAAGTTTCGAGTTGGAGATGTTGATTTTCGAAACTTGCACTTTTTTTGCATGCACACCAAAAGAAATCTCGGCCATGATATCATAGTCGGCCGTACAAGAGCAGAACAATTAATTTCAGCTTCCAAAAGCTTTCAAACTTCCCGCTCAAACCAAAATATCCCGCGCCCGAAAGTTTAGCACTGTGATACTCCTATTGTTTTCTCCTAAGTAGTATTGTTGGGGATATAACCCCATGGTATGACCCGACCTGGACTCTTGTAAGCCACCGAGCCTCAGCCTGTGTATATAAAGGCGAGACCCGACGGCGGGTTAACTCAAGGAACAATTGATCGATAGCTAGGTTAAGCGATTCCTCTCCTTTGTAATTGATATCTAGGCAATACTAGAAGCAGGACGTAGGCTTTTACCTCGTTGTGAGGTGCCGAACCTGGGTAAACCTAGTGTCATTTGTCCCGTTAAACCCCTTCAAGATAACCTACGTTGCGATGGCTCCACACCTAAGTCCTTTTGCAAGGACATCTTCCATGAAAAAACCACGACAGTTGGCGCCCATCGTGGGGCTAGAGCACGGCGGTTTCGAGTTCTTGAAGGGAAACTTCTCAGGGATCGATGGATACGCCATGGGCCGGATGACTAAGAGTCACTGCAGCAAGATCTACATCGATGATGCTGGCTGGGGCCTCGAGGCCAACTCAATCAAGTATGGGTACCAGGTCCCCTTTGGCGGAATTCACGTCTTCATCGGCAAGATCGACGAGTCAGAGCCAGAGCTGGACGCCTGCACCAACATCATCGAGACGGCTCAGCGCTGCTAGGCTTCTCGCCCCTCGTTGGTTACCCCAAGTGGAAGGTGTGAGATGTAGTGTTGCGGAAGTTTTTCCCTAGGCAAAGATACCAAGGATCGAATCCCCAGAGACTCCTAGGTTCAACAAGAAGGTGTCAACTGCTACGGCGCCAGATATTAGCAATCAACGTGGACCTGCACACAGATACAAATAACTTTGCTCCCAACGAGTACAGAGAGGTTGTCAATCCCTCCGGCCTTGTAGTTCACAAAGGATTAAACGCAAGTGATAGTAGTGATAGATATAATTGCAATAGTAAATAAAAGCAAAAAGTAAATAGCGGATGTGATCAATGATGGTAATATGGACCGGAGTCTCATGATGTTCACTAGTGATGTCTCTCTCCCAAAAGACGATAAAACAGCTATGTGAGGTAAACGAATTACAGCTGGGAAATTGACAGGACCATGTGCGCAAACCAATGCTGACTACATTGCAAGAAAGGTTGAGGTTCAAAGCATGGGCGGTACGCCAAAGTAAGTAGACCGAAATCCATCAATATCTACTACTAATCATCCACCTTGAGATATCTATCCAGAACATCTCGCTGGTATTAAGTTGCGAGTCCCACCCATAGTGTAAACTCAATGCAACAGACAACTGCATTAAAATAACTTTGCGTAAAGTAAACAATCCTTGCACCCGCGGGCACAAGCACCGTTGTTTTCCCACTTGTGGCTACAGCACATCCCCTAGACTCATGTTTATGTCACTCAAGCTAGTCATCGAGGGGCATGAACCCACAATCAAGCATAACGTTCCCTCTTGGAGTCACTACCTATTACTGGGCCAAAGCAACAAATAACAACGGAGAACATGCAAGAATTACTTACGAACATAAATATAAAAGAGGTAGATCAAATATATTACTCAAACACAATCTGAACATAATCTCATAATCCATCGGATCCCAGCAAACTCATCATAGCAACAGCATAAGGATTACATATGTGCCTCGATCATGTAGGGCAGCTCACGAGGACTAATTAGTGAAGCACAAGAACGAGAGGAGAACATCACATAGCTACTGGTCATGGACTCATGGTCCAAGGGAGACTACTCACAACTCATCCGGGAGGCGTCCATGGTGGTGGAGAAGCTCCCGGTGGTGATCCTCCCCTCCGGCAGGGTGCCGGGAAGAGTTCTCCTGGTGCTCCCGATCTTGAAAGCGGCGGAGGCGGCGGAACAGAGATGGGATCGCGAAAAGAGTTCCTCCCTCGAGGGTTTCGGGAGACGCTTTAAATATATGCCAAAGGGGGGCATCGGAGGAGCCTCGGGGGGCCCAGGCGCCCCCCCCCGGCGTGGCCCAGGGGGGGCGCGCCGCCAGGGCGCCTGGAGCCCTGGTGCCCCCCCCCCCCCGGCTGTACTTCGGGCGCACGGTAGGTTCTGGAACGCTGATTTTTTATATAATTTTTCTGGATTTTTCCTGGCAGTTCTTGTAACGTGAAAACCTGAAATACAAAAACAGCCGAAAACAGAAAGTGGCACTGGGGTGCACTGAGTTAATAGGTTAGTCCAAATATGATCAAAAGTGTATGGAAGTGTATAAATATCATAGCAATATCACCCAAAAGAGGCATGGAGCAAGCAGAAATTATAGATACGTTTTGGACGTATCAACATCCCCAAGCTTAATTCCTGCTCGTCCTCGAGTAAGTAAATGATAACAAGAATAATTTCTGTGGTGACATGCTATTAACCATATAGGACTTTTTCATAGTCATATGACAAAAGCTTACTGAGACAATGAATTTGTAGTATTTAAGTTGCCTCATGAGAAAATCACAAAGGACTGAAAGTTTTACAATATGATACTGAAACATCAAATAGATTTGCAATGAACATGATGTGCAAATATGATAAAGTGATATCTAGCTTGCCCCCTTTAGTGAAGCAAAACATAAATGCAGGGGCACCTCCAAAGTTTAAGTGATGACTAGATACAATGATTTCAGAATAAACGATATCACAATCATGCAAAAGACAATGCTACTTTGGGACAATGCACATTACACTCAGAATGACAATCATGCTCTCAGTAGTTGGTGCTTTGAAGAAAGAAGGTGGAGACTCAACATAAAAGTAAAAGAATGGCCCTTCGCAGAGGGAAGCAGGGATTACTCATGTGCTAGAGCTTTTTATTTTGAAAAACATAGAAACAATTTTGTCAACGGTAGTAGTACTTCATATGTGTTATGCATAAGACATCCTATAAGTTGCAAGCCTCATGCATCGAATACCAATAGTGCTCGCACCTTGTCCTAATTAGCTCGGATTTCCATGGATTGTCATTGCATTACATATGTTTCAACCAAGTGTCACAAAGGGGTACCTCTATGTCACCTGTACAAAGGTCCAAGGAGATAGATCGCATTTGATTTCTCGTTTTTGATAGATCTCAACTTGAGGACATCCATACCGGGACAACATAGAAAATAGATAATGGACTCCTCTTTAATGCTTAAGCATATTATCATAAGAGATTGAGGATTAATGTCCAAGCTAAAACTTCCACCATGATACATGGCTTTGGTTGGCGGCCCAATGTTCTTCTCTAACAATATGCATGCTCAAACCATTCAACCCATGGCAAATCACCCTTACTTTAGACAAGACGAACATGCATAGCAACTCACATGATATTCAACAAAAGTGTAACAGTTGATGGCGTCCCCAGAAACATGGTTACCGCTCAGCAAGCAACTTATAAGAAATAAGATACATAAGCAACATATTCTTTACCACAATAGTTTTTAAGCTACTTTCCCATGAGCTATGTATTGCAAAAACTAAAGGTTTTAAAGGTAGCACATGTAAATTTACTTGGAGTGGCGGTGAAATACCACATATAGGTAGGTATGGTGGACTCATATGGCATAACTGGTTTAAAAGGATGTGGATGCACAAGCAGTCAGTCCGCTTAGTACAGGTGAAGGTTAGCAAAAGACTGGGAGCGACCAACTAAGAGAGCAATGACGGTCATAATCATGCAGAGCGACAAAGCAACATTGAATCAGGCATGGTAGTTATATCGCTACTCAGAAACAAAAGATCATCAAGGCTTGACAGACTTTCTTTACAGTCTTAAATATGCATGAGCATACGCCAAGTCAATCAAAATAAATTCTCGAAGGAAGATATTACTAAACCATACCACATCATAGGCAAACAAATCATGTTGGTATTCCAATAACACATTGGGAACCCTCCAGCTATTTGAGACTAACCATAACAAAACATGAACTACTAAGCGCCATCATGCACGTAGCATCTTTATCATAGACATATCAACCAATGCAACGGAAGCAAACTCTCTTAATAAGGTGAGCATGATAATTTAAAGAGAGTTCAAGCAACCAACTAAACCAAAGCTCTTGAAAAGATAAGCATGAAAGCTAAGAGCTGAACATGATAGTAGCTATTAAAAGACAAAGAACACACACAGCAAGGATAGACATGAAAATTCTATGTTATGTTCTAGGTAGAAGTGGAGCGTGTTTCTCTCCCACATAAAGAAAGCTGAGTTCCGACTCGTTATGAAAAACTAAAAAGGAAACTAAAAGCAAGACGCTCCAAGCATAGCGCATAACACATGAAGTGATTAAAATATAGTGGAACGAAAGACGAACTGATAATGTTGATGGAGAAGGGGATGCACGGGGGCATCCCCAAGCTTAGACGCTTGAGTCTCCTTGAATATTTCTTGGGGGTGCATGGGGGAATCCCCAAGCTTGAGCGCTTGACACTCCTGAATCTTTTTATCATCTTCCCTCGCACACTTGAAAACTACCTTCATACATAAATCATCATAATCTGATTAGCGAAGTTAGTACCCATAATAAAATAATTATACCTTGCTGGAAATAAAGATATTCTTGAAGGTCTACTGTTTCTCAAGATTGCCAAAAGGTTTTTGCAAAGAAAAAGCAAGCTCTTGGTTTGCAAAATGAAGGAAAATCAAAACAGGACAGAATCTGTGAAAAACAGAACAGCAGGTAGTAATTGATTTGTTCGGGGCACTTCTGCAACTCTAATAAAAAAACTCAGAACAGAAGCACGAAAGACAATTATATAGAGAACGCTGTCGAAAAAATTCAGACCAAAAAGATGATCTGGTGATTTTATACGAATTTTTCTATCCAATGACAGAATCTGTTTCCTGGACAGCACCTCACAACTTTTGAACTTTCTAGCAATCAGAGGCTACACTTGGCACAAAATTGAAAAGTAAAGATACAATGATGATGCTACAGTAGTAACAACATCAAGACACAACAAAAGCAAAATAAATTTATTCATGTGGGCTGCCTCCCAAAAGCGCTTTCTTTTATGCCTTTAAGCTAGGCATAATGCATATAGATCAAGTTTTATCAAGAGTAAAAGAATAGCTAGCCCGTACAACGGACTCAAAAGGTAACTTGATCTTCTTTCGAGGGAAGTGTTCCATCCCTTTCTTGAGAGGAAACTGAAATTTTATATTCCCCTCTTTCATGTCAATGATAGCACCAACGGTGCGTAAAAAGGGACGTCCCAAAATAATTGGACAAGAAGGATCACATTCAATATCCATAATAGTAAAATCAACGGGAACATAATTATCATTGACAACGATAAGAACATCGTCGATCCTCCCCAAAGGTTTCTTTATGGAAGAATCAACGAGACGAACACCAAAAGAACAAGAATCATAAGGTTTTAATTTAAGCATATCATATAGTCTTTTGGGCATAATGGAGGTACTAGCTATAACATCACATAAAGCATAGCAAGAAAAGTTGTTTATCTTAATTTTAATCATAGGATCCCAACCATCTTATAGCTTTCTAGGTATGGAGGCTTCTACAATAAGTTTCTCCTCCCTAGCTTTGATGAGAGCATTAGTGACATGCTCTGTGAAGGCAAGATTAAGCGTGCTAGTGTGGGGATCTTTGGCCATTCCTTGCAGAAAGGTGACAACTTCTGAAATACTACAATTATCAAAATCAATTTTATCATTATTGGGCAGAATTGTAGTGTCATCCTCTTTGTTTGAATCGCTCTCTATTATAAGAGTTTGAACGTCTTCCCAAGTTTGGGGAAGCTTAGGAGCAATTTTAAACTGAGGCTCATACTCTTTTCCGGGAAGACCATGCCATGGGCATAACCCTCAGTCAAGACTAACATAATCACAAGGTTTATTACTTTTGTAGGTCCCGACAGTGGTGATTGGCATAATGGAAGAAGGGGTGTACTCCTCACATCTAG
Source organism: Secale cereale (assembly GCA_902687465.1). Taxonomy (NCBI): domain Eukaryota; kingdom Viridiplantae; phylum Streptophyta; class Magnoliopsida; order Poales; family Poaceae; genus Secale; species Secale cereale. Next base: position 432,800,675 of record LR738710.1, on the reverse strand, counting down.
TGTTTTTGGTGGAACCCATAATAGCAAACAAGCAAGATAACTATTTTTGTGATTTTCGATAAAAAGGTACTAAAGCAAAAACTGAAAGGTAAACTAACAAGACTAAAAGCAAAGGTAAAAGATAGCGTGCAACTCCCCTATCTCGAAGAGTGGAGTCCCCGGCAACGGCGCCAGAAAAACTCTTGCTAGGCTTCTCGCCCCTCGTTGGTTACCCCAAGTGGAAGGTGTGAGATGTAGTGTTGCGGAAGTTTTTCCCTTGGCAAAGATACCAAGGATCGAATCCCCAGAGACTCCTAGGTTCAACAAGAAGGTGTCAACTGCTACGGCGCCAGATATTAGCAATCAACATGGACCTGCACACAGATACAAATAACTTTGCTCCCAACGAGTACAGAGAGGTTGTCAATCCCTCCGGCCTTGTAGTTCACAAAGGATTAAACGCAAGTGATAGTAGTGATAGATATAATTGCAATAGTAAATAAAAGCGAAAAGTAAATAGCGGATGTGATCAATGATGGTAATATGGACCGGAGTCTCATGATGTTCACTAGTGATGTCTCTCTCCCAAAAGACGATAAAACTGCTATGTGAGGTAAACGAATTACAGCTGGGCAATTGAAAGGACCATGTGCGCAAACCAATGCTGACTACATTGCAAGAAAGGTTGAGGTTCAAAGCATGGGCGGTACGCCAAAGTAAGTAGACCGAAATCCATCAATATCTACTACTAATCATCCACCTTGAGATATCTATCCAGAACATCTCGCTGGTATTAAGTTGCGAGTCCCACCCATAGTGCAAACTCAATCCAACAGACAACTGCATTAAAAGAACTTTGCGTAAAGTAAACGATCCTTGCACCCGCGGGCACAAGCACCGTTGTTTTCCCCCTTGTGGAAATAGCACATCCCCTAGATTCATGTTTCTGTCACTCAAGCTAGTCATCGAGGGGCATGAACCCACAATCAAGCATAACGTTCCCTCTTGGAGTCACTACCTATTACTTGGCCAAAGCAACAAATAACAACGGAGAACATGCAAGAATTACTTACGAACATAAATATAAAAGAGGTAGATCAAATATATTACTCAAACACAATCTGAACATAATCTCATAATCCATCGGATCCCAGCAAACTCATCATAGCAACAGCATAAGGATTACATATGTGCCTCGATCATGTAGGGCAGCTCACGAGGACTAATTAGTGAAGCACAAGAACGGGAGGAGAACATCACATAGCTACTGGTCATGGACTCATGGTCCAAGGGAGACTACTCACAACTCATCCGGGAGGCGTCCATGGTGGTGGAGAAGCTCCCGGTGGTGATCCTCCCCTCCGGCAGGGTGCCGGGAAGAGTTCTCCTGCTGCTCCCGATCTTGGAAGCGGCGGTGGCGGCGGAACAGAGATGAGATCGCGAAAAGAGTTCCTCCCTCGAGTGTTCCGGGAGACACTTTAAATATATGCCGAAGGGGGGCATCGGAGGAGCCTCGGGGGGCCCAGGCGCCCCCCGGCGCGGCCCATGGGGGGGGCGCGCCGCCAGGGCGCCTAGAGCCCTGGTGCCCCCCCCCCCCCGGCTGTACTTCGGGCGCACGGTAGCTTCTCGAATGCTGATTTTTTATATAATTTTTCTGGATTTTTCCTGGCAGTTCTCGTAATGTGAAAACCTGAAATACAAAAACAGCCGAAAACAGAAACTGGCACTGGGGTGCACTGAGTTAATAGGTTAGTCCAAATATGATCAAAAGTGTATGGAAGTGTATAAATATCATAGCAATATCACCCAAAAGAGGCATGGAGCAAGCAGAAATTATAGATACGTTTTAGACGTATCAAGCGCGCGCGACCCGCCAGGTGTCAACCCGGCGGGAACACTGGTACAACATTGTGCTATGCAAATGGTTTTTAACCCCTTTCTATGACGGCATTGTGAACCATTTCCAAGTGAGTGACTGCGATAGGGGGTCCTTCCCACACGACCTAGAAACTGTCGGGGATAGGCCCTCCTGGTACACACGCTCGGCAAAATGAGGTCGTGTGCGACAGGAGAGCGATCAAATACTATTATACGTACATTTGTGCTTAATATACAATTATACATGCCAAATCATTTCCAGTCGGAAGTACATCCCACACAGTTGGTCTCGGCTAAACATTTCCGTTCTTATGTACATTCCACACAGTCAATCCAATGAATATGTTTCCGTTAGTATGTACATCCCACAGAGTTAATCTAAGAAGTACGTTTCCGTTCTTATATACATCCCACACAGTTACTCCAAGGAAAACATTTCCGTTTGCAGGTACACCACACACAATTTTCCCCATTAAATCATTTGTGATAGCATTGACATTGCACATGATATTAATAATTTTATCGTTTGCGTTATTGAATGCATCACACACGGTGCGTAGAAGAAACTATGTGGCAAAGGTTGTCAATCACACACACTTTTTATGTGGTAAATGTTTGCGCAAGGTGGCCTAACTAAAACAGTATTCAAGAGGATGTCATGTGTGATTGTTCATTGATCCAACACGGTTTATTCCTAGAAACTGTGTGCGTTGCCTGAGGTCATCGCCCATGGTGTTTTCTCAATAACAGTTTGCAATAGAAAAAACCCAATTATCCAGGCTAATTGGCCATTAGCAGGCTAATTGACCTATCATTAATAATCCATTTATTAATCTAATTGACATTTCATATTAAGCACACAATATATTTCATTTCCATATTAAGGAAGCTGGATTTTATAATTGAAATACATCTGATCAGAGTACAACATCATATAGCTTCAGCCCTCAGCTACCCCATTACACAACTACACCAGCACAAAGTTTCACATGCAACATCTATAACCTTTTGAAATTAGCATCATAAATTTGTACATAGACACATGAATCTCATCTGGAAAACTGCTAAAGTGGAAGGTGAACATTGAGCCTTCATTGTTGTTGAAGGTCTTTGCAACTTTAGGCCAGTTCCTATGGATGATTGACCATCTACCCTTCGTCCTCTCCAGGAACACTTCAATATTAAACCATGGGTGTTGTATGAAAACCATCCTCACCTCCTGACCATACAGGTTGTTTGAGAGGTAATCATTAGTGAACTGTTTTGGAAAGGCCTGAAAACAAGGATATGCTTCAATATCTTTTCTATATTTGAAATGGCGCAAAGGAATTAAAAAGACAAGGTATAGCAGTTAGTACCATCTCGTAGTGAACTGATATCTTCTTCATTGTGCAGAAAAAGTTCTTGCTGTTTTTTGTCGCTAATTTCTTCATCATAATAATCTTTCTGAGTTTCATGACTGGACTGATATTCATGGAAAACACATTTCCACATATGCAAAAAGGATCAAATAGTGGGTCAAAACCTGTTACAACAGGACCTACATGTGGAAGACCAAATTGTTAAAAACCTAATAATTAAAAACAAGAAGTGGAAGGTGTGTTATTAATTTCAACGGGCCTAATATTTAAAAACAAGCAAACGTAGTCATTCAAACTTGTATTGTGCATGTCTAAGTACACTAGTTATTGGCCCTATTTGGATCCATGGGTTAGAGTTTGTTTGAGCTAGTTTGGCCTCAAATAGCCCTAAAGTATTTAAACATGAGGGCTAGTTTGAGTAGTTGCATCAAACCCACCCAAAACAACTATCCCGCCTAAGAGGTGTTGATTGGGGCTAGTTCTCCTTGTGCATTTATTGTCAATCTAACACTGTCATCCAAACACCTCTTTGGCTATAGTTAGTTTAGGGTCAGTCATTGTTTAGTATCATTGTTATTTAGGAAACGTAGGATATCGTAGGATTTATTCTACCTTGACCTGTACTCCAAGATGACCATGCACTCCTATATATATA
>LR738710.1:432705563-432793905 GCA_902687465.1 Secale cereale | reverse complement strand
ATCACCAAGACGTACTTTAACACAGACCAAATAGAATCCAAATTGAACATACAACCTCTCTCGCTCGTTGCTGGTCAAAGTGATGGACGTCCACACGGCCCCGCAAAATGGGCTAGCTTGTCGCCGATAAACTCGTGAGGGAGTATTGTCTGAAGAGAAAACCCACTCTCTGCATGTTTCCCAATTATGGTGTGTGTGGTGTTTGAATACGCAATGCGCAAATTTGATATGGCACCATGCTTTTGAAACATAAAATCCCCACACTAATCGAGGGTTCACGATGCGTAGCATGCATGCACTCAAACTTAATTAGGCCTAGAATGATCGACCTACTACTATACGGTAACCGTGACGCCAGGGTAATTGTCACACCCTGCATTTTGTAACATGTCATTTGCATTAATAAAGCATGAGAATTTGGACCAACAAATTTTTTTGGCATCATTTGGCTTTTATTTGGAATTAAGTCTTTCTCTCTGTGATTTTCAAGTGCTCTTTAAAGTCAACTACTCCCTCTTGTATATTTCATCTCCTTACCCCAAACTCCTGCCCAATGACCATACCAAGTGTATATAACAGTATAGTATTTTCTTACAAAAATAATTTGGCCAAAAAGTATTTTCAAAAATTTGTTTTCCAAAAACACCTGGATTGAGGTTTGCACTGCAAGTGCTTGATTTAGGGTGAGAAAAATATTTCAAAGAGTATATTTGTAACCTAGAAGATATAGGACTCCCATAAACCACAGAAATATAATTTTAAAAGTTATTTTCCTATTTTATTTAAAAGCTTTTCTTAAGGCCGGAAATGGTCTTTAATAGGGAAAAATTATTTAACTATTTCAAAAATATTTGCCAAAATTCAGGGAGACTCTTAGGACATATATTTACCATATATGAGAGTTTCAACACTTGGTCATGTTCAAAATATTGGGCAAACCCCTCAGAAACCCTTTCTGGATATTTCAAGCTTTTGAAATATTTACAAAGGAAATATTCTCTAAAAATTACAGGGAAATTATATCATGTCATATATGACATGTGTGATGATCTTGCCAAGCCCCATGCCTTGGGAAGCAAGAAAACATCATCAAAACCCCTCAAAACCATTATGTCCATCTTTGAAGTTTGAGCAACTTTACATTGCCAAACTTGCCCAAATGGTCTCAAACTTGGTACACTTGCTAAAATGGTCTAATAATGCATCTAGACCAAATGGAATTTTTTTGAAGAAGGGTAACTTGATCAGAGTACCCGAAAACCATTTCTATTCACACTCAAATTTGAACAACTTTACATTACCAACTTTTTACTTGGGACTTCAAACTTTGTGGGCATGGTCACAACCCCAAATGATGACACTACACCAAATGGTGCATCTAGGAGGGATGATTTGCTTAACTCAAACTTGGTGAAACCATTTCTGTTGATTTCTAGGGTTCATCAAAGTTACATTGGCAAGTTTCTTCAAATGAGCCCAAACTTGGTGGAACACCCTGTTTTATATACCATTTGATCCTGTTAAGTCTCATGTCTAGTGGAACTCATTTGGTTGCTCAAAACCACAACAAACACCTTCTGGTGATTTTCCAAAATTACCACTTTCACCCCTTTCCTTATTCTCCTTGAGCCCAACTTTTTACCATAGCTTCTTCAGGCTCCCTTACACCTCCAGTAACTCTCCCCTGGCCTCAGCTTAATGATTGAGTAGGGGTAAAACCCCAATTTGCGTTCTGGACAGCAGTTTTCACCATTCTATCTCAGCCCTCTCTTCTTCTAGAAGCTTTCCCTGGCATCCAATGCTCCTCCTACGTTGTTTACTCCCCCTAGAGACAATGGACACGGTGGCCGCGCCCAGAGCGTGTGGGACACGGCCATGCCGACCATTTGAGCGCTCTGGAGCGCGCTACAGTGCGCACCCGCACTGTAGCCACCCCCAATCCACAGTGCCCGACCACCTCAAGCCTCCCCCTTGCGCCAGTCAAGGTGCCTCGACGTCCGGGACACGACGCGATGTCGGCCCCCTCCTCCATCTCCCTCCTGCGTCTGCCCTCGCACGCGCGCCGGCCGCCCGCAAGCTCCTATCTCTGGCTTCACACGTGCAAGCCCTCTGGATGCTTCCCCGCTCCTCCTCTTCCCTCCCATAGGCGTAGAACTCGTCCACGAACAACCCCGACTCGCTCGCGTGTGCCTGCTTACCGGCCACGTACGCAAAGTGCAAGTATGCGTTGGGCGATGGGCCAAAACCCCTACGCGCTTAGGACATAGACCGGCGTGCTGACCTCTCTGTTGTGCTTAGGTAGGGTTGCGACTTGTTGATCTTCGAAGGCCGGGCATGACCTAGGAAAGTATGTCCGGCCAAATGGGATGAAGCGTGCTGGATTATGTGGTGCACCCCTGCAGGGAAGTTAATCTATTCGAATAGCCGTGTCCCTCGGTAAAAGGACGACCCGGAGTTGTATTCCGACCTCATGACAACTAGAACCGGATACTTGTTAAAACACACCCAAATGAGTTCCAGATATAAATCGGTGGTTGCTCTTTGACATGGTGATGTGCGGGAGGATCGCCGGGTAGGATTATGCTATGCGAGGTTACTTGGTGAACTTACCTTCTACTCTCTTCTACTACTACAAGATGGAGGCTGCCAGAAGCGTAGTCTTCGATACGATTAGCTATCCCCCTCTTATTCTAGCTTGCTGCGGTTCGGTCCAGAGATACTACCCATATCATTGTTACCATTGCATATGTAGTATAGATCCTTGCTTGCGAGTACTTTGGATGAGTACTCACGATTACTTTGTTCCCCCTTTCTTACTTTCTTCTCGGATGATGCAACCAGGTGGTGGAGCCCAGGAGCCAGATGATCCCAAGGATGTTTCTACGTGGAGTTCGGCTTCGACGAGTAGTTAGGAGGTCCCAGGCAGGAGGCCTTGCCTTTTCGATCATTGTTACTTTTGTGCTAGCCTTCTTAAGGCAACTTGTTTAACTTATGTCTGTACTTAGATATTATTGTATCTGCTGACTCTTGTGTGTCGAGCTTATGTATTCGAGCCATCGAGGCTCCTGGCTTGTAATATAAAGCTTGTATGATTTCATTTGTGTCTAGAGTTGTGCTGTGATATCTTCCAGTGGGTCCCTGATCTTGGTCGTACACATTTGCGTGCATGATTAGTGTACGGTCAAATCGGGGGCATCACAGTAATAAGAACCAAAGAAGAAGAATCCACCCTAGTAACCTTTCTCGTCGTTGATCGAAATAATGGACGCCACGCGGGCCCACAAATATATATAGGCTTGCTGCCCATATATAACCAGGCGAGTGAGAGTGTGCAAAGATAACCATTGCATGCATGTGTCCCATGGAGGTGTGTGATGCATGCATATATGTTGAATTAATACCTAATGCAAAACATTGATGTGGTGCATGCGTTCAAAATTGCATAGGTCCCCACAAAGAGCAAGACGTTTATGAAGTGTCGTGTGCACCCCCCCCCCTTCGATCCAACGAGATGGATCATGTGTACACATACGCTATTATATATGTAACCTCACCTATATTGCGAGACAAGCAAAAAATTAATCCCCTCCTAATTCAAAATAATTAACCTCTCTCGTTGTCAGTGAAAGTGATGGACCAAGCGGGCCGACAAATGGAAGCATCGCTAAGAACCACGTGAGTGAGTGCCATAGGACAACCACCATCGCTGGCATGTGTGCCAAAACATATATATGGAGAGTTGTGTGGTTGTGATGTTCTGAATACCTTATGCACAACCTTTGATGTGGCATTTGCCTCAAAAAATGCAAAGTCCCCACATAGATTGAGGTTCATGCATGACACCTAGTATATGTTTGTCCCATCTCCCCTTTGACACGTACTATATATATACTCCTACCCTAACACATATGTAGAAAGTATTAATCCTCTTGGTTCTTCAAATGTGCCTCTCTCTCTCTCTCGTTGGGTCAAAGTGATGCAGGACGACCTCTCACGGGCCCACAGATGGAAGCGCCGCAAGCGAGTGAGTTCCTATAGGGCAACCACCACCTACATGGTATGGCATGATGTTTGAATAGCAATGCACAACTTTGATGTGGCACTTGCCTTGGGAACCGGAAAGTCCCCACATGGAGCGATGTTATGACACACACACATGTACACACACACACACACACACACACACACACACACACACACAGACACAGACACACACACATAGAGAGAGAGATACCAAATTTGAACTACATGTTCACCAAAATGGATTGGAAAATCATACGTGTGTCCCTCGGTCCATGTTCCCCGTGAAAGAAATTTCAAAAAAATGAGAATATTGATTTTTAAAATTCAGTAAATCCAAAACTTAGTAGAAATTCATGAAACTTATCATGGTGACATATACGGATACCAGTAAACTATGATATTGTATTTTTTTTGTCCGATTTGAGACAAGTTTTGATATAATCTACTTACAAACGGGAGATTATTAATAACTGGCAACCAATATCTCATACGGAATATTTATTTGGACTGTGTGCGTTAGACCATGTGAGGCTTCCGTTAAGCAGTAAAGCGGCAGAATGAATCAGCAAAAAACATAAAAAATATACGTGCCACATGCCTCGTGTGGCGTGCGACAAGGTGTGAGTTGACGAGATGCATGCGAGAAGTCCGCCATGCAGGCAGACCTGGAGGCGTGTGTGCAGGCGTGTGAATCGACGTTAGCTGTTTTCGCTGCGCAGTGTCACGAGGAGGCGTGCGAGTAGCTATGTGCAATGTTGGTATAGAAATGCCAGAAGTCCGTCGTGCAAGCTCACCGGGAAGCAAGAAAACCTTTGACCGCAGCATGCCTCGGTCCCACTGATCTGTATTAATGGCGCGCCCGAGCGGCTGCACCCCCCATCATCGCCACACACTCAATCCTATCTCTCTGCTCGCATCCTCGATGCCGCTCTCAGTTCTCAAAACCGTCAGTGTATGAGGATGCAGCCGAAGCGCCCCATTGAAGGGAGTGGCGACACCGGGGCTGCTGAAGCACTGGAGCACGACGTGAATATGGAGACAGAGGTTTCCGTCACCGCCGACGAGGTGGAGAACAAGGCTGCCAACAAGCGAAGGTGGGTCGAGAAAGAACCGCAAGCCACTCGAGCAGGCCTAGACTTCATCAGCAGTATCCCTCCTCCCAATCAAATATGGAGCAAGGACAACCGACCTTTCCCGGCGGTGGCGCCCTATGGCTCTCCACCCCTCTCGACCTCCTCAATGCCCACGAGCTCTGCCATGGCTATCGCAAAAGGTTGGATGCATTCTCCGAGATCCTCGGCAGTCACCATGGCCCAATCAGAGGCCTTATCACGGGCAAGTTCCATTCCAATGGCAAGGACTGAGCCAAGCTTGACGAGTGGTTCCGATCCCCCACCCTATATCAGCTCGAGGAGCTTAGTTTTAATGATGGGCATAAGCACTCGCTGCCAACGTCCGCGCTCCACTCCGTGCCCACGCTGCACCTCACGAACTTCATGAACTGCCACCCCCACCCTCAATGATGCGCCTGCTCTTTTTCTACCACGACTGAAGCACCTCGAGGTTGTCGCCGTCTGCATCCCAAATTATTACATGGGGCGACTACTCCGCAGCTGTACTATAATCGAGTTCCTTCGTCTTCAGGTGATGAATTGGTCGAGTAGCTTCCACATCACCTCCATGACTCTCCGAACTATTAATGTGTGTTGCTGGTGCTGCAACGAGAGATCACAAAAGGTGGACCACAATATGTTCATTGAGGACACACCTTCACTTGAGAGATTACTTGTAGTTGATCAAGAAGGTCTAACAAGAATCAATGTCATTACTGCGTAGAAATTGAAAGTGGTGGGCTACTCATCTGTCAAATACTCCGAACTTGTAATTGGATCCACACCTGTTCAGGTACAACAGTCGCCTTCTACCTCTCCTTCTTGATATCAACATTAGTTCTAATTTGAATATGCATGTTCGTCTGTCATCCAGAAAAGCTTGACGCAGATTCTGCACACAGTGAAGGACTTGCCACTAGAATCTATCGGCCCCAACCCACACGAAGTTGTCAGTTTCCGGTGATGCTTTCCATGCCTAAAGAAGTTGTATATCGAGGTGATGTTCCTTTCCTATTAAATGTTAGCCATTAGGGAGTTCAATTTTTGGTAACTTTTCCCAAGTTTACAATGACAATGTACCACAATTTATGAAGGAATTTGGAGGATTTCAGGACATACACCTCCCCCCCCATATTGGTTGCTTGATTCATATGGTTACAATCCATAAGCATTTCTCCTTTGGATTCATCTGTACTAGTTTTCTTAGGGAATTTTTCATGCACTCCAACCTCTTGTGAAGAAGGCTACACTTTTCTAGATTGTAACCAAATGCACATGTTAATCATGTCAGATCGAAGATGGCATGTTGGTGCATTTTACAAATCCCGTAAACCAAATAGGCATGTAGTAGTGTTCAAAACTACAATCACATCGAATTCCTAGATATGCATCTCTCAAAAATTACTGTGAACCTCTACCGAGGTACCTTACCGGAGATTATATTTTCCAGGTTCTTTGTTGTCAGAGCAAGGGCGGTGAAGGTAATGAGATTGAACATGCATTTATATAGAAAATATGAATGGTTTGTTGATCAGAGCAGGCAGGTTCTGTAGAATGGAAGCGGCTCCAAAAATCTAAACTTCGTATTGGAACTACGTATGACAATGTAATTGGAAGTCATTGTTTCGACCCCATACATTCAGAAATGATGAGGTTTAGAAACCGTCCTTACTATTTGTATTATTAGTTTGAACCTCTCTTATATCCATGTTCAGTTGATCAACACTGATGTTTGAAGCTGAATGAGCTGAATTTCATTTCTAATATAAGTCCAAACCTTGTAATCTTTGAATTTGAGCCATGTAACTCTGGAATTTGAACCTTGCAATCTTCCGGGATTTTTTGGTACAATCATTGAAATGGCATCGTATGAGACTCGTATATTGGTAGTACTATTTTGACCTTAATAAGCAATAGACTTATATTTTGTTGACCATTCATGACCAGGGTCGGAAGCAGAGAAATGGAAAATGTCATCACAACAAAGATGTAGATGATTAGATGCTCGTTTATACCTAGTTTAGTATGCATGTAATTGCTTACTTTGGCATGTGGAAATGTTATGTGTGTAGTCACTTATGTAATTGTATGCTTAATTTGGTTATGAAATGTTGTTCTTATCCGCGCACGCGCTCTACCAGCGGTCGGGGCTTGCGTATGATCATGTTGGGGGCCCATATGCATGTGGTTTCACCGCGCGCATCGCCACGATGTAGTTATGTGCGGCACGATGGAGTTACGTACTGCAAATTAGAACTGCCATCCAGGCATGCGGATATTCCAGGACGTCCAGCTTCTCCTTTATTTCCCGCGGCCATTATAACCTTAGTCTCTTCAACCTTTTGATCGCGCCCCACAACACAACAAGCCCACCCATGACGACACATAGAGAGGGGATGTCTAGCGGTGCTCTAGTGGAGTTCTGCGAGCATAAAGTGGAGACCCGCGCGAGGAAGACGGATCTCTCGGTTGTGTACACCATCAATCCGGCTGTGGTGGATGACTACATCAACACTGATGAGCAGTTGCTTGCTCGTGATAAGTACTAGGTGGTAGGAATCGACCTCCAGTACACCAGCGGTCATTCCAACATAGATCAAAAGGTTACCGCACCCAGTTGTGCATGTGCAATCATGCACTCATCTACCACTACTGCATGGCCACATAGCGTTGCGACCGTTTCGCCAGGTTTGTCAACAACGCCCACTACAATTTCGCTTGGTAGATACCATCGACAATGCAAAAGCACTCAGGTTTGCAGGCTTGGCCTACAAGAACCTTCTCATAATCCGTGGCCACTACCAGGTTTGGGGCAGCTTGAAGAAGGACTCCCTTGTTGAACTTGCCTCAGCCATCATCGACCCCTACTAAGAAAAGATGAAGCAAGATGCCAACAGAACACGTCCCGTATCCTAGCACGGGGCCTCGACGCGGCAACTGGATGAACCTCAATCAAGGTTCATGGCCAAGAGCTTGTACACATGCTACGAGATGCACAGGTGGATCATTGACATGAGGAACAGCCTCGTTACCAAAATTGACGAGGCCGGATCGAGCCACAAGCAGATCAGTAGCGGTAAGCGTCACAAGAAGTTGACAATGATCAGATGATCATTTATCATAGTTAATTATGCATGTAATATATAGTTTAATTTGTTGTGTGGAAATGTCATGTGTGTAGAAGCCACCTATGTAATTATGCATGTAATAGTTTACTTTGGTGTGTGCAAATTTCATGTGTGTAGTAGCCACCTATCTAATTCGATGTTTAATTTGGTTATGCAACCATGTCCTTATAAGTGTGTGTGTGTGTGTGTGTGTGTCTATATATATATATATATATATATATATATATATATATATATATATATATATATATATATATATATATATATATATATATATATATATATATATATATATATATATATATATGTATATATATATATATATGTATATATATGTTATTGTTCTATATGCAATCCCATCGCACAACACACACATCTTATTAGCAGCAATCGTTTGTGTTGTTATCGGTCTACGCAGACATTTTTGATTACAGACCTGTTTGCCGCGTATCACAGACATCTTGTGAAATTGAACTGTTTATGTTCTCTTGGCTCGACGCAAACAGTTTATCCGAGTGAACTGTTTGCCCTCTATCGCACACACCTTGATCTGTGTGACCGTTTCTTTTGTTCCACCTATTCACAAATAGTTCATCCAAGTAAAATGTATGTCGTATATCGCACACACCTTCGTCTGGATGACCGTTTATGTTGTTCTACCTCATCACAAACAGTTCATTGTACTGAACCGTATGCCCCACATCTCACATGTGACTAGAATCCAAACCGTGTTTGATGTATCCGCCATCGCAAACGTTTTGCATCTTTTTTGACGTTTTTTTTAAATCATCGTTTGTGATTATTGCATCGCACACAGTTTCGTCGAACGGTCTCTGATTTTAGTGTTGCATTAGCAGCATCCTGCAGTAGTGGAAGCATGTCTATGTTTTCTTTGTTCATGGGACGGATCTTGAGCAAGGTTCTGCATCTGGTGAAGAGACGACCATCTATTCAGGTGATGAGTCCTCGATCAGAGAAACCGAGTCAATCTATCAGCTTGGGGATGGTGGGCTTGGGGGATATTTCGATGGTGACAGCATTCCGGACCCTTATGAGCCACCGAGCAGGGCTACTATTTTTTTGGCTGGTATGCAACCAATGGTAAATTCATCGATGGTCGCGGCTATGACATCTGGCTCAATTGCTGTTGCGAGAGCTGGGGCGAGCGGTTTAGTACAGCCGCTGACTCAAGTTTTATCTGAGCTCTTGGGCACCTTGACGACTCTGTTAGCCATGGAGGTGACTCCAGCAAATCAAGCACACCATAATGCCAAGTTAAAAAGGTGCGAGATAACGTGGACAAGGCCCAAGGGGATCTTAATGAAGAGAACGCCAGGATGGCGATGGAGGGAGCTTCGATGGAAGCCGTGTCACAGTGGATAAGGGCAGAAGCATTTCGTCTGAGTCTGGATCAGAATGGGTCCAATGATGTTCTTCGAAGGAGGCACCAGAGCCGCCTACCTTTGCAGTTGAGGGACATAATCTTTTTAACACACCAGGGGCAGGGATGAGCAACCTGCTCGATGTTACCTGGGCCGGTGAGGCGCCAGGGACCAGAGCAACGGCCTAGTCGCATTTGCGAAACCCACCTCATAGGGATCTGACCCCGCCTCACTGGGTTCCAACACTATCTGGCCATTGTTCTAACCCGGCGGATAACATGATAGTAGCGGCTACACAGCTAGCGGCTATCCCGATCGAAGGCTAGTGTCCCGCCACGATAGAGACTAGGAATGATATGGAGCTTCTTCAGACGGTCATGCCACAACAGGTGGCTTATTCATACAGTCACGAGCGTGTTCACTCAACTCCCCACTCAAGTCGAAGCTATAGCTGGCGCGTTGAGTCACATGCAGTTTCTAGCAGTGAGCGGCGTTGTAACCCGCCTTGTAACGACGACCCGCCTCGTGGACCTAACCCTACCCGAGATGATAATATGTTGAACAATGCCCATGCCCTTGTGGATCATGCTAGAGCCCGTCGAGAGGCGGAATTGGCGGCTCAATTGGGGGCTCATCAGCAGTTTCTAGTAAACCCTTCGACATCTGTTGAAGCGGGGAAAACTTCGAGGATAGTTGGTGTGCCATGTTTGGTACCACCTCTACGCAATGAATGATTGCCCAAGGATTTTAAGGGCCCTTGTAAAGTGCCTAATTATACAAATGGGCTTCCTCTTAAGGCTTGGATTGAGAGCTATGAGCTATCAATGGAGATGTTGGGATGTTAATGATGCGGTATGTGCCAAGTACTTCACCATGATGTTGGATGGACTGGCTCGAACCTGGTTGAAAGGGTTGCCCGTCAACTCCATCAATTCATGGGCTGAGTTAAAGGCGCGCTTCATTCAGAACTTTAAGGGAACGTGTAAGCAGCCTCTAACGATTATTGATCTGGCTAACTGTGTGCAGTAGGAGGATGAGTCGGCCCACCATTGGGTCCACCGGGTTTCAGCTATTCCCCATTCATCCGATAGCATTGCAGCAGGTTCAACTGTCCTGGTCTTGGAAAAGAATTATCACTTTGAGCCCCGTAAGCTGAAACTTGGGCAGCTTAAATGTTACTGTAATGACATGGGAGAGCTAATGGCGGCTCTCAAAAAGTATTCTGACTCTGATGCCACCAATAATCCTAGATCTGATGATGAAGAATCCAACAAGGGAAAGAAGAGTGGTAATGGTAAGGGTCAGCAGCAGAACATGACAGGGATAATGGTCACTACCAGGGTAACAGTGGTAAGCGTAGACACCCCGATGGCGGGTGAGATTTTGTAGCTAACACCTACACTAGATATAAAAGCCAGCGTCGTAATGGCAATGGTAAGCATGCCTTTGGAGGACCAAGATTTAATATTGATGCGATGATGAACGAAGCTTGCCCGAAATACAATCGGCCCAATAAACCGGCAGCTCATGCTTGGAAGGACTGTTTCATCATGAGAGAGTACATGAATTCCTACTTAAACCAGAATCATGGCAACAATAATGGCCCACATGGCTGGTCGGGATCTGGCTCACAGGCGCCCGTCTTTGGTGTTGGTGATTCAAATTATGGATATAAAGGACATGGCAACTAGGGTGGTTATAACCAACAGTCTGGTCAGGTTAACCAGCAGCATTAGTTAGGATACCAGAGTAATCCAAAGAAGCTTAACATTGGTCAGCATCATGTTTTTACCACAAGTCTCCGCAAACGCGATCAGAAGGTTCATAAACGCGCGGTCAGTGCGGTTGAGCCGGCGGTACCTCAATACTTGCGGCGGTCACAACAACCAATCACATGGAGTCGAGAGATTCACCCGCACCGGGTTGATAATCCGGGTCAACTAGCGTTGGTGGTAGCCCCCAGGTTGGGGGTTATAGATTCACTAAAGTTCTCATGGACAGTGAAAGCAGTGTCAATATTCTGTATTATGATACCTTTGACCGGATGAATTTAACTGATAAGGAGCTTAAGCCGTCTTCTATAGTTTTTCATGGTGTGGAACCTGGTAAGTCGGCATACCCAGTTGGGAAGATTGCTTTGGAAGTGGCTTTCGGTGATGACCATGATTACAGAGTAGAGACATTATGGTTTGAAGTTGTTAAGATCAAGAGACCTTATCATGCCTTGTTCCAACGATCGTCTTATGCCAAGTTTATGGCATAGGCTTGTTATGTTTATTGAAAGCTTAAAATGACAAGGTGTAAGGGTACTATTACGGTCGATGGCGATCGACGAGTTGCATTGGAATGTGAGGAAGGAGATCCTTCTTATGCTGAATCGGCTTGTGCCACAGAGGAGCTTAAATTTTATAAGGATAATGTTGATCCATCGGATATGGCCCCTTTGAAGAAGCCCACCACCGAGAAAGACCATTTGCTGAAGTTTAAGTCGGCTAATGATACTAAGCATGTTGACTCTGTCGCTGGTGACTCATCTCAGCAGTTTACAGTGGGCGCAAATATGGATCCTAAACAGGAAAGCGCGCTCATTGACTTCATCTGTGAGAATCGGAACATCTTTGCATGGAAACCTTTTAACATGTCGGGTGTACCGAGAGAATTCGCTGAGAAAACTCTTAATGTGGATCCTAAATTTAAGTTAGTCAAGCAGTTTCTTCGTCGTTTCAATGAAGAACGACGTAAGGCCATTGGAGAAGAGGTGGCCCGGCTCTTGGCAACCGGGTTTATCGTGGAGGTATTTCATCTGGAGTGGTTAGCTAACCCAGTACTAGTGCTAAAAAAGAATGGCACTTGGCGTACGTGTGTTGACTGCATAGATCTAAACAAAGCTTGTCGAGATGATCCGTTTGCTCTCCCCCGTATTGACTAGATTATTGATGCCACGGCGGGTCGTGAAAGTTTATGTTTCCTGGATGCTTATTTTGATTATCAGCACATCAAGATGGCAGTAAAAGACCAAGATAAGACGTCTTTTATCACCTCTTTTGGAGCATTCTGCTATGTATCTATGCCTTTTGGGCTTAAGAGTGCCCGACGACTTATCAACTCTGTGTTCGAAATTGCTTTCATAGTCAAATTGGGCGTAATGTGCATGCTTATGTAGATGATATTATTGTTAAATCCTGGAAAAGGAGACGCTTCTATATGATCTAAGGGAAACTTTTGACAATCTCCAGGTCTATAAGATGATGCTTAACCCGGCCAAGTGTGTTTTTGGTGTGCCTGCAGGCAAGTTGTTGGGTTTTTTGATCTCAAAGAGAGAGGTATTGAAGCTAACCCTGAAAAGATTAAGGCTATTATTTCATTGGCTAAGTCGGCGTGTGTCAAAGACGTCCAACGCCTGGCGGGTCGTATCACGGCTATAAGCTGGTTCATAAGCCGCCTAGGAGAGAAGCGCATTCCCTTATACCAGATGATGAAGAAAACATATCATTTTGTCTGGAGTGATGCTGCCGATAAGGCGTTTGAGGCGCTGAAAAAGCAATTATCTGAGTCTCCTGTCCTTGCGGCTCCCATTGAGAAGGAACCCTTGCTCCTGTATGTGGCGGCTAATAGTAAGGCTGTTAATGTGGCGATTGTGGTGGAGCGCAAGGACACATGTAATTAGTACCCAGTCCAGCGGTCGGCTTATTATTTCAGTGAGGTGTTGACTGAGTCGAAGCTACGATATCCACATTGGCAGAAATTGGTATATGTGGTGTTCATGGCGACTCGCAAGCTGAAGCACTATTTTCTTGGTCATCATATTATTGTGGTCAACTCTGCTCCTTTAGGAGACATTCAAAACAGGGAGGCCACATGCCGGGTAGCTAAGTGGGCAATAGACCTCGGACCTCATGGTTTGAAATATGTGCCAAGAAGAGCTATCCAATCTCAAGCTCTAGTGGATTTCATCAATGACTGGGCATGGTTGCAAACGCCTAAGGAGAAGCCTCGTAACACATATTGGGTGATTCACTTTAATAGGTCCAGGTGGTTAGAAGGCTCGGGGGCTGGTGTTCTAATGACTTCCCCACAAGGTGACAAGTTTTGTTATGTTTTAATGTTTCCTTGCACTAACAATGCAGCTGAAAATGAGGCTTTACTCCACTGCCTTCGAATGGCCAAAGAGATGAATTTGAGCCGGGTCGGGTGTTTTGCCGACTCAGGCCTTGTGGCTCAGCAAGTTTCAGGTACATGGGATTCCAAAGACCCGCTCATGGCGGCATATCGCCAGGTGGTTGATAATATTGCTGGTCACTTCAAGGGTTGTCAAGTGGAGCACCTTGATCGAAGGAAAAATGAGTCGGCTGATGCCCTGAGCCGGCTTGCGTCTCCACGTAAGTTGGTGCCTCCTAATGAGTTCCTTGATGTATTGCATAATCCTTCAGTCAAGTTACCATCATAAGAGGACCTTGATATTCCTGATCCATAGGCGCAGATGGTGGTGGCTCTCCATGCTATTCCTGATTGGACACTTCCTTACTTGGCTTATATGACCCGAGGCTAGTTACCTGAGGTTGAAACTTTGGCAAGGAAAATCACCAGAAGATCTAAATCTATGACAATTGTTAATGGAGAGTTACACCGATGCAGGATGACAAGCATGTTCCAATGTTGTGTTTCTCCTGAAGAGGGCCGTGAGATTTTAAGAGAGATCCATGAAGGTGATTGTGGTCATCATGATGGCTCTATGTCTTTAGTGGCTAAAGCTTTTCATCATCGGTTTTATTGGATGACGGCTCACGCTGATGCAGAGGATATCGTCAGTACGTGTGATGGTTGTCATAATTTTTCTCGACGGGCTCATGTGCCGGCTCAAGAGTTGAGGATGTTTCCAATTACTTGGGAACTTTGAAAAGGTCTAAGGATAAGAAAACCCACCACTTGGTGGCGGTTGACAAATTTACCAAGTGGGTTGAAGTAGAGCCGGTCAGTAAGTGTGGTGCGGCGACCACAATCTAGTTTGTTAAAAAATTGATCTTCCATTTTGGTTACGCTCATACTATCATCACTGATAATGGCACTAATTTGTCTAAGGGTGCTATGAAGGAGTTCTGTCAACAAGACCATATTCGTCTTGATGTTTCTTCTGTGGCTCATCCGCAGTCTAATGCTCAAGCTGAGAAAGCTAACAAGAAATTTTGAGAGGTATCAAGCCGCGGCTTATGGTTCCTTTGAAGCGAATGTCGGGTTATTGGTTTCAGGAGTGACCTTTAGTGCTCTAGAGTATCAACACCACCCCCAACTGGTCAACATGATGTATGCCTTTCTTCATGGTCTATGGTGCAGAGGTGGTTCTTCCAAGTGATATCCGTCATGACTCGCCCCGTGTGGCGGCTTATATTGAATATGATAATGAAATAGCATATCAAAACACACTCGATGCTTTGGATGAGGAGCATGACCTTGCCGTGGCTCGTTCAACGATATATCAACAAGACTTGCATCGTTATCACAGCCGTGGAGTTAAAACTCGACTGTCTCAAGAAGGTGACTTTGTACTCCTGCTTATTCAAGATCAGACGGATATGCATAAGTTATCACCTCATTGGCAAGGGACCTTTGTGGTCAGCAAAAACCTGAATAACGGGTCTTATTATCTCATTCATATACGAGAACACAGGGATTCACGCAAGTCGGAGGAGGAGACCCACTGGCCCTGGAACATTGCTCATCTTCAGCCTTATTACAACTGATCCACCAGCTCTCTTATTTGTACATACATTTTTCAGTGTATATATATTTTATGATCAGTATAATAAAGCCGACTGCCGCGGGATATCCACGGCCGCCTATGGGACCAGGAAGCCCCTTGCTGGTTCGGCAGGGGGACATCACATTGCACAAAGAGCAAACCAGCACACGACAGCACATTGGGGAGCACACAAGCAATTTTACCCAGGTTTGGGCCGCCGCGAAGCGTAAGACCCTACTCCTGCTTTGGTGGATTGATGACGGAATGGTGGTGGTGGAGCATTGTACACACGCCCGACAAGGGTTTCCCTTGGACAGTAGTGTGGGTTTCTCTATTTCCCAACCCTTTCTACAGTTGTCGTGGGCCTCCTTTTATAGATTAAGGGGCGACCACAGTGGCAAAGTAGTCATTATGCACTAATATGACAGCGAACAGTGCTACATACCTAACTCTGCGGGCTGATAGGGTGCATTAAATGCACCGCTTAGTGTCACATCACTGGTCGCCCGGCAAGGCTTGTCGGGCTTCTTCGCCAGCTCCGCGCTTGTCTTCATGACACGTCACAGGACGGGTGACATCTGCAGGTTCTTCTTGTAGGAACTGGCTGCCATGTGGATAATTGATGCCACTTAATAATCTTGCGGCTTGACACCACATTGATTAACAACGTGGGTCGTGCTTGAGTGCTTGGTGAGGCGGTTTGGCATCTACAAGCCCCCCGGGCAGGCTCTACCGGGGATTTTCCGATACCTTCTTCCGGGGGTGGCCTCGTCCCTTGCCGGGCTCGCCTGGCTTGCAAGGGAGGCCCTTCTCTTGGTGATGGCTTGCTTCTCTGGCTTGGCATTGGTCTCTCCGGTCTGAGCTGGTACTCTTGATTTCTTGGTTTCTTGTATCTTGACTTAGAATGGTGCTCCAGTCTTGTTCTTGTGCTTGTGCATAGTCTGCGCAATACACCTAGGGCTTGTTGCACCGACAGACGCCCCCAGGCCTGCCCCGATTGCGCTGCTGAGCATCGTTGGGGTAGGGCCTAATAAGTGCACAGGCAGGTTTGCTGAAGAGGCCACTCTCTTGAGGTCCTCCTTCTGCTTTTTCATGAATCTTAAATCTTGGCCAGTTTCCAATTTCCCCGCACGCTGTGTAAAGCCAACAGTGGTGGGGCCGCTCCAGTAATGGCCCGTGAATGACTTTAACGCACGGGGTGGAAACTGCCAATTTACACTTCCCACTACGCCCTTATCCTGAGCCACGTATGCGGCATGAATCGCGCAGGTTAGGTAACGAAGGTGTGGCGTGGGGGAGCATCATGGCGAGGGCCCGACCATCTTGAATTGGCGGAGGAGGATGGTGGCCGCCTGTTGATGGAGCAGTTCTCCTCCTCGGCCAGCCTATAAAAGGGAGGGGCAGAGGAGGGCAGAGTCACTCATCATCGCATTCCTCCTCTCCTGTGGCCAGCCCCTGGGCTCCATCTTGGGGCTATCGTTGGCTCATGTTGGTGCTGATGCTTGGGGAGTGAGCCTGGTCCTTGCCGCAGTGAACCTTTCGGTTTCTTCAAAGCTCGGCCGGGAGGCGAGGCTGGGGATTTTTGGTAATCCCAGCACCATCCTTCCTGGAAGCCTCGGGGCTGATGTTAACAAGGGGCGCGCCTTCCTGCCTGCCAAGGTGGGGAGCGGCGCGCCTCCAACCCCCTGGCTGCTCTCGCTGCTTGCTGTCTTCCCGGAGAGGGTGTCCGTTCTTGGCTGTGGGCTGCCGGAGCTCGCCTTTTCGCCAATAAAATCACCAGGGTTGTGTGCGCCATCCCGAGGTATAGCCCTCGAGGATGTTGGCGTCCCCAGCACAGCTCCTTCGAGTGGAGTTGAGGCTGTTGTAGAGGAAGGGAGCTTTTTCCTACCCACCGAGACAGGTAGCGGTGTCACTGCTACCGTCTGCTCCTTCTTCGAGGGAGGCTTCGGGTTTCGCCTGTCGCGCCCCGCAGCTCCTGAGTGCATGCCACCCGCAGGCCGTAGTGGGTGCTCAGCCTTCGGTGCATCTCCCCGTCACAGTGATGGTGAGGAGATGAAGGAGGATGGAGGGAGCAAGAGGCAGGCCTTCGAGGTGGGATACGACAGCACTGGCGCCTTTATACTTGCGCCGGCGGTTCGCCGCTTTGGCTCCAACTCTTCCCTTCCTCCTTGGCGCTCTTTTCTCTCTTCAAGCAGTCCTTCGCTCGGATCCCTGGTAGGCTTCCTCATGGATTCCGGTTTCGTCCACCCTACCGTGTCTTGTCGGTCCTGGTGGCGGTGATTGGGGAATTGTTGTTGCTGATCCCTTCACCGCCCCCTACCTGGGCGCACCTTTTGTCCCCGTCCCCTCCTGGTGTGATATCTGGGGAAGGAGGGACTGAGAAGGGGATTACGGCACACTTATCTATTTTCAATCTTAAACGTGTAGGCTGTCGGATCTTGGGTTCCGACAAAACCCTTGAGGTTCGAACACTGGGGTGCACATGAAGATCTCTCCTTTCTGCTCTAGCTTGCCCTTGCACCAATTCCTAGGCCTAGCTCGTCGAACCCGAAGAACAAAGGACACAAGGGTTTATACTGGTCTGGGCCACCGTTGTGGTGTATTACCCTAATCCAGTGTGGTGTGGTGGATTGCCTTGTAGGCTGAGGATGAACTAGTACAAGGGAAGAACATCCTCCTGAGTAGAAGTGCTCTTGTGCTCGGAGAGCTTGTGGATGTTTGGGTGGTCTTAATGATCCGATCCCCTAGGTTGGGTCAGCTCCCGATCAGATGCCCCATATGGTGGTGGCTAGTCCTATTTATAGAGGCCCTGATCCTCTTCCCAAATATTGAGCGGGAAGGGATCCCACAATGGCCAAATTTGAAGGGGGACAGCTAGACAAGCTATCCTGATTAAAGGTGCTCTTCGCCTGCCAAAGGCTCTGGTGGTGACTCCGCCGTGGGCTCCACAATGACCTCCGCTCTGCCGTCCTGCTGGACTTGGTCTTGTTGCACCGATATGGAAACCTTTGCCTGATGCCTCGGGACTCCTTTCCTGCGCCAAAGAAAAAACACGCATAATGTGCCCGCTGGCACCCGCCTGACCTTGGTCGTCATGGCTCATGTCACGGGAACCTCGCGAGGTGCCCCTTGCCTTGATATCTCTGCTCTTAGGGAGCTAGCCTAATGAGGCCACCCCAGGGGAGGTCTTGCATGGTTTACCTCGCGAGGCTTGGCCCCTTGCGTGGGTCTTGAGTGGTTGCTGATGAGGTTGGGCCATACCAGGCTATTGGACGAGCCACGTCCTAGGCCGCGGGTAGGCAAGTCTGGGTACCCCCGTTCCCAGGACGCCGACAGTAGCCCCCGGGCCCAAGGTGCGCTCAGATTTGGCTTCACAATGAGGCCAAGGGTCAAGTGCCGAGCATTGCGGGCCCCAAAAGCTTGCGGCCTTGATTGACAAGTGGCGATTGATGGGACGTGGGCGTCTCCAGTTCCCCATGCCGCCTCGGCGACTGCGCGACTTGACACGTCCCTCCATGCACAAGGGACCATCATTACCTGCGGTTATTGAGGCCAGTGGTTGGCCTTCTTCTTGCTATAAATAAGGCGATGGGTGGAGCCCCCATTGCCCATCTCGTCCTTCATTCTGCCCACTTCTTCTTCCTCCTCCTTGCTTCCTGCTTTGCATCGACACCCATGGCGCCGGTGAGGAGGTTCTCGTCCGTGGAGAAGGCGAAGACCCATCAGGAGGGGCCCTGCTCACCACCTCCTAAGAGGGGACGAGGCCGCCCTTGGAAGTGTGCTGCAACCCCTGCAGTGGCCCCTCGTGGGCGCGGGCAGACCTCCTAAGTGCTTGGCACCGCCCTCGGCAACCACGTCGGCGGACCTGCGCGTGGTGGGGATCGCCGAGGTCGTTGCAGTCCTGTGGACGCGGGGAGGCGCGTCGGGGTCGCCTAGCCTCCCCGGCCGCGCTTCCACTCGGTGGAGGTGATTCTGGAGTTTTTCATATGGTCGGAGAACCCGGCCGGCACCCGGCTCCAGCTCCCTCTCTCCCTTGCCGGCAAACTTCCGGCCGCGAGCTCCGGCGGTCTCTGGCTGCAGGCGGACGGCTTCTGCAGCAGTGCCTTGTGGGTCATAGTGGAGATCTCCGTCGCGGGTGCCATAACCCTGGCCCGTGGCTGGCAGATGTTTTCTCGCGCGCACGGCCTGTGTAGGCGGTGCACCCTCCACTTCAAGTACGATGGAAACTCAACCCTCTTCATGAGGGTGTTCAGGGAAGATTGCCGCCGTGCCGGGTGCTGCCCCGAGGATAATGATGGCGACGAGGTGCTCAGCCTTGGCAACTGCCATGATGAGGGTGAAGGTGAACTTGCCCTCGGCAGTGGCCACAGTTCATCCAGCTGCGGGAGCTCCTCCTACAGCGGCAGCTCCAGCAGCGGTGGCTACGATCAGCCACCACGCCGCTGTGCCCGCCTTGAGGGCGGCCTTGGTTCATCTCGTCGTTGCGCCCCGGCGAAGTGTGAGGGGGGGCTCCAACTGAGCTCGGGGAGCCGACCCTTGTAAGCAGCCGTATCGTAGGAGCCGCCTTTGCTTGTCCTCGCTTTCCCTTTCTTCCTGCATTATCAAGACAAACGAGTATGGGCCCTGGAAGGGCATGTAATGAACCGTGATTTTTATGCTGCTTGGTGCCATGTTTATTGTTCCCGGTTAGTGTTGCGTGGCATGTGTATTATGCGCCCATAGGGGGAGGAGACTTATCTTGACGTACTCAGGATAGCCCCCAGCTCGTGAGGCGCGGCCCTTCGGGAAGCTGCAGAAACTTGTTAGGAGATTATTATCCTTCGCTGCATGAGGTCCCAGGCATGGGCTGAACATGGTCAAACACACTCTGTCGCGGTACCCGTGGGGCATAGACTTAAGGAGAGGGGTGCCTCGATCACGAGCTCAAATATGGACGCCTCGCACAGGCTAGGTGAGGCGTGTGAGGGAGAGCGTTGGGCAACTGCCGCTCTTCCCCACGCAAGGCCAAGAATCGAGGGAAGAATCAAAGACAGAGGTGGTTTAACTAGGCCATTCGAGAAATGCTAGAACTTTCAAAATCCATTAAAAGAAGGAAGAGGCAAGCCAACTCTAGAAAACAAATGAACAGCCGCGTACGGCACCTAGTCTAGTCTTCTCACAAGCGCGGAGCTAAGTCCTGCCACTAGGACGTGGGAGGGAGCCCCCGAGGGCTGAGGGAAGCACTCCGTAGACTCCAGGGCATGTATATCCCCACTCATTATTACGTGAGAGTGTCATGAGCGGAGACCTTCACAGGTGTGAGCCTTGCTTCATGGACACTAGTCCTTGGCTTCTCAGGCATAGGGCCTTGTCTTCACAGGCGCAGGGCCATGCTTCACACGCACAGGGCCTTGTCTTCACACGTGTGGGGCCTTGCTTCATGGGTAGAACTTCCAGAGGTGCCGGGTGTTCCACGCGTTCTGGATAGGGATGACGTCCCCCGTCTCCAGGCGCACGGCTCCAGGCCTGGAGACATGGGTGATCTTAAACAGGCCCTCCCACATGGGTGAAAGCTTGTGCAGCCTTTCCCTGGAGAGGACTCGCCTTAGGGCGAGGTCGCCCACGTCAAGCGTCCTGGAGCGGATGTTGCGACAGTGGTACCGCCGCAATGCCTGCTGGTACCTTGCTGCTCGGAGCGAGGCGTCCCGACGGCGTTCCTCTCCCAGCACGAGGTCCGTCCCCCGCATGGCGTCCTGCTGCGTTTCATCGAATGCTAGGACCCGCACGGAGTGGTGCCTAACCTCGTGAGGGAGAATCGCTTTTGCTCCGTAGACGAGGAAGAACGGGGTCTCGCATGTAGGCTTGGTGGCGGTGGTGTGGATGGACCATAGCACATAATGGAGCTCGTCGTGCCAGCCCTTTCCGCAAGCCTCGAACCTCTTCTTGAAGGTCCTGGTATTGATGCCTCTTAAAACCTCCGCGTTGGCACACTCGGCCTGGCCGTTGCTCCTGGGGTGTGCCACCGAAGCGTAGCAAATCTGCGTTCCAAGGTTAGCACAATATGTCTTGAAAAGGTTGCTAGTGAACTATGAGCCGTTGTCGGTGATGAAGCGGTTGAGGACCCCGAACTGGCTCACGAGACCCTTGATGAACTTGAATGCAGATCCGGCTGGGATGGTTCGGACGGCTTCCACCTCCGCCCATTTGGTGAACTTGTCGATGGCGACGTAGAGGTAGTGGTAGCCCCCGTGAGATCGAGGGAATGGGCCTAGGATGTCCAGCTCCCAGACCACAAGTGGCCAGGAGAGCGGGATAGTTTGGAGGCCCTGAGCCGGTTTATGGATCTACTTGGCATGGAATTTGCAAGCCCCGTTGGACTTCACTAGCTCGGCAGCATCGTTGAGCGCCGTGGGCCAGTAGAAACCACTGCGGAACGCCTTGCCAACCAGGGTGCGTGACGATGAGTGATGCCCGCAGTCCCCGGCATGGATGTCACCTAGCAGCTCGCTCCCTTGCTTCCTGGAGATGCATCATAAAGAAACATCATTTGGTCGTTTCCTGTAAAGCTCACCGTCTTGAATGCAATACGCCGTAGCCTGTCGGGCCACACGTTCGGCATCCTCCTCCTTCTCTGGTAGCGCTCCTGGCACTAGGTATGCCTTGAGCTCCTCGGTCCAGCATCCCTCCTGAGGCTCGAGCGCCAGGAGCAGGCGGGCTCCTGAGGTTGGGCCGCAGTGTAATGCCCAGGATGGAGTTATATCTCCTACATGTCGAGGCACGACTTAGAGACATAACCCCATGCTGGAATGATCGCAAGTCTGGTATCTTTGCACAACTCATGTAAAAAGGGGGATGGAAAACATAAACATAGTTGGCTTACACTCGCCACGTCACACAAATACATTACATGTCTCAGTCATCATACAATAAAACATCATGGCCCTCTAAGGGTAAAATCCAAATGATAAGATACCAAACATAAATAAAACCACAGGTCGGATCGAATCCTAGTAGAAGTCTCCACTACTGATCATCAAGATAACGAACATAGTATCGACTACGCTCCTCGTCGTACTCCCAGTCAAGCTCGGTGCCATCACCTGGATAGCTCACCACTGGACCTGCATCTGGTGTGGTGAAGTAACTGTGAGCCACATAGGACTCAGCAATCCCGTTCCCGGGTAACAAGACTATTTAAGCCTTGGGAGAGGATAAGGCTGAAGAAAAGAATAAGTGTCTGCAGCAGCAACTAGCACTAGCTTACGTGAAAGAGTGCGAGAAGAGAAAGCCTCGGTCGAGAGATGATCACGAAGTGATCCTAGCTAAAGCTCAGCAAACATAACCCCACCGTGTTCAACTCCCGAATCCCTATTCGGAAATTGACAGTCACGGTACACACACTGGTAGTGTATTGAAACATTGTGTCAAGTTATCTACAACCGGATATTAACAAGCTCCCATCTGCCACATAACCGCGGGCACGGCTTTCGAAAGTTCATAACCCTGCAGGGGTGTTCCAACTTGACCCATTACAAGCCCACGATCCGCGGAGTCGCAACTCCAAAGTGGGAAGACCCGAGTATTCTCGGAATCCCGTGCTCAAGATACTCCGAACTAAGGTAAGGCTAATCCAGCAAATCCTCCCGGCGTGTCGACACCCTGATAGTAGCCGCGCGTATCTAAGTCTCAGGACACGACCGGATGGGCGAAGCTACGGGTTTTTACCAGCCCTTGAGTTTCCTCGAGGTGGCCCCGCAAGCTCCCCGTTTCGGACCAACACTCATGTGGAGCACTGGCCCGGGGTTGTAGAATTAAGAAAAAGGGTTAATTACTCCCTATGCAAGTTTAATTTGTTATTAGGCAAATAGTACCAATGTTGGGACTTGCTGGAAAAGACTTAGCACTTAGTGGTTTATCGAGGGGGTCCCATACACCCCAACCGTGTTAGGAACGCATAATCAAGGAACATAACACCGGTTTAAACGGTTCCTAACGGCATGAGTGGAACAAATCACCAAGCAAAAGGCTTAGCCTTCCACCCTTGCCAATATATAGATGATTTCATTTTAAGCATTTATTTAGTGTGATATAACCCAACAAACTTCAACATGAAGCAAGCATCTTCGATCTTCACCTGCAACTAGCAATGCTATAAGAAGGGCTGAGCGAAGCGTACTTAGCCAAGCAACGGTTTGCATAGGTAGGGTGGTTAAACATGGTAATGGTTACAAGTAGGAGGCTGACAGGAAGAACATGGGCATCGAGGCAAAACTATAGAGCGGAACTACTAGCAATAGGCAAAGATAGTAATGTTATCGGGGTTCGGTCATCTTACCTGAAGAGAAGTCGTTCGGATCGTAAGAAGGGTCCTTGTGCTCAACCTCGTTGGTAACCTCGTGCTCGTACTCGTACGCGGTCTCAGCTTCCGTCTCTAAACAATACAATCACACAAGGCACGAATCAACAAGATGCAATGCGCACACCAAAATGATGGATGCATGATGGATGCACTAAGGGAGCACACGGAGCACGGAAAATAGCACTCAAGCAAATCACCTCAAAACATGATAACAATAGGAGATTATGAATCTACACGGAAAATAAATCAAGTTTCATATAAGACTCGCTGAAATCGGAGCTACGGGCTAAAAGTTATGCCTGAAACAAGAAACGAGCGAAAACTGAAAATTACAGCAACATAGCAACTTCGGAGCACTAGAAAAATAAGCTGCAGCACTCAAACAACATGGCAAAGAGCATGAACATAAACTAGACATATCCTACAGAAAATAAGTCCAAAGGTGCACCCCCAAAGGAGCCACGGATCAATAGCAACAAGCTAGGACATATTGAACTTGACAATAAAATTCTGGCAGCAGAATTTTATTGAAACTTTGGAGCAAAAGATAAACATGCTACAGCCACTTAAATAAGCATGTGAGAACATGAATGGAAAGCCAACAATATATACTACAAGGAACCATCAAGATCCACTCCAAAACTATCATGGTTTGTCCTAGAGCAGCAAGCAAACATGGCATCGGGACGTTACAGATTTCAGACTTAGTGAAAAACCACTAAGTGTTAAAATAGCAGTTTCATCATGGCATCTAAAAGAGCAAGTTTAAGTCACCTCGAAACTAAACATGGCAAGTGGTAAGCACCACATCAAAGTACACATGATGGTGATTCCGAAACACACAAGCATGCATCATGGAGATAAACACAACGATAGCAATGAGCTCAACAAGATGGCATTTCATAACAAGTGAAACAACATCACAGCCACATGGCACTTTGCAACGAGGATAACCATGGCAAGAATAAATCTATCATGCAACCTAACTCAAGCAACAAGTAGAGCATGGCAAGACGAACACGTGGACATGTCATTTGCATCATTCGGATAAACGAGCTAAAAGATATCACATAGCAAAGATGGCATAAAACATCACATAACAGCAGTTTATATCGGGATGCACTCTTGCAACAGAAAAATAAGCACCTAGATGATCTCTAACATGCATGGCACAATGTAATGAATCATAGTTCAAATCACCACGAACGTCTGGACATGCTATTTGCGCAAAACGGAGCACCACACTAAAAGTTATCAGCAGTTGAAACTAGCATCAGCAAACAATATCACAGGGACTTAGGATTTGAAAAACAACCTAGATCTGAGAAAAGAAGTCCACGGGCTCAGGCCCGAGCGGATCTGACCCAGCGGGAGGAGGGACTCGGCCCGGCCCGACGAGGCGCGGTGGCGAGGCGGCGGCCTTCGGGCGGCCACGGGCCCGACTGGAGTGGCCCGCTTCGGGGCCCAGGCGGAGGAGGGCTCCGGGCGGTGGCTGGAGGAGGCCTGGAAGTGGCGGCGGCTGGACTGCGCGGCCCGGCGAGCGGCCTGCGGGAGCTGGAGGCCTGGCGACGGGAGGGGCTGCCTGGCCCGCGGGATCTGGCGCGCGGAAAGGGGATCCCGGCCCGATTTGACGAACTGGGAAGAGGGAGCGGCCCAGCGATGTCAGGCGGCTGGATCGAGCGATGCGGGAGCTTGGTGGCTGGGGCGATGCGGGCGAAGTGGCGGTTGGGCCAGCTGGCGCCTTGCCGGCCCAGGCGGTGCTGCGGAGTCCTTCGATCGGTGCGGGACGGGCCGGTGCGGGAGCCTCGGCCCCGGGGATGTGGTCCAGCGGATCGGCGGGCGAGGGGAAAAGGCCCCGGCGCGGAGGGAGCGGCTCGTTCGACGGCACGGCTGGAGCGTTGACCAGATCGGGGAATCCGATCGGGATCAGATCGGTGGCGGCGCTAGCTGCTGCCTTCGAGGAAAAACGGCGGCGCGAACGGGGAGAGAGCCAAGTGGCGGCTGGGATCTGACCAGATCCGAAAAATGAGGGGGGGAAGGAGCTAGAGGTTAGGGATGCCCAAAATGGACATAGGGGTCTATAAATAGGGTGGTGCTAGGGTTTGAGGGATCTGGGGGAATTAGAGCCCTCCGATCGCGATCCGACGGATCCGATCGCGAGGGGAGTTAGGATGGGCCAAGAGGAGGTAAGTGGGCTGTTGTAGGGATGTCTTGGGCCACAAAGTGGAGGCACTTTGGACCCACACGAATAACTGTTGGGATAGCAGACGAACTCCAAACGCGACGAGATTTGACAGGCGGGTTACACACAACAAAACAACAACACACGACAAGTCACGCGCCAAACCGGTAACGTTACACGGCCAAACGCCAAAGTAGGCCTACGGGACGCCACAGACACATGAGGGAGCTCCGGAACGCGAAACGGACAACAGAAGGAACGCGTTGAACCGGATGCAACCGACAACACAAATGCAATGCGATGCACATGTCTACATGATATGAATGAATGCCACACACGCACACAACAAAACGACGAAACCCAAAAGACAAAGAACCCGAAATGGAATAGATGAAGCCAGAGATATATTATATGCCCAAAAGGGAAAGTATTACATCCGGGGCATTACAAACTCTCCTCTACTACAAAAAGATCTCGTCCCGAGATCTAGGACTGGAAAAAGGAAGGGTACTCGGAACGAAGATGATCTTCTCGTTCCCACGTAGCCTCTCGGTCGGTGTGATGTGACCACTTGACTTTCAATAATTTGATGGACTTGTTGCGGGTCTTGCGCTCGGTTTCTTCGAGAATAGCAACGGGATGCTCTTGGTAGGACAAGTCTTGTTGAAGATCAATCTCTTCAAACGGAATCATGCGTTCAGGTGCCTTGAAGCATTTGCGGAGTTGAGACACATGGAACACATCATGAACATTGGTGAAGTTGGGAGGGAGCTCAAGTTGATAGGCTAGGTCGCCTCTTTTGCCAAGAATCTTGAAAGGCCCGACGTATCTAGGAGCAAGCTTTCCTTTGATACCGAATCTTTGGGTGCCTTTCATCGGAGAAACACGGAGATAGACATGATCACCAATGTTGAAAGCCAAATCACGATGCTTGCCATCATAGTAGCTCTTCTGACGCGACTGAGCGGCCTTGAGATTCTCACGTATGACTTTGCACATTTCTTCGGCTTCTGAGATCAAGTCATTGCCAAGAAGTTGACGTTCGCCTGTTTCAGACCAGTTGAGAGGGGTACGGCACTTTCTGCCATAGAGGATTTCAAACGGAGCTTTGCCTGCACTTGCTTGAAAGCTGTTGTTGTAAGAGAACTCGGCAAATGGAAGGCAATCTTCCCATTTCATGCCGAAATATATGACACAGGCTCTGAGCATGTCTTCTAGAATCTGATTCACTCGCTCGACGAGACCACTAGTCTGAGGGTGAAAAGCAGTGCTGAACCTGATCTTAGTGCCCATGGCGGACTGAAAGGAGTCCCAGAACCTTGAAGTGAACAAACTTCCATGGTCTGAGGAGATAACTTGAGGAATGCCATGTAAAGACACAATTCTGGAAGTATACAACTCTGCCAATTGAGCTGCATTGATTGATTCTTTGACTGGCAGGAAGTGAGCGACTTTGGTAAGCTTGTCAATCACCACGAAGATAGAATCATTTCCTCGCTTGGACTTAGGAAAACCAGTGACGAAGTCCTTTTCAATGTGGTCGAACTTCCACTCGGGAATAGGAAGAGGTTGGAGAAGACCGGCTGGACGTTGATGTTCTACTTTCACTCTTCTGCAAACATCACATTCATTCACGAATTGGGCAATTTCCCTTTTCATGCGTGTCCACCAGTAAGACTGCTTGAGGTCTTGGTACATCTTGGAACTGCCAGGATGAATGGAAAGGAGAGAATCATGTGCTTCTTCCATTATGAGCTTCCTGAGATCACCTTTGGGAACAACGAGTCTGTCCTCGAAGAACAAGGTATCTCTCTCATCAACACGAAAGCACTTGTATTTTGGAGTGCCCTTTGCAATACCATGTTTCACCTTCTTCACCATGGTATCCCTGAGTTGGGCCTCACGGACCTGATCTTCCAAGGTAGGAGCAACTTGAAGATTTGCAAGAAAACCCTGCGGAACAACTTGGAGGTTGAGCTTCCTGAATGCTTCACAAAGCTCAGGCTGGCACAGCTTGATAAGAAGGCTGTTGCAATATGCCTTTCTGCTCAAAGCATCCGCAATCAAATTCGCCTTGCCAGGAGTGTATTCAATGCTGGGATCATACTCTTGGATCATTTCAACCCAACGAGTCTGACGGAGGTTCAGATGCGGCTGTGTGAATATGTACTTCAAGCTCTTGTGATCGGTGAAGATGTCGACTTTTCTGCCCAACAACAGATGTCTCCATGTAATCAAAGCATGTACCACAGCTTCTAGCTCGAGATCATGTGTGGGATAGTTCTTCTCACTTGGCTTGAGCTGACGAGAAGTGTATGCCACAATTCTCTTATCTTGCATAAGCACACCACCAAGACCTTGAAGAGAAGCGTCATAGAATACTTCATAGGGCTTGGATTCATCTGGAGGAGTCAGAACTGGAGCAGAGACGAGCTTTTCTTTGAGAGTTTTGAATGCCACTTCACACTCTGGAGACAAAAAGTATTTGACATTCTTCTGAAGCAAGTTGGAAAGAGGCTTGGCAATCTTGGAGAAGTTCTCAACGAACCTGCTGCAATAGCTGGCAAGACCCAGAAAACTGCGGAGCTGCTTGACGTTCTGAGGAGCTTCCCAGTTGACAATTGCTTCAACTTTCTCGGGATTTACCGCAATACCGTCAGCTGAGATGATGTGGCCCAGGTACAAAACCTTATCGAGCCAAAATTCGCACTTGGAGAACTTGGCATAGAACTTATGCTCACGGAGTCGATCAAGAACCAGACGTAAGTGCTTTTCGTGATCTTCTTCATTCTTGGAAAACACCAGAATATCATCCAGATACACAAGCACAAACTCGCCAGTATAGGGGTTGAAGATGTAGTGCATCATCCTCGAAAAGGTAGGAGGATCATTGGCGATACCAAAAGACATGACGGTATACTCGTATGAACCGTAGCTCGTTCTGAAGGCCGTCTTGGGGATGTCTTCCTCGCGAATGCGAATTTGATGATTGCCCATTCGGAGGTCAAGCTTAGAGAACACTTTAGCTCCTTTGAGCTGCTCGAAGAGTTCGTTGATGTTGGGGAGCGGATATTTGTTCTTTATTGTCTTCTTGTTCAATGGCCGGTAATCAACACAGAGACGCTCCGTGCCATCTTTCTTCTTGACAAATAAGACACCACAGCCCCAAGGAGACGTACTCGGTCTGATGAGACCCATACTCTCATGTTTATCAAGCTGCTTCTTCAATTCCTTCAATTCATCTGGAGAGAGCTTGTACGGACGCCGGCATGCTGTCTCAGTACCCGGCTCGAGTTCAATAACGAATTCCACCTGACGGTGTGGAGGCATGCCTGGAAGTTCTTCAGGAAAGACGTCTTGATATTCGTTCACCACCGGAATTTGAGATATGGCATTAATTTCGCCCTTATCATTGAGAGAGAAAAGCCTGATAGTGTTATCCCTGGAGGCGAACATAATCACATCTTCATCAGGATGAGTCATCTTGACTTGTTTCTGAGCACAATCAATGTGAGCATCATGCTGAGAAAGCCAATCCATTCCGAGGATGAGGTCGATGTCGGAATTACCAAGAACCACCAGAGAAGCTAGAAAGCGATAATCTCCCATGCGAATAGATACATCCGGAGCATAGACACTAGAAGTCATACGTCTCCCCGGAGAAATGACTTGCAACCTCTGAGGCAAATTTCAAGTGGCAATATTGTGCTTGGATGCAAATGGTTGAGACATGAAAGAGCATGAAGCACCCGAATCAAATAACACTTTAGCAGGAAAAGAGTTAACTGGAAGGTTACCAAAATGACATCAGAAGAATTCTCCGCTTGCGCTGCACTCATCAGATTGACCCTTGCTTGCTTGGGATTATGCTTGACAATAGCTGAACTCACAGGTGGAGGAGGTGGAAAACGCTTTGGGTTCGGACATCTGTTGGCATAGTGACCTTTCTGAGTGCACTTGTTGCAGACCACTTCTGAAAGAGGACGGAAATGAGAACCACTTGACTTGGAGCCTTGAGACTTAAACTGATTCCTTGACTGGTTGCTCGGGTTGGGTAGGTGGGAGAAACCACGTCCACCGGAGTTCTTGTTGCTGTTGGAGTTGTTGTATGGAGCTCGAATCACTGGAGGAGGAGGAAGCCAGAATTTCTGTTGTTTCGAGACCATCTGAGACGATGAGGAAGAGTGAACGGCATCTCGAATCCTCTTTTTAGAAGCCTCCATCTTAAGCTGAGCTGCCTCTTGTTTCAAAGCCATGTTATAGAATTTGTCGAATTCATCGGGCTCGAACAGAGTGAGAGCAAGTTGAAGTTCATCTTTCAGACCTCCACGGAACTGGTAGATTTTGCTCTTGGCGTCAGGAATGTCTTGCTTAGCATAGCGGGCGAGGTTTTGGAACTTGACATTATACTGATAGACTATCATAGAGCCCTGCTTCAGGTTGCGGAATTGCTCACGCATACCCTCGATGACACTTGTTGGGATGTGGTGAGAGCGAAAGTCCTTGCAGAAATCCTCCCAAGAGATCACACGACCTGGCCTGGAGTCTTTGTACTGCTGCCACCAGTCAGCTGCTTGGTCTTTGAGTTGGAAGGCTGCAAACTTCACATAATCCTCTTCCTTCACGTTACTGCACTCAAAATGCTTCTTTATGTCGGTTAACCAATCTTCAGCATCAAGAGGGTCGACACAGTAACTGAAAGCTTTTGGATTATTGGCCAAGAACTGGTTGAGAGTAGCATGGTGCTGCTGGTTGAAGAAGTTGCCTTGATTCCCTGGAACACCCTGATTAGCTTGATTAGCTTGCATCTGTTGCATCATCTGCATCAACAACTGGGTGTTCTGAGCTGTAGTCTGCATAATCGCTCTCCAAGCCTCAGGCGGAGGAGGAGGGGAAGGAGGACGATCTGGGACCTCTTCACCCTCTGGGTTAGCGTTGGGAACCCTTTTCGGAGCCATCCTGAAAGAGATGACCACGAATGAGCAATTGATTGACAGAAGGTATAAGCTGAATCAATGGAATGAATTGCAACAAGTCTTCTCAATAATCATTCGAACAATAGGAACGAATGAAATCATTCGAACAAGAGGAACGAATGAAATTCTCAGTTAAATGATAACATCAATCTTCACGAGAAGCCACATAGGGGACAAAAGGTAAAATAAGAAAAACAACAAGGTACAGACGGGAACAAACACAAGATAGGAGCTTCGTTCTAACATCTTTGTGCTGAAAGCATATGAACGCGTTACGAAAAGGTTTTGCAATCCCCGGATCAGCATAGCCAAGGACCCTTTAAGATGCAACTCCCGATCGGAACATCGGTCATAATACCACTTCACTCAATGTAGAACCCCGAACTCACTAACCTGCATTCGTTGGAAGAATGCCTACGATCTACTGGATAAACCCACCTATGAATTTCCGAAAGATTCCAGTTATGCAATCAGGTGTTGGGGATACACGGGAAGCACCGCGCAATCAACTCTAAACCTACATCCAGGTGTATCCATCCTTCAACACATAACCAGTCTTTCTCGGAAACTGTTTACCTCGGACCTTCGAAAAGCATCCACTATAACAAGCTATGGCAATACTCCTGAACTACCTCCCCAGTACTGGGTGATGTCGGGGTTATCTTGCCACTGGCCGTATAGGAGAGATTTTCGATGTCGGCCGTCTTAAGTATTTAGTACTGCCGCGATATGCTTGTGACGACAATACCCCGAAGCTCAACTCCCCGGGACACTGCCACAACCCCTAATGTCAGGAGGCATCGAGAACAATATTCTCGTCACAAGAACATCGAAACAATCCCAGAATGCTCGCGGGATTCCTAAAAAAAATTTGGTGCAATTTTTGAAGATAGAAGAGACAAGAGTAGTCGTCAGGAGTCGTCACCAGAGAGAAAGGGGATGAGAAGCAAAGAAATCCTACTCTCCAATATAATATAGGACTCAAAATATTTTTCAGTGTGTGCCTAGACTCGACCGTCAACGATTCGATCAATCAGTGGGGGCTCCTAGGTCGGAGAAGGCTATGATACCAACTTGTAATGCCTAGGATGGAGCTATATCTCCTACGTGTCGAGGCATGACTTAGAGACATAACCCCATGCTGGAATGATCGCAAGTCTGGTATCTTTGCACAACTCATGTAAAAAGGGGGATGGAAAACATAAACATAGTTGGCTTACACTCGCCACGTCACACAAATACATTACATGTCTCAGTCATCATACAATAAAACATCACAGCCCTCTAAGGGTAAAATCCAAATGATAAGATACCAAACATAAATAAAACCACAGGTCGGATCGAATCCTAGTAGAAGTCTCCACTACTGATCATCAGGATAACGAACATAGTATCGACTACGCTCCTCGTCGTACTCCCAGTCAAGCTCGGTGCCATCACCTGGATAGCTCACCACTGGACCTGCATCTGGTGTGGTGAAGTAACTGTGAGCCACAGAGGACTCAGCAATCCCGTTCCCGGGTAACAAGACTATTTAAGCCTTGGGAGAGGATAAGGCTGAAGAAAAGAATAAGTGTCTGCAGCAGCAACTAGCACTAGCTTACGTGAAAGAGTGCGAGAAGAGAAAGCCTCGGTCGAGAGATGATCACGAAGTGATCCTAGCTAAAGCTCAGCAAACATAACCCCACCGTGTTCAACTCCCGAATCCCTATTCGGAAATTGACAGTCACGGTACACACACTGGTAGTGTATTGAAACATTGTGTCAAGTTATCTACAACCGGATATTAACAAGCTCCCATCTGCCACATAACCGCGGGAACGGCTTTCAAAAGTTCATAACCCTGCAGGGGTGTTCCAACTTGACCCATTACAAGCCCACGATCCGCGGAGTCGCAACTCCAAAGTGGGAAGACCCGAGTATTCTCGGAATCCCGTGCTCAAGATACTCCGAACTAAGGTAAGGCTAATCCAGCAAATCCTCCCGGCGTGTCAACACCCTGATAGTAGCCGCGCGTATCTAAGTCTCAGGACACGACCGGATGGGCGAAGCTACGGGTTTTTACCAGCCCTTGAGTTTCCTCGAGGTGGCCCCGCAGGCTCCCCGTTTCGGACCAACACTCATGTGGAGCACTGGCCCGGGGTTGTAGAATTAAGAAAAAAGGGTTAATTACTCCCTATGCAAGTTTAATTTTTTATTAGGCAAATAGTACCAATGTTGGGACTTGCTGGAAAAGACTTAGCACTTAGCGGTTTATCGAGGGGGTCCCATACACCCCAACCGTGTTAGGAACGCATAATCAAGGAACATAACACCGGTTTAAACGGTTCCTAACGGCATGAGTGGAACAAATCACCAAGAAAAAGGCTTAGCCTTCCACCCTTGCCAATATATAGATGATTTCATTTTAAGCATTATTTAGTGTGATATAACCCAACAAACTTCAACATGAAGCAAGCATCTTCGATCTTCACCTGCAACTAGCAATGCTATAAGAAGGGCTGAGCGAAGCGTACTTAGCCAAGCAACGGTTTGCATAGGTAGGGTGGTTAAACATGGTAATGGTTACAAGTAGGAGGCTGACAGGAAGAACATGGGCATCGAGGAAAAACTATAGAGCGGAACTACTAGCAATAGGCAAAGATAGTAATGTTATCGGGGTTCGGTCATCTTGCCTGAAGAGAAGTCGTTCGGATCGTAAGAAGGGTCCTCGTGCTCAACCTCGTTGGTAACCTCGTGCTCGTACTCGTACTCGGTCTCAGCTTCCGGCTCTAAACAATACAATCACACAAGGCACGAATCAACAAGAGGCAATGCGCACACCAAAATGATGGATGCATGATGGATGCACTAAGGGAGCACACGGAGCACGGAAAATAGCACTCAAGCAAATCACCTCAAAACATGATAACAATAGGAGATTATGAATCTACATGGAAAATCAATCAAGTTTCATATAAGACTCGCTGAAATCGGAGCTACGGGCTAAAAGTTATGCCCGAAACAAGAAACGAGCGAAAACTGAAAATTACAGCAACATAGCAACTTCGGAGCACTAGAAAAATAAGCTGCAGCACTCAAACAACATGGCAAAGAGCATGAACATAAACTAGACATATCCTACAGCAAATAAGTCCAAAGGTACACCCCCAAAGGAGCCACGGATCAATAGCAACAAGCTTGGACATATTGAACTTGACAATAAAATTCTGGCAGCAGAATTTTATTGAAACTTTGGAGCAAAAGATAAACATGCTACAGCCACTTAAATAAGCATGTGAGAACATGAATGGAAAGCCAACAATATATACTACAAGGAACCATCAAGATCCACTCCAAAACTATCATGGTTTGTCCTAGAGCAGCAAGCAAACATGGCATCGGGACGTTACAGATTTCAGACTTAGTGAAAAACCACTAAGTGTTAAAACAGCAGTTTCATCATGGCATCTAAAAGAGCAAGTTTAAGTCACCTCGAAACTAAACATGACAAGTGGTAAGCACCACATCAAAGTACACATGATGGTGATTCCGAAACACACAAGCATGCATCATGGAGATAAACACAACGATAGCAATGAGCTCAACAAGATGGCATTTCATAACAAGTGAAACAACATCACAGCCACATGGCACTTTGCAACGAGGATAACCATGGCAAGAATAAATCTATCATGCAACCTAACTCAAGCAACAAGTAGAGCATGGCAAGACGAACACGTGGACATGCCATTTGCATCATTCGGATAAACGAGCTAAAAGATATCACATAGCAAAGATGGCATAAAACATCACATAACAGCAGTTTATATCGGGATGCACTCTTGCAACAGAAAAATAAGCACCTAGATGATCTCTAACATGCATGGCACAATGGAATGAATTGTAGTGCTAATCACCACGGACGTCTGGACATGCTATTTGCGCAAAACGGAGCACCACACTAAAAGTTATCAGCAGTTGAAACTAGCATCAGCAAACAATATCACAGGGACTTAGGATTTGAAAAACAACCTAGATCTGAGAAAAGAAGTCCACGGGCTCAGGCCCGAGCGGATCTGACCCAGCGGGAGGAGGGACTCGGCCCGGCCCGACGAGGCGCGGTGGCGAGGCGGCGGCCTTCGGGCGGCCTCGGGCCCGACTGGAGCGGCCCGCTTCGGGGCCCAGGCGGAGGAGGGCTCCGGGCGGCGGCTGGAGGAGGCCTGGAAGTGGCGGCGGCTGGACTGCGCGGCCCGGCGAGCGGCCTGCGGGAGCTGGAGGCCTGGCGACGGGAGGGGCGGCCTGGCCCGCGGGATCTGGCGCGCGGAGAGGGGATCCCGGCCCGATCTGACGAACTGGGAGGAGGGAGCGGCCCAGCGACGTCAGGCGGCTGGATCGGGCGATGCGAGAGCCTGGTGGCTGGGGCGATGCGGGCGAAGTGGCGACTGGGCCAGCTGGCGCCTTGCCGGCCCAGGCGGTGCTGCGGAGTCCTTCGATCGGTGCGGGACGGGCCGGTGCGGGAGCCTCGGCCCCGGGGATGTGGTCCAGCGGATCGGCGGGCGAGGGGAAAAGGCCCCGACGCGGAGGGAGCGGCTCGTTCGACGGCGCGGCTGGAGCGTTGACCAGATCGGGGAATCCGATCGGGATCAGATCGGTGGCGGCGCTGGCTGCTGCCTTCGAGGAAAAACGGCGGCGCGAACGGGGAGAGAGCCAAGTGGCGGCTGGGATCTGACCAGATCCGAAAAATGAGGGGGGGAATTAGCTAGAGGTTAGGGATGCCCAAAATGGACATAGGGGTCTATAAATAGGGTGGTGCTAGGGTTTGAGGGATCTAGGGGAATTAGAGCCCTCCGATCGCGATCCGACGGATCCGATCGCGAGGGGAGTTAGGATGGGCCAAGAGGAGGTAAGTGGGCTGTTGTAGGGATGTCTTGGGCCACAAAGTGGAGGCACTTTGGACCCACACGAATAACTGTTGGGATAGCAGACGAACTCCGAACGCGACGAGATTTGACAGGCGGGTTACACACAACAAAACAACAACACACGACAAGTCACGCGCCAAACCGGTAACGTTACACGGCCAAACGCCAAAGTAGGCCTACGGGACGCCACGGACACGTGAGGGAGCTCCGGAACACGAAACGGACAACGGAAGGAACGCGTGGAACCGGATGCAACCGATAACACAAATGCAATGCGATGCACATGTCTACATGATATGAATGAATGCCACACACGCACACAACAAAACGACGAAACCCAAAAGACAAAGAACCCGAAATGGAATAGATGAAGCCAGAGATATATTATATGCCCAAAAGGGAAGTATTACATCCGGGGCATTACACGCAGGCGGGGGCTCCCGAGGTTGGTGGTTGGGGGAGTTCCTCCCGCGGCGACGCGGCCCCTCAGGCGGGGCTGATGCCGAGGGCTTGAGGAGCCACTCCTCTAAGACGCCTGGCTCCTGGGGCAGGCACCTGGATGCCCTTTTGGCGATGTCGTCGGCTTCCTTGTTGGTGCCACGGGGCACGTGTTGCAGCTCCAGACCTAAAAACTGCTTCTCTATTTTGCGCACCTCCGCGAGGTATGCCTCCATATGCACGTCCTTTGATTCGTATATATTGTTGGAGAAGTTGATGAGGAGCTGCGAGTCTCCCCTGATGACGAGGCGCTTCACTCCCAGGGCCACCGCATCCTTAAGAGCAGCAATGAGGCCCTCGTACTCCGCAATGTTGTTGGAGACCTTATTTCCCGGCTGAAAGCAGAGCTGCATGGCGAAGTAAAGCTTGTCCTAAGTGGGCAAAATGAGCACAGCTCCAGCCCCCGCGCCGTGGCGTGCGAACGCACTGTTGAAGTACATGACCCAGCCGGCCGGCGCTTCACTTACTCGTGAGAGGGATCAGTCCTTACCCGCTTCGAGGTCCGAGGCATCGGTCCATTCTGCCACGAAGTCCGCAAGCACGGCTCCTTTGATTACTCTGGTCGTGCTGAATTCTAGCTGGAACGCATGCAGCTCGATATTCCATTCTGTGACTCTTCCCGCTACGTTGGGGCTCCGGAGTACCCTCTCCAGCGGGTAGGCTGAGACGACCTTGATGGGATGGTCTTGGAAGTAGTGGCACAGCTTGCGCGAGGCGATGAGGAGCGCAAGCAAAAACTTTTGTGGCATGGGATAGTGTGCCCGAGCATCGCGAAGCACCGTGCTGATGAAGTACACCGGGTGCTTGATGGGGGTGAAGTCCGAGCTCTCCTGGGGCTATGGCGCCTGATTGGGTAAAGGAGCCTCGGGAGCGTGGTTGCCAGGAGGGACATCTGTGGCTTCAAGAACGCCGTCTTGCGGGGCGCGGTCGCGTGTTGGCTCTGCCGGAGCCTTGGGAGTATGGCTCCGAGGTTGTGGGGTATTTTCTTGGTGCTCCTCCCGGAATGACACTAACGCTGCGCTGGCGGAATGTGGTGTAGTGGCTAGGTAAAGCACCAGGGGCTCTCGAGGTTTTTGTGCCACCAAAACAGGCGGGCTGGTGAGGTATCTCTTGAGGTCTTCGAATGCCGCATCAGCCTCAGGGGTCCACTCAAACGGGCCCTTCCTTTTCATCACTTTGAAGAAGGGGAAGGCCCGCTCCCCTAGCTTGGAGATGAAACGGCCGAGTGACATCACACAGCTGGCCAGCTTCTGCATCTCTTTGATTGTCTTTGGCAAACTCATTTTTTCTATGGCCTTGACCTTCTCGGGGTTGGCCTTGATCCCTCTGTGCGACACCAGGAAGCCCAGCAGCTTACCTGATGGGATGCCGAACACACACTTTTCCGGGTTGAGCCGTGATACGTCTCCAACGTATCTATAGTTTTTGATTGTTTACATGCTATTATATTATCCTTCTAGGATGTTTTATGGGCTTTTATATACACTTTTATATGATTTTTTGGACTAACCTATTAACCTAGAGCCCAGTGCCAGTTTCTGTTTTTTTCCTTGTTTTTGAGTTTTTACAGAAAAGGAATACCAAACGGAGTCCAATTGACATGCCAATTTTTGATGATTTTTTATGGACCAAAAGAAACCCCCGAAGTAAAAGAGTTGGGCCAGGAGAGTCACGGGCTGCCCATGAGGGTGGGGGGTGTGCCCACCCCAAGTGGGAGCGCCCCCCTATCTCGTGGACAGCCCAGAGACCCCCCTGATGTGAGACCTACGCCAAAAATTCCTATAAATACTGAAACCTCCGGAAAATAACCTAGATCAGGAGTTCCGCCGCCGAAAGCCTCTGTTGCCACCGAAAACCAATCTAGACCCATTCTGGCACCCTGCCGGTGGGGGGATCCCTCTCCGGTGGCCATCTTCATCATCCCGGCACTCTCCATGATGAGGAGGGAGTAGTCCACCCTCGGGGCGGAGGGTATGTACCAGTAGCTATGTGTTTGATCTCTCTCTCTCTCTCTCTCTCGTGTTCTTGAGATGGCACGATCTTGATGTATCGCGAGCTTTGCTATTATAGTTGGATCTTATGATGTTTCTCCCCCTCTACTCTCTTGTAATGGATTTTTTTCCTTTGAAGTTATCTTATCGGATTGAGTCTTTAAGGATTTGAGAACACTTGATGTATGTCTTGCGTGGGATACCCATGGTGACAATGGGGTATTCTATTGATCCACTTGATGTATGTTTTGGTGATCAACTTGCGGGTTCCGTGAACTTGGGAATCCATGCATAGGGGTTGGCACACGTTTTCATCTTGACTCCCCGATAGAAACTTTGGGGCACTCTTTGAAGTTCAATGTGTTGGTTTAATAGATGTTTCTGAGATTGTGTGATGCATATCGTATAATCATGCCC
Organism: Secale cereale; assembly: GCA_902687465.1. NCBI lineage: Eukaryota > Viridiplantae > Streptophyta > Magnoliopsida > Poales > Poaceae > Secale > Secale cereale. The sequence continues at coordinate 432,755,217 of LR738710.1, read as the reverse complement.
ACGGATACTTGAGGTGACAATGGAGTATCTAGGTGACATTACGGTTTTGGTTGATTTGTGTCTTAAGGCGTTATTCTAGTACGAACTCTATGATAGATTGAACAGAAAGAATAGCTTCATGTTATTTTACTACGGACTCTTGAATAGATCGATCACAACGAATAACTTTGAGGTGGTTTCATACCCTACCATAATCTCTTTGTTTGTTCTCCGCTATTAGTGACTTTGGAGTGACTCTTTGTTGCACGTTGAGGGATAGTTATATGATCCAGTTATGTTATTATTGTTGAGAGAACTTCAACTAGTGAAAGTATGAACCCTAGGCCTTGTTTCCTATCATTGCAACACCATTTATGCTCACGTTTACCACTTGCTACCTTGCTGTTTTTATTTTTTCTTATTACAAAAACCTATATCTACCATCCATATTGCACTTGTATCACCATCTCTTCACCGAACTAGTACACCTATACAATTTTCCATTGTATTGGGTGTGTTGGGGACACAAGAGACTCTTTGCTATTTGGTTGCAGGGTTGCTTGAGAGAGACTATCTTCATCCTACGCCTCCCACGAATTGATAAACCTTAGGTCATCCACTTGAGGGAAATTTGCTACTGTCCTACAAACCTCAGCACTTGGAGGCCCAACAACGTCTACAAGAAGAAGGTTGTGTAGTAGATATCAAGCTCTTTTCTGGCGCTATTGCCGGGGAGGTTAGTGCTTGAAGGAATATCTTTAGATCTTGCAATCGAATATTTTAGTTTCTTGTTTTATCACTACTTTAGTTTGTAAAAGAAAACTATAAAAAATGGAATTAAGGTTACCTCATATGCTTCATCTTTTTAAGATCTGTCGTGAAAATGATGGGAAGGAAAATTGTGCTCAAGTACTAGAAGAAGAATTACATAAAATGCTTGGCATAAAGTACTTGAATGATGAGCATGATTGCAATGTTGTTAGTGTGAATCCTTTGAATATCCATGATGCTAATGTCATGCAAAGCCACAAGCTTGGGGAAGCTATGTTTGATGAAGATGATAATTTTTAGTCCCCAAAGTTTTGATCAGCAAATTTATTATGATGAAAGCATGCCTCCTATTTATGATGATTATAATTATGAATGTGGATTTGGAGAGGTCATTACTTTATTTAGTGATGAATCCACTATTTTGGAAGAGGTTCCAATTGATTATGAGAACAAAGTTGCTATCCATGATGATTATTGTGATGACACGTATGCTATAAAGAATAAAGATAACCATGAAACTTGTCATCATGATTTTAACTTTCAATTGGATTATGCTTCACATGATAGTTATTTTGTTGAGTTTGCTCCCACTACTATTGATAAGAATAAACTTGCTTATGTGGAGAGTAGTAAAAAATTATGCAAGTAGATCATGAAAAGAATGCTTTGTGTGTTGGTTATATTGTTGAATTCATTAATGATGCTACTGAAAATTATTATGAGAGAGGATCATATGCTTGTAGGAATTGTAGTAATAACAAGTTTACACTCTATGTGCTTCAAATCTTGAAGTTATGCTCGTTTTCCCTTCCTATGCTAGTTGATTATCGTTCCCATAAGCTGTTTGCTCACAAAATACCTATGCATAGGAAGTGTGTTAGACTTAAATGTTCTAGTCATATTCTTCATGATGCTCTCTTTATGTTTCAATTCTTATCCTTTATGCGACCATCATTGAATCATTGTGCCTAGCTAGGGGCGTTAAACGATAGCACTTGTTGGGAGGCAACCCAATTTTATTTTATTTGTTTTTGCTTATGTTTAGGAATAAATATTGCATCAAGCTTCTGTTTATATGTTGTTTTGTGTTTTAATTAGTGTTTGTGCCAAGTAGAACCTTTGGGAAGACTTGTGTGAAGTTTATATGATCATGCTGTGAAAAACAGAAACTTTAGCGCTCACGAGATTAGCCATCAGATTGTACTGGAGAGTGCTATTTATTTGGTTCTTTTTGCAGAAAATTGATAGAAAAATTCCTCACTTTTACCAATTTATTTCAATTTTTTGGAGTTACAGAAGTATTCGAAAGTTACAAATTACTACAAATTGTTCTGTTTTTGATAGATTCTGTTTTTCGTGTGTTGTTTGCTTATTTTGATGAATCTATGAGTAGTATTGGAGGATATGAATCATAGAGAAGTTGGAATACAGTAGGTTTAACACAAATATAAAAAAAGAATGAGTTCATTACAGTACCTTTGAGTGGTGGTTTGTTTTCTTATACTAATAGAGCTCACGAGATTTTTGGCTAAGTTTTGTGTTGTGAAGTTTTCAAGTTTTGAGTATGGCTTTGATGGACTATGGAAAAAAGAGTAGAAAGAGCCTAAGCTTGGGGATGCCGAAGGCACCCCAAGGTAAAATTCAAGGATAACCAAAAGCCTAAGCTTGGGGATGCCCCGGGAAGGCATCCCCTCTTTCATCTTCGGCTATCGGTAACTTTACTTGAGGCTATATTTTTATTCACCACATGATATGTGTTTTGCTTGGAGCGTCAATTTAGTTTATTTTGTTTTGCTTGCTGTTTGAATAATATCCCAAGATCTGAAATTATTAAATGTTATAGAGTCTTCACATAGTTATATAATTATTAAACTACTCATTGATCTTCACTTACATCTTTTGGAGTAGTTTGTCATTTGCTCTAGTGCTTCACTTATATCTTTTTAAAGCACGACGATGGTTTTATTTTGAAGAAATAGATGAACTCTCATGCTTCACTTATATTATTTTGAGAGTCTTTTAGAACAGCATGGTAATGTGCTTTGGTTATGAAACTAGTCCTAATATGATAGGCATCCAAGATGGGTATGGTAAAAACTTTCATATAAAGTGCATTGAATATGATGAGAAGTTTGATACTTGATGATTGTTTTGAGATATGAGGATGATGATATTAGAGTTATGATAGTAGAGTAGTTGTGAATTCAAGAAATACTTGTGTTAAAGTTTGTGATTCCCGTAGCATGCACGTATGGTGAACCGCTATGTGACAAAGTTAGAGAATGAGGTATTTGTAGAGTGTCATCCTTTGTGTGGAGGTCAGGGGCGCGCGATGGTTAACTCCTACCAGCCTCCGTCAGGGCGCGCGTTGATTTCTTTGTTTTGATTACTCGTAAATTTTTCAATAAGTATATGAGTTCTTTATGACTAATGTTGAGTCCATGGATTATACACACTCTCACCCTTCCACCATTGCTAGCCTCTATTGTGTCGTGCAAATTTCGCCGGTACCATACACCCACCATATATCTTCCTCAAAACAGCCACCATACCTACCTATCATGGCATTTTCATAGCCATTCCGATATATATTGCCATGCAACTTTCCACCATTCCGTTCATATGACACGCTTCATATTGTCATATTTCCATGCATGATCATGTAGTTGACATCGTATTTGTGGCTAGGCCACCATGCATAATTTCTCATACATGTCATTCTTGATTCATTGCACATCCCGGTACACCGCCGGAGGCATTCACATAGTAATATTTTGTTCTAGCTTTGAGTTGTAAGTAAATAAAATTGTGATGATCTTCATCATTAGAGCATTGTCCCGTGTGAGGAAACAAAAAAAAAGATAAAGGCCAAAAAAAAGATGGCCCCAAAAAAATAGAGAGGGGCTAAAGAAAGAAAAAGAAGAGGAAAACCACTCCAAAAAAATGAGTGAAAAGAGAGAATGGACAATGCTACTATCCTTTTCCACACTTGTGCTTCAAAGTAGCACCATAATCTTCATGATAGAGAGTCTCTTGTTTTGTCACTTTCATATACTAGTGGGAATTTTCATTATAGAACTTGGCTTGTATATTCCGAAGATGGGCTTCCTCAAATGCCCTAGGTCTTCGTGAGCAAGCAAGTTGGATGCACACCCACTTAGTTTCTTTTGTTGAGCTTTCAAACACTTATAACTCTAGTGCATCCGTAGCATGGCAATCCCTACTCACTCACATTGATATATATTGATGGGCATCTCCATAGCCCATTGATATGCCTAGTTGATGTGAGACTAACTTCCTCCTTTTCGTCTTCTCAACAACCACCACTCTATTCCACATATAGTGCTATAACCATGGCTCACGCTCATGTATTGCGTGAAATTTGAAAGGTTCGAAAAAATTTGAGTATGAAAACAATTGCTTGGCTGAAACCGGGGTTGTGCATGATATGAATATTTTGTGTGATGAAGAGGGAGCATAGCCAGACTATATGATTTTGTAGGAATAACTTTCTTTGGCCATGCTATTTTGAGAAGACATGATTGTTTTGTTAGTATGCTTGAAGTATTATTATTATTATGTCAATATAAAAATTTATCTTGAATCTTATGGATCCAAACATTCATGCCACAATAAATAAATTATAGTGAGAATCATGTTGGTTAGCATTCCACTTCAAAAATTATGTTTTTATCATTTACCTACTCGAGGACGAGCAGGAATTAAGCTTGGGGATGCTTGAGACGTCTCCAACGTATCTATAATTTTTTATTGTTCCATGCTATTATATTATCCTTCTAGGATGTTTTATGGACTTTTATATACACTTTTATATGATTTTTGGGACTAACCTATTAACCTAGAGCCCAGTGCCAATTTCTGTTTTTTCCTTGTTTTTGAATTTTACAGAAAAGGAATACCAAACGGAGTCCAATTGACGTGCCAATTTTTGATGATTTTTTAGGGACCAGAAGAAGCCCCCGAAGTAAAAGAGTTGGGCCAGGAGAGTCATGGGCTGCCCACGAGGGTGGAGGGCATGCCCACCCCAAGTGGGAGCGCCCCCTATCTCGTAGACAGCCCGGAGACCCCCCTGACGTGAGACCTACGCCAAAAATTCCTATTAAATACTGAAACCTCCAGAAAATAACCTAGATTGGGAGTTCCGCCGCCGAAAGCCTCTGTTGCCACCGAAAACCAATCTAGACCCGTTCTGGCACCCTGCCGGAGGGGGGATCCCTCTCTGGTGGCCATGTTCATCATCTAGGCGCTCTCCATGACGAGGAGGGAGTAGTCCACCCTCAGGGTTGAGGGTATGTACCAGTAGCTATGTGTTTGATCTCTCTCTCTCTCTCTCTCTCGTGTTCTTCATATGGCACGATCTTGATGTGTCGCAACCTTTGCTACTATAGTTGGATCTTATGATGTTTCTCCCCCTGTACTCTCTTCTAATGGATTGAGTTTTCCCTTTGAAGTTATCTTATCGGATTGAGTCTTTAAGGATTTGAGAACACTTGATGTATGTCTTGCGTGGGATACCCGTGGTGACAATGGGGTATTATATGGATCCACTTGATGTATGTTTTGGTGATCAACTTGCAGGTTCCGTGACCTTGGGAATCTATGCATAGGGGTTGGCACACGTTTTCGTCTTGACTCTCCGATAGAAACTTTGGGGCACTCTTTGAAGTTCTATGTGTTGGTTGAATAGATGTTTCTGAGATTGTGTGATGCATATCGTATAATCATGCCCACAGATACTTGAGGTGACAATGGAGTATCTAGGTGAGATTAGGGATTTGGTTGATTTGTGTCTTAAGGTGTTATTCTAGTACGAACTCTATGATAGATTGAACGGAAAGAATAGCTTCGTGTTATTTTACTACGGACTCTTGAATAGATCGATCGGAAAGAATAACTTTGAGGTGGTTTCGTACCCTACCATAATCTCTTTGTTTGTTCTCCGCTATTAGTGACTTTGGAGTGACTCTTTGTTGCATGTTGAGGGATAGTTATATGATCCAGTTATGTTATTATTTTTGAGAGAAATTCCACTAGTGAAAGTATGAACCCTAGGCCTTGTTTCCTATCATTGCAACACCGTTTATGCTCACATTTACCACTTGCTACCTTGACATTTTTATATTTTCTTATTACAAAAACCTATATCTACCATCCATATTGCAGTTGTATCACCATCTCTTCGCCGACCTAGTGCACCTATACATTTTGCCATTGTATTGGGTGTGTTGGGGACACAAGAGACTCTTGTTGTTTGGTTGCAGGGTTGCTTGAGAGAGACCATCTTTATCCTATGCCTCCCACGGATTGATAAATGTTAGGTCATCCACTTGAGGGAAATTTGCTACTATCCTACAAACCTCTGCACTTGGGGGCCCAACAACGTCTACAAGAAGAAGGTTGTGTAGTACACATCAAGCCGCATGTCTACTTTGCGCACGCTGGCGAAGGTCTCTTCCAAATCATCGACGATGGTTTTGGCCTCCTGAGACTTCACCACGATGTGACCAACGTACGCCTCAGCATTCCTCCTGAGCTGCTCTCGTAGAGCGATATGCATCAACCGCTGGAAGGTTCCTCCTGCATTCCGCAACCCAAACGGCATACAAGTGTAGAAGTATACTCTGCACGGGGTGAGGAAGGCAGTCTTCTCAACATCTTGCACTGCCATCTTGATTTGGTGGTAGCCTGAGAAGGCATCCAGGAAGCACAGTAGGTCACACTCGGCGGTGGAGTCGACAATGTGGTCTATGCATGGTAGCGGAAATAGGTCTTGTGGGCAGGCCTTGTTGAGGTTGGTGAAGTCGACACACAGGCGCTCTTTTCCACCTTTCTTGGGCACAACGACAGGGTTCGCCAGCCACTCCGGGTACCGGACCTCGCGAATGACACCCGCTGCTTCTAGTTTGTGAGTTTCTTATACGATGAAGGACCGCTTCTGTGTAGACTAGCGCCGGGCCTTCTACTTTACGGGGCGCACGTTGGGGCATACATTCAGGTGGTGCTCAATCACCCCCCTCGGGACTCCTGCTAGGTCCTTGGTTTCCCAGCGAACACCTCCTTGTTAGCGCGCAGGAATCCGACCAGCGCCATTTCTTGAGCTGGGGGAAGGCCAGCGCCTATGGTGAAGGTGGCGCCTGACGTCCCATCTTCATCCACTAGTACCTGCTTCGTCTCGGCCCGGTCTTGGGAGAAAAGTTGTTTCTTCTTTGTTGGTGCAGCCCCCTTCGCTCCTGGGGCGGCCTCATCGGCCGGACGTACCACCGCATAGGTCCGAAAGGCGAGTGATAACCCATAAGTCTAGGGGATCGCAACAGTTTTCGAGGGTAAAGTATTCAACCCAAATTTATGGATTCGACACAAGGGGAGCCAAAGAATACTCTTAAGTATTAGCAGTTGAGTTGTCAATTCAACCACACCTGGAAACTTAGTATCTGCAGCAAGGTAGTTTAGTAGCAAAGTAATATGGAAGTAACGGTAGCGGTAAAAAAAGTAGTGATAGTATTTCTGTAGTGATTGTAACAGTAGCAACGGAAAGGTAAATAAGCAGCAAGCAATATGTGAAAAGCTCGTAGGCATTGGATCGGTGATGGAGAATTATGTCGGATGCGATTCCTCATGTAATAGTTATAACATAGGGTGACACAGAACTAGCTCCAGTTCATCAATATAATGTAGGCATGTATTCCGAATATAGTCATACGTGCTTATGGAAAAGAACTTGCATGACATCTTTTGTCCTACCCTCCCGTGGCAGCGGGGTCCTATTGGAAACTAAGGGATATTAAGGTCTCCTTTTAATAGAGTATCGTACCAAAGCATTAACACATAGTGAATACATGAACTCCTCAAACTACGGTCATCATCGGGAGTGGCCCAGACTATTTTCACTTCGGGGTTGCCAGATCATAACACATAGTAGGTGACTATTGACTTGCAAGAAAGGATCAAGAACACACATATATTCATGAAAACATAATAGGTTCGGATCTGAAATCATGGCACTCGGGCCCTAGTGACAAGCATTAAGCATAGCAAAGTCATAGCAACATCAATCTTAGAACATAGTGGATACTAGGAATCAAACCCTAACAAAACTAACTCGATTACATGGTAATTCTCATCCAACCCATCACCGTCCAGCAAGCCTACGATGGGATTACTCACGCACGGCGGTGAGCATCATGGAATTGGTGATGGAGGAAGGTTGATGATGACGATGTCGACGATCTCCACTCTCTGGAGCCTCGAACAGACTCCAGATCAGCCCTCCCGAGAGAGATTAGGGATTGGCAGCGGCTCTGTATCGTAAAACGCGATAATTCCTTCTCTCTGATATTTTTCTCCCCGAAAGTGAATATATGGAGTCGGGGGATACGTCGATGGAGCAAGAGGGGGCCCACAAGGCAGGGGGTGCACCCCCCACCCTCGTGGACAGGGTGTGGGCCCCCTGGTCTAGTTCATTCCGCAGATATTTTTTATATATTCCAAAATAATTCTCCGTTGAATTTCAGGTCATTCCGAGAACTTTTATTTCTGCACAAAAATAACACCATGGCAGTTCTGCTGAAAACAACGTCAGTCCGGGTTAGTTCCATTTAAAGCATGCAAGTTAGAGTCCAAAACGAGGGCAAAAGTGTTTGGAAAAGTAGATACGTTGGAGACGTATCAACTCCCCCAAGCTTAAACCTTTGCTTGTCCTCAAGCAATTCAGTTGATAAACTGAAAGTGGTAAAGAAAAACTTTGACAAACTGTGTTTGCTCTTATTGTTGCAAAAATGTAAGGCCAGCATTCAAGTTTTCAGCAAAGATCATGAACTAACCACGTTCACAATAACTTTCAGGTCACATGTCTACTCATATGAATGGCATAATCAACTAGCGAGCAATAATAATAAACCTCGGATGACAACACTTTCTCAAAACAATCATAATATGATATAACAAGATGGTATCTCGCTAGCCCTTTCTGAGACCGCAAAACATAAATGCAGAGCACCTTTGAAGATCAAGGACTGACTAGACATTGTAATTCATGGTAAAAGAGATCCAGTCACAATCATACTCAATGCAAATTAAGAGTAATGCATGCAAATGACATCAGTGCTCTCCAACTGGTGCTCTTAAATAAGAAGATGATGACTCAACATAAAAGTAAATAGATAGTCCCTTCGCAGAGGGAAGGAGGGATTTGTACAGGTGCCAGAGCTCGATTTTTAAATAGAGATGAATAATATTTTGAGTGGTATACTCTCATTGTCAACATAGAAACCAAGAATCTCGATATCTTCCATGCTACACACATTATATGCGGTTCCCAAACAGAATGGTAAAGCTTATACTCCCCAACCACCAACAAGCACACTCCATGGCTAGCCCGAAACAACGGGTACCGTCCAAACAAGCAACAACCCTAGGGGGTTTAGTTTAATTATTATGATTTGAGCATGGGACTGGGCATCCCGGTTACTAGGAATTTTCTCATGAATGATGAGCGGAGTTCACTCATCGTGAGAATAAACCACCTAGCATGGAAGATATAGACAGCCCTAGTTGATACATGAGCTGTTCGAGCATACAAAACAGAATTTCATTTGAAGGTTTAGAGTTTGGCACATATAAATTTACTTGGAACGGCAGGTATATACCGCATATACGAAGGTATGGTGGACTCATATGGAATAACTTTGGGGTTTACGGAAGTGGATGCACAAGTAGTATTCCCGCTTAGTACATGTGATGGCTAGAAAGAGGGTGGGAAGCAAACAGCTAGAGAGCGACAACAGTCATGAACATGCATTAAAATTAATCAACAATGAGTGCAAGCATGAGTAGGATATAAATCACCATAAACATAAATATCGTGGAGGATATGTTGATTTTGTTTCAACTACATGCATGAACTTGTGCCAAGTCAACCACTTGAATCGTTCAAAGGAGGATACCACCCTATCATACCACATCACAACCATTTTAATATCATGTTGGCACGCAAGATACACCACTATAAACTCTTAGCTAATTAAGCATGGCATGAGAAGCTATGATCTCTATTTGTCACTGCAAGCATGTTTCATTTATAATAGGCTGAATCATGAATGATGAACTATCATATTTACAAAAACAAGAGAGGTCGAGTTCATACTAGCTTTTCTCATCTCAATCAATCCATCATATGTCGTCATTATTGCCTTTCACTCGCATGACCGAACGGTGTGGATAATAATAATAGTGCACGTGCATTAGATTTTGCTGGAATCTGCAAGCATTCAATGCAAGGGAGAAGACCAAGTAATATGGCTCAAGGTTAGATCAACAATAAAGCATATGAGAGCCACTGAACATTTTCATCATGGTCTTCTCCTCTTAACCCCCAAAGAAAAGAAAAGAAACTATATACACGGGAAAGCTCCCAACAAGCAAAAGAAGAACGAGAAATCTTTTTGGGTTTTCTTTTAGTTACTACTACTACTACTACTACTACTACAGCCATGGGGAATAAACTAGCTAATAAGACTGCAACTATTTTTTTTGTTTTTCTCAAGGTTTTTCTAACACACAAGAAAAGGACTAAGAAAAGAAATGAAACTAGCGTGGATAGTACAATGAAAGAGTGTGAGCACCGACTACTAGAATAAGTGTGTGAACATGAATGTAATGTCGGTGAGCAATACGTACTCCCCCAAGCTTAGGTTTTTGGCCTAAGTTTGTCTATTGCCAATATTGGCCTGATGGATATCCAAAGTCGTAGTTGGGGTTGTTCTGAGATGCAGCGACTACTGCCTGACGAGTTGCATCCTTAAGACGAGCTGCCCTCATCGTCTCCTGATGCTCATTCGACTCCTCCCTGGTTATAGTATATCTCCCTTTTGCATGAAGCCCTCGAGGTCAGCATTACACACATATGTGTCAAACTCGTCCTTAATGCATGCTCGAACCATAAACTCCTCTGACGGCCATTCACAAGGACGCACTTGAGCTTCCCTCGGTAATTCATCGTCCGGCTCACGTATCGTGAGCCTTGGTCCTTGCTTCCTTGAGGAACCTCCTTGGAAGATTTTCCTATGCATTTTTCTGAAATTTTCTGAATTTTTTAGTAACTAAATAAAAGTAAACCAAACTGAACAAGATTGATAGCAACTACTCCCACAAGTGCCTAGACACTATAACATGCAGTAGAACTACTTGGGACCAAAGAAATTTAACATGCAAGCTCAAGAACAAGGTCACTACAGCAGCAAAAAATTGCAATAAATAAAGCACTAGAACAAAAACTAATTCGACCAATGGAGGAGTGACGTACCAAGGAACAATCTCCCCAAATAGGTTTGTGAATGGAGCTTTGAGCTAGGAGATCGAAAATGGTAGCAAGATGAGCTAGAAATCGTGCTTGAGCTGGATAGTGATTTTTTTGGGAGGAAGAAGGAGTGTATGGGTGCAGGGGTAAGTGGAGGGGGGCCACGTGGGGCCCACGAGGCAGGGGGCGCGCCCAGTGGGGGTGGGCGCACCCTGGACCCTCATGGCCCGGTGCTGGCTCCCCCTACTGTGTTCTCAATGCCAAATATTCTCAAATATTCTAGAAAAAAATCATATTTCATTTTCAGGGCATTTGGATAACTTTTATTTTCGGGGTATTTTTTTATTGCACGGATAACTCAGGAAACAGACAGAAAATACAATTTTTGCTTTATTTAATCTAATTAACAGAAAGTAAAAGGAGGGTACAGAAGGTTGTGCTATCTGGATTCACCCATCTCATGCTCATCAAAAGGAGTCCATTAACAAGGTTGATCAAGTCTTGTTAATAAACTCTTTCCGAATGACATGAAACCGGAGAATTTTCGAATAACACTAGGTTACCTCAATGGGGATATGCATGTCCCCTACAATAAGAATATCATATTTCTTCTTGACAATAGGAAGGGGATATTCAAAACTTCCAATAGTAATAGTTGAAATTTTGCCAATAGAATTGATACTATGGACCTGAGGTTGTTTCCTCGGAAAGTGTACCGTATGCTCATTACCATTGACATTAAAAGTGACATTGCCTTTGTTGCAATCAATAACAGCCCCTGCAGTATTCAAAAAGGGTCTACCAAGGATAATAGACATACTATCGTCCTCGGGAATATCAAGAATAACAAAGTCCGTCAGAATAGTAACATTTGCAACCACAACAGGCACGTCCTCACAAATACCGACAGGTATAGCAGTTGATTTATCGACCATTTGCAAAGATATTTCAGTAGGTGTCAACTTATTCAAATCAAGTCTACGATATAAAGAGAGTGGCATAACACTAACACCAGCTCCAAGATCACATAAGGCAGTTTTAACATCGTTTCGGAGCAAGGTATAGTAGGTACTCCTGGATCTCCTAGTTTATTAGGTATTACACCCTTAAATGTGTAATTGGCAAGCATGGCGGAAATTTCAACTTCAGCTATCTTTCTTTTATTGGTAATGATATCTTTCATATACTTAGCATAAGGATTTTTTTAAGAATATCAGTTAAACGCATACGCAAAAAGATAGGTCTAATCATTTCAGCAAAGCGCTCAAAATCCTCATCATCCATTTTCTTGGATGGTTTAGGAGGAAAAGGCATGGGTTTCTGAACCCATGGTTCTCTTTCTTTGCCGTGCTTCCTAGCAACAAAGTCTCTCTTATCATAACATTAATTCTTTTATTGTGGGTTATCAAGATCAACAACAGGTTCAATCTCTACATCATTATCATTGCTAGGTTGAGCATCATCATGAACATCATCATTAACATTATCACTAGGTTCATGTTCATTACCAGATTGTGTCTCAGCATCAGAAACAGAGATATCATTGGGATTCTCAGGTGTGTCAGCTACAGGTTCACTAGAAGCATGCATAGTCCTATCATTTTTCTTTTTCTTATTGTTAGAAGAACTAGGTGCATCTAAATTAGCTCTCTGAGAATCTTGCTCAATTCTCTTAGGGTAGCCTTCAGGATACAGAGGTTCTTGAGTCATTTTACCACCTCTAGTCATAACTCTAACAACATTATAATTTTTCTTACTATTTAATTCATTGAGCAAATCATTTTGTGCTTTAAGTACTTGTTCTACTTGAGTGGTAACCATAGAAGCATGTTTACTAATGAGTTTCAATTCACCTTCAACAATGGACATATAATCACTCAAGCGTTCAATCATATAAGCATTACGTTGCATTTGTCTACTAACATAAGCATTGATGTTTTCTTGCTTCACAATAAAATTGTCAAACTCATCTAAGCATTGGCTAGCAGACTTATAACGAGGAATATCACCTTCATCAAATCTATAAAGAGAATTTACCTTTACTACCTGTGTCGGGTTATCAAGACCATGTATTTCTTCAATAGGCGGTAAATTCTTAACATTTTCAGCTTTAATACCTTTTTCTTTCATAGATTTCTTTGCCTCTTGCATATCTTCGGGACTGAGAAATAGAACACCTATTTTCTTCGGAGTTGGCTTGGGGGTTGGTTTAAGAAGTTTCCAATTATTTTCATTGGTCAACATATTAGTCAATTGTAATTCAGCTTGATCAACTGTTCTTTCCCTGAAAACACAACCAGCACAACAATCCAGGTGGTCTCTGGAAGCATCGGTTAGTCCATTATAAAAGACATCAAGTATTCCATTCCTCTAGAGAGGATGATCGGGCAAAGCATTAAGTAACTGGAGAAGCCTCCCCCAAGCTTGTGGGATACTCTCTTCTTCAATTTGCACAAAATTATATATTTCTCATAAGGCAGCTTGTATCTTATGAGCGGAAAATATTTAGCAGAGAAGTAATAAATCATATCCTGGGGACAACGCACACAACCAGGATCAAGAGAATTAAACCATGTCTTAGCATCACCCTTTAACGAGAACGGAAATAACTTAAGGATATAGTAATAACGAATCTTTTCCTCGTTGGTAAACAGGGTGGCAATATCATTCAACTTAGTAAGATGTGCCACAACAGTTTCAGATTCATAGCCATGGAAAGGATCAGATTCAACCAAAGTAATTAACTCAGGATCAACGGAGAAATCATAATCCTTATCAGTAACAAAAATAGGTGAAGTAGCAAAAGCAGGGTCATATTTCATTCTAGCATTCAAAGACTTTTCTTTCAGCTTAGCTAATAATTTATTAAGATCATATCTATCATTGCAAGCAAGAAAGTCTCTAGCAGTTTCTTCATCCATAACATAACCCTCAGGAATAACAGGCAATTCATATCTAGGGGGAGAATCTTGATCATCGCTTTCATCTATATTATCAGTTTCAATATTTGCATTCTCCCTAACATTAGCAATTTGTTCATCTAGAAATTCACCTAGTGGCACAATATTATCACGCATAGAAGTAGTTTCATCACACATAGCAAAAGTGGCATCATCAAGAACATGCGACATATTAGATTCAATAGCAGGAGTAGGTGTCGCAAGTTTACTCATAACGGAGGGTGAATCAAGTGTAGAGCTAGATGGCAGTTCCTTAACCCCTCGCAGTTGAGGGAAAGATCTTGGTTTTTGAGTCCTTCAAGTTCTTTATAGTGATCAACAGATATAAATCCCAAGTGACTTAAAGAATATAGCTATGCTCCCCGCCAACAGCGCCAGAAAATAGTCTTGATAACCCACAAGTGTAGGGGATCGCAATAGTTTTCGAGGGTAAAGTATTCAACCTAAATTTATTGATTCGACACAAGGGAAGCCAAAGAATACTCTTAAGTATTAGCAGTTGAGTTATCAATTCAACCACACCTGGAAACTTAGTATCTGCAGCAAGGTAGTTTAATATCAAGGTAATATGGAAGTAATGGTGGTGGTAACAAAAGTAGCGATAGCATTTCTATAGTGATTGTAACAGTAGCAGCGGAAAGGTAAATAAGCAACAAGCAATATGTGAAAAGCTCGTAGGCATTGGATAGGTGATGGAGAATTATGTCGGATGCGATTCCTCATGTAATAGTTATAACATAGGGTGACACAGAACTAGCTCCAGTTCATCAATATAATGTAGGCATGTATTCCGAATATAGTCATAATTGCTTATGGAAAAGAACTTGCATGACATCTTTTGTCCTACCTTCCCATGGCAGCGGGGTCCTATTGGAAACTAAGGGATATTAAGGCCTCCTTTAAATAGAGTACCGGACCAAAGCATTAACACATAGTGAATACATGAACTCCTCAAACTACGGTCATCACCAGGAGTGGTCCCGACTATTGTTACTTCGGGTTTACCAGATCATAACACATAGTAGGTGACTATTGACTTGCAAGATAGGATCAAGAACACACATATATTCATGAAAACATAATAGGTTCAGATCTGCAATCATGGAACTCGAGCCCTACTGACAAGCATTAAGCATAGCAAAGTCATAGCAAAATCAATCTTAGAACATAGTGGTACTAGGGATCAAACCCTAACAAAACTAACTCAATTACATGGTAAATCTCATCCAACCCATCACCGTCCAGCAAGCCTATGATGGGATTACTCATTCACGGCGATGAGCATCATGGAATTGGTGATGGAGGAAGGTTGATGATGACGATGACCACGATCTCCGCTCTCCGGAGCCCCGAACGGACTCTAGATCAGCCCTCCCGAGAGAGATTAGGGCTTGGCGGCGGCTCCATATCGTAAACCGCAATAATTCCTTCTCTCTGTTTTTTTCTCCTCGAAAGTGAATATATGGAGTCGGGGGATACGTCGGTGGAGAAACAGGGGGGCCAAGAGGCGGGGGGCCCAGGGGGCGCCCCCTCCCTCGTGGACAGGGTGTGGGCCCACTTGTCTAGTTCTTTCCGCGGATATTTTTTATATATTCCAAAATAATTCTCCGTTGAATTTCAGGTTATTCCGAGAACTTTTATTTCTACACAAAAATAACACCATGGCAGTTCTGCTGAAAACATCGTCAGTCTGGGTTAGTTCCATTCAAATCATGCAAGTTAAAGTCCAAAACAAGGGAAAAAGTGTTTGCAAAAGTAGATACGTTGGAGACGTATCAGCGAGCTTGAGGGCCGTTAGAGCCTCCTTGGCGTCCCCCGCCACGGTGAGGACACCGCTACTCTCCGGCATCTTCATGAGGTTGTTGGCCGGTCACGGCCATGAATTGAGCCAAGGCAGGATACCGAGGATGGTGTTGTACGGGAGTCCGATACAAGGGATGTCGAAGTCGATCAGCTCGGTGCGGTAGTTGTTGCGGGTGCCTAAGGTGACTGGGAGGCGGATCTGCCCTCGAGGGCTGGCAGAGCCGCTGCCGACTCCGGAGAAGGGCTTGGTGGGGCGTAGCCGCTCAAGCGGCATGTGGAGCAGGCTAAAAGCTTCTACTGAGAGCACGTTGAGGCAAGCCCCATCGTTGATGAGGGTCTTGGTGACTGCTACATTGCAGATGATGGGTGTGCAAAGCATCGGGAGAGCGTCTGATCCCGCAGCAGAGGCGGGATGATCACCTGAGTCGAAGGTGAGGTCAGTCTTGGATGCCGCCCTTCCGGGAGGGGTCCCTCGACATACGGAGGCGGCGCCGATTTGGCGGAAGAACTGCTTGACATGGCGGTCCAAGGGCGGCGCTTCAGAGCCGCTGAGGAGGGCCACGATGACGGGGGGCGCCGACGCCTCGAAGCACACGGTGAGAAGGGCGCACAACTCCTCTCAGGATGCCATAGATGACTCTGGCAAGCTGAGAAACCAGGCACACGGAACACCGGTGAGCGCCATGGGGAGCCAGCTGGCCATGACCTTGCTGTTATCGTCGGCCACCGAAACGGCCTCCTTGTAGGCCTGGAGGAAGACGATTGGATCGGCCGCCCCGTCGTAATGGGGTGGCAGATCTAGCCTAAACATGGGTAGTCACTGCACCTGTCGCAAGGCGGGGGTGAAGGCTTGGTGGCCCTCCATGCCACCACGAGCGCCCATCGAGTCGGTCGAAGAAGAGGCGCCCACCATGAGAGCCTGGCGGATGGAGAGCGGGGTGGACGGAGAGGCAAAAACTTCGGTGCACCCCCTACCTGGCGCGCCAAATGGCGGATCTTGGGTTCCGGCAAAACCCTTGAGGTTCAACACCGGGGTGCGCACGAAGATCTCTCCTTTCTGCTCTAGCTCACCCTCGCACCGATTCCTAGGCCTAGCTCATCGAACTCGAAGAACAAAGGACACAAGGGTTTATACTAGTTCGGGCCACCGTTGTGGTGTAATACCCTAATCCAGTGTGGTGTGGTGGATTGCCTTGCAGGCTGAGGATGAACTAGTATAAGGGAAGACCAGCCTCCTGAGGAGAGATGCTCTTGTGTTGGGAGAGCTTATGGATATGTGGGTGGTCTTAATGATCTGATGCCCCATATGGTGGTGGCTAATCCTATTTATAGAGGCCTGGGTCCTCTTCCCAAATATTGAGCGGGAAGGGATCCCACAAGGGCCAAATTTTAAGGGGGACAACTAGTACAAGCTATCCTGACAAAAGGTGGTCTTCACCTGCCAAAGGCTCTAGTGGTGACGCCGCCGTGGGCTCCACGATGATCTCCCCTCCGCCGTCTTGCTGGTCTTGGTCTTATTGTACCGATATGGAAACCTTTGCCTGATGCCTCAGGACTCCTCGCCTGCGCCTACCCCTTTAGCACCAAAGAGGAAACTGGCATCCTGCGCCCGCTGGCGCCCGCCTGACCTTGGTCGTCATGGCTCACATCACGAGAACCTCGCGAGGTGTCCCTTGCCTTGATATCTCTGCTCTTTGGGAGCTAGCCTAATGAGGCCGCCCTAGGGGAGGTCTTGCGTCATTTACTTCGCGAGGCTTGGCCCCTCGTGAGGGTCTTGAGTGGTTGCTGATGAGGTTGGGCCGTACTAGGCCGCTTGACGAGCCATGCCCTAGGCCACGGGCAAGCAAGTCTAGGGACCCCCGTTCCTAGGACACCGACATAGGCAAATGCCAAATTTAATTCTAGTTCAAATAATGTAATCCATCGAGTCCATCTTTGTGTTCTGTAATGCTTGTACTTGTATCAACATATGAATGAAAAAGATAGACCTTTCCGGGAACCCGTGCATGTGTACGTCCATGCAGAGGTGGGATGCCTCTTTACTGTAATAAAATGAGTTTTCCCGGCAAGCTACCTTGCCGGCACCCTCTTTGTGTGCCGAAGAATTGCGTTTGCCAGGGAATAGACAGAGGGTCCAACCCCCCGCCAACTCCCTCTCACCAAAGGCCACTACAACCATCTCGCTCGAAGCAACGTTTGAGTCCGAGATGGGAGCTCCTAAGCCTCAAGAGAATGTGGCGGGGTTTTCTCATGTACAAGTTGTAGCTTACAGAACACTAAAGGGCAATAGTTTAAACTTATCTGTTTGGCTTGCCGGGGATTGTGGTGCCGGGCAATCTTCTCAACTCCTTGTCAAAGCCAAGTCCACAATAGGAACCTGCAACTTCATGCAGATGAGAATGAATGCAGGATGCAATCCTATCTATATGCATATGCAAATGCTCATGAAATGCTTATGCAGAGATATGTGTGTGATGGTGCATGCATGCAATCTCAGTTGGGGCCCCCCTACAACGCTTCTTTATTTTCTCTTGCACGGGGTCATCACCCCGGCTTCGTACAAGAGATTATGTGCAACTAATGCAAGGCCTGTAAGGATGGGTGGCTGCCGGGCAGGGCCCGACAGTCGCGCCTTACGGGTAGTACTTGCGGAGATGCTCAATATTCCATGAGTTTTGCAACTGAGTGCCATCTTCGGTCTCCAAACGGACTACGCCAGGTCTAGTGACTCGTACCGCCCTATAAGGGCCTTCCCACTTCGGTGACAGGTTCTTTGTACCCTTGGCGGACTGAACGCGTCTAAGGACAAGGTCACCTTCCTCAAAACACCAGGCACGAACCCTGCGGTTGTGATAGCAACGCGGGGCTTGTTGGTAGGTGCAGCACGCGTAGCGGCCCGGAGATGTTTCTCTTCGAGTAGCCCAGCATCATCATGTCGGTGCTGAACTTGTGCTACTTCATCGTAGGCAAGCACTCGAGGAGACCCATAAATGAGATTCATGGGGATAGTTACTTCTGCCCCGTAGACCATAGAGAAGGGAGACTACCCGTAGCTCAGTTTAGTGTTGTTCTTAGGGACGAGAGAACTACCGGCAACTCCTCAATCCACCACCTGTCGTGCTTTTGCAGCGTATCGAAAGTTCTTGTCTTGAGACCACATAGAACTTCAGCATTCGCCCTCTCAGCTTGACCATTGCTCTGGGGGTGTTCCATGGAAGCAAATGAGATCTTGCATCCAAGGATATGAACATATTGCATGAAGGCGTGGCTCATGAACTGGGTGTCGTTGTCGGTGATGATCCTTGCCAGAACTCTGAAACGACACACCATTTCTTTCAAGAACTTGATAGCTGACTGAGCAGTCACCTTTCTCACGGCGGTCACTTTCGGCCACTTTGTAAACTTGTTGATCGCAACGAACAAGAATTCAAAGCCCCCAATCGCTCGGGGGAAGGGGCCGAGGACATCGAGCCCCCAGATCAAAAATGGCCATGAGAGAGGGATTGTTTGAATAGCTTGGGCAGGCAGGTGTATTTTCTTGGAATGGAACTGACAGGCTTCACATGTCGTGACAAGCTCAACTGCATCTTGGAGGGCTATGGGCCAATAGAATCCTTTCCGGAATGCTTTCCCAACTAATGTCCTTGATCCAATGTGAGAGTCGCACATTCCTCCGTGTATCTTAGCCAACGGTTCCTTTCCATCCTCCCGGCAGACACACTTCAATTTCACACTGTTGGGCCTCTTTCTTTACAGAGTGTCATCGACCAACTGATACATACTGGCCCTCCGAGCTATTCTTTTAGCTTCATCTTGGTCGCCGGGAAGTTCTCCGGTTTGGAGGAAGCGGACAATGTGCCTTTCCCAAGCTGGAGTCTGTGGCTCGGCAATGAGGACTAACGACACCTCCTCGGCTGCGGGATCACCAGCCTCGTTCACGGGGTCCATTGGACCTGCTGGAGTGGGTGATCTGATAGGCTGTGAGGAGTTGTTTCCGGCAGGGTCTCTGTCGAGAGCGGATGGCTCAGCCTGGAGAGGCTTACCATGGTCCAACTTTCTCCTTTTCCGGGCCATTGTTGCTGGGGATGTAGAGGGCTGAGAGAGACGGAGAACAAAAGTTCCTGGTTCCATAGGGAGCTTTTGTGCAGCACACTTTGACAGGTGATCAACTATGTTGTTTTCTGCATGGGGTACATGCCCTGTTTGCAGTCCGTCAAAGTGCTCCTCCAATCTCCTTACTTCCTCAACATATGCCTCCATCAATGGATTTTGGTAATCTTTGTTGACTTGTCTCACCACAACCTGTGAATCTCCTCGAAGTATCATTTTCTTAATTCCCAATTCTGCTGCAATTTTGAGCCCGGCAAGGAGCTGTTCATACTCTGTTGTATTGTTGGTGGCTTCTTCCCGAGCAAAATGCATTTGGACGACGTACCTCAAGTGCTCCCCAGAGGGGGCAACAAGAAGCACACCTGCTCCAACACCTTTCAAGGAAAAAGCACCATCAAAATACATAATCCATTCTTGGGGTGATTCCTTGCCGGGGATAATTGTCTCTGTTATCTCCTCATCAGGGGCTGGCGTCCATTCTGCAATAAACTCTGCCAATAACTTGCTCTGAATAGTTGACGTGCTCTCATATTTCAATCCAAAGCTGGATAACTCCAAAGCTCACTCCACTATTTTGCCAGTAGCCCCAGGGTTTCGGAGTATCCTTTCCAACGGGAATCGAATGACAACCGTGATCTCATGGGCTTGGAAGTACTGGCGCGGTTTTCTTGAGGCCATAATGAGACGAAAGATCAACTTTTGCACACCAGAGTACCTCGATCTAGCCCCCTGTAACAAGGACCTAACGAAGTACACTGGGCACTGCACCACTTTCTTCCTTGCCATGTCCTTGGGCTTGTTCTCGTTGCCATGCTCATTACTGTCCTGATTCTCTTCTGACTCTGCTATGATGTACTTGTTTTCTGCATCTTGCACTTCTCGTCGTGCTACCAAGGCTGCACTAGCCACTTGGCTGGTTGCCACCAAGTATAGCAACAATGGCTCTTGGGGTTTGGGCGCAACAAAGGTCGGCACATAGGAACAGTAGGCCTTTAACTCTTGCAGGGCTGCATCTGCTTCCGGGGTCCACTTCACAGGTCCTGCCTTCTTCAAAATTTTAAAGAACGATAGGGCATGCTTGGCATACTTGGAGATGAATCTGCTTAGTACGGAAATGCATCCTGTTAGGCGCCTCACATCCTTAACTGTCATTGGCGCTTGGATGTGCTCAGTGGCTCTGATCTTGTCGGGGTTGGCTTCGATCCCCTAGTGGGACACGAAGAATACAAGTAGCTTGCCGGAGGGAACACCAAACACACACTTCTCCGGGTTGAGCTTCAAATTGATCTTGCGTAGATTAGTAAATGTCTCCTCCAAATCCTGGATAAGGGTGGCCTTATCCTTAGTATTGACCATGATATCATCCATATATGCCTCAATGTTTCTGTGCAACTGTGGTTCAAAACCAATATGGACTGCCCTTGCAAAAGTTGACCCGGCACTCTTTAATCCGAAAGGCATGCGGATAAAGAAATACGTACCACATGCAGTATTGAATGATGTCTTCTCTTCGTCTTCCTTGGACATGAAGATATGGTGATACCCGGAGTATGCATC
Organism: Secale cereale; assembly: GCA_902687465.1. Taxonomy (NCBI): domain Eukaryota; kingdom Viridiplantae; phylum Streptophyta; class Magnoliopsida; order Poales; family Poaceae; genus Secale; species Secale cereale. The sequence goes on along the minus strand of LR738710.1, from coordinate 432,733,722 downwards.
CAGAAAGGATAGAAAGTCACAACATGAAGTGGAATCCACAATCTGGTCGTTGCACGGTAAGGGAAATGGATGCTTTGGGCAAGCCTTGTTGAGATCTGTGAAATCAATGCAAAGCGTCCACTTCCCGTTAGCCTTCCGGACTACCACTGGGTTTACCAACCAAGTTGGGTGCAGTGCACCTCTGACCAAACCAGCTGCCTCCAGTTTCTTGATCTCTTCGACAATGAACTGTTGCCTCTCCAAGGCTTGGTTCCAGACTTTCTACTTCGTAGGTCGGGTGTGTGGACAGACATCAAGGTGGTGCTCGATTACCTCCTTGGGCACACTGGGATATCAGATGGTTGCCAGGCAAACACATCGATATTCGCTCGCAGGAAGGCAATGAGCGCGTGATACGTCTCTAACGTATCTAATTTTCCAAACACTTTTGCCTTTGTTTTGGACTCCAACTTGCATGGTTTGAATGGAACTAACCCGGACTGACGCTGTTTTCAGCAGAATTGCCATGGTGTTATTTTTGTGCAGAAATAAAATTTCTCGGAATGACCTGAAAATCAACGGAGAATATTTTTCGAATATATAAAAAATATTGGCGAAAGAATCAAGACCAGGGGCCCACACCCTGTCCACGAGGTGGGGGCGCGCCCACCCCCCTGGGCGCGCCCCTGTCTCGTGGGCCCCCTGAGGCTCCACCGACCTCGACTCCAACTCCATATATTCACGTTTGGGGAGAAAAAATCGGAGATAAGGATTCATCGCGTTTTACGATACAGAGCCGCCGCCAAGCCCTAAACTCTCTCGGGAGGGCTGATCTGGAGTCTGTTCGGGGCTCCGGATAGTGGAGATCGTCGCCATTATCATCATCAACCTTCCTCCATCACCAATTGCATGATGATCACCGCCGTGCGTGAGTAATCCCATTGTAGGATTGCTGGACGGTGATGTGTTGGATGTGATTTACCATGTAATCGAGTTAGTTTTGTTAGGGTTTGAACCCTAGTATCCATTATGTTCTAAGATTGATGTTGCTATGACTTTGTCATTCTTAATGCTTGTCACTAGGACCCGAGTGCCATGATTTCAGATCTGAACATATATGTTTTCATGAATATATGTGAGTTCTTAATCCTATCTTGCAAGTCAATAGTAACCTACTATGTGTTATGATCTGGCAACCCCGAAGTGACAACAATCGGGACCAATCTCGATGATGACCGTAGTTTGAGGAGTTCATGTATTCACTAAGTGTTAATGCTTTTGGTCCAGTACTCTATTAAAAGGAGGCCTTAATATCCCTTCGTTTCCAATAGGACCCCGCTGCCACGGGAGGGTAGGTCGAGCGTGAATCATATAGTAGATATGATCAACCTAAGATGTTCACCATTGAAACTACTCCATCTCACGTGATGATTGGACATGGTTTAGTTGATTTGGATCACGTGATCATTTAGATGACCGAAGGGATGTCTATCTAAGTGGGAGTTCTTTAAGTAATATGATTAATTGAGCTTTAATTTGTCATGAACTTAGTCCTGATAGTTTTTGCATATCTATGTTGTTGTAGATCTATGGCCCGTGCTACCGTTCCTTTGAATTTTAATGCATTCCTAGAGAAAGCTAAGTTGAAAGATGATGGTAGCAATTACACGGACTGGGTCCGTAACTTGAGGATTATCCTCATTGCTGCACAGAAGAATTATGTCCTTGAAGCACCGCTAGGTGACAAGCCCCCTCCCGCCAATGTAGACGCTTTGAACGTCTGGCAGACGCGGTCTGATGACTACACGATAGTTCAGTGTGCCATGCTTTACGGCTTAGAACCGGGACTTCAACGACGTTTTGAACGTCATGGACCATATGAGATGTTCCAGGAGTTGAAGTTAATATTTCAAGAAAATGCCCGGATTGAGGAATATGAGATTTCCAATAAGTTCTACAGCTGCAAGATGGAGGAGAACAGTCCTATCAGTGAACACTTGCTCAGAATGTCTCGGTACTACAATCATATGACTCAACTTAGTTGCAAAGTTGACGAGGATAGTGTTATTGATAGAGTTCTTCAATCACTGCCACCAACCTATAAAGGCTTCGTGATGAACTATAATATGCAAGGGATGCAGAAAACAATTCCCAAGCTCTTCGCTATGCTCAAAGCTGCGGAGGTAGAAATCAAAAAGGAGCATCAAGTGTTGATGGTTAACAAGACCACTAGTTTCAAGAAAAAGGGCAAGGGAAAGAAGGGGAACTTCAAGAAGAATAGCAAATCAGTTGCTACTCCCGTGAAGAAACCCAAGTCTGGAGCCAAGCCTGAAACTAAGTGCTTCTACTGCAAAGGGACTGGACACTGGAAGCGGAACTGCCCCAAGTATTTGGCGGATAAGAAGGATGGCAAGGTGAACAAAGGTATATGTGATATACATGTTATTGATGTGTACCTTACTAATGCTCGTAGTAGTACCTGGGTATTTGATACCAGTTCGGTTGCTAATATTTGTAACTCGAAACAGGGACTACGAATTAAACGAAGATTAGCTAAGGATGAGGTGACGATGCGCGTGGGAAATGGTTCCAAAGTCGATGTGATCGCCGTCGACACGCTACCTCTACATCTACCTTTGGGATTAGTTTTAGACCTAAATAATTGTTATTTGGTGCCAGCGTTGAGCATGAACATTATATTTGGATCTTGTTTGTTGCGAGACGGTTATTCATTTAAATCAGAGAATAATGGTTGTTCTATTTTTATGAATAATATCTTTTATGGTCATGCACCCTTAAAGAGTGGTCTATTCTTATTGGATCTCGATTGTAGTGATACACATATTCACAATATTGAAACCAAAAGATGCAAGGTTAATAATGATAGTGCAACTTATTTGTGGCACTGCCGTTTAGGTCATATTGGTGTAAAGCGCATGAAGAAACTCCATAGTGATGGACTTTTGGAATCACTTGATTATGAATCACTTGGTGCTTGTGAACCATGCCTCATGGGCAAGATGACTAAAACTCCATTCTCCGGAACTATGGAGCGAGCAACAGATTTGTTGGAAATCATACATACTGATGTATGCGGACCAATGAGTGTCGAACCTCGCGGCGGGTATCGTTAGTTTTTGACCTTCACTGATGATTTGAGCAGATATGGGTATATCTACTTAATGAAGCACAAGTCTGAAACATGTGAAAAGTTCAAAGAATTTCAGAGTGAAGTAGAGAATCATCATAACAAGAAAATAAAGTTTCTACGATCTGATCGTGGAGGAGAATATTTGAGTTATGAGTTTGGTCTTCATTTGAAACAATGTGGAATAGTTTCACAACTCACGCCACCCGGAACACCATAGCGTAATGGTGTGTCCGAACGTCGTAATCGTACTTTATTGGATATGGTGCGATCTATGATGTCTCTTACCGATTTACCACTATCGTTTTGGGAATATGCTTTAGAGACAGCTGCATTCACGTTAAATAGGGCACCATCTAAATCCGTTGAGATGACACCTTCTGAACTATGGTTTGGCAAGAAACCAAAGTTATCGTTTCTTAAAGTTTGGGGCTGCGATGCTTATGTGAAAAAGCTTCAACCTGATAAGCTCGAACCCAAGTCGGAGAAATGTGTCTTCATAGGATACCCAAAAGAGACTGTTGGGTACACCTTCTATCACAGATCCGAAGGCAAGATATTCGTTGCTAAGAATGGATCCTTTCTAGAGAAGGAGTTTCTCTCGAAAGAAGTGAGTGGGAGGACAGTAGAACTTCATGAGGTAATTGTACCTTCTCCTGAATTGGAAAGTAGTACATCACAGAAAATTGTTCCAGTGATTCCTACACCAATTAGTGAGGAAGCTAATGATGATGATCATGAAACTTCAGATCAAGTTTCTGCTGAACGTCGTAGATCAACCAGAGTACGTTCCGCACCAAAGTGGTACGGCAACCCAATTCTGGAAGTCATGTTACTAGACCATGATGAACCTACGAACTATGAGGAAGCGATGATGAGCCCAGTTTCCGCAAAATGGCTTGAGGCCATGAAATCTGAGATGGGATCCATGTATGAGAACAAAGTGTGGACTTTGGTTGACTTGCCCGATGATCGGCAAGCCATCGAAAATAGGATCTTCAAGAGGAAGACCGACGCAGACGGTAATGTTACTGTTTACAAAGCTCGACTAGTTGCGAAAGGGTTTCGACAAGTTCAAGGAGTTGAGTGCGATGAGACTTTCTCACCTGTAGCGATGCTTAAGTCTGTCCGAATCATGTTAGCAATTGCCGTATTTTATGATTATGAAATCTGGCAAATGGATGTCAAAACTGCATTCATGAATGGATATCTCAAAGAAGAGTTGTATATGATGCAACCAGAAGGTTTTGTCGATCCAAAAGGTGCTAACAAAGTATGCAAGCTCCAGCGATCCATCTATGGACTGGTGCAAGCATCTCGGAGTTGGAATATACGCTTTGATGAGGTGATCAAAGCATATGGTTTTATACAGACTTTTGGAGAAGTCTGTATTTACAAGAAAGTGACTGGGAGCTCTATAGCATTTCTGGTATTATATGTGGATGACATATTGTTGATTGGAAATGATATAGAATTTCTGGATAGCATAAAAGGATACTTGAATAAAAGTTTTTCAATGAAAGACCTCGGTGCAGCTGCTTATATATTAGGCATCAAGATCTATAGAGATAGATCAAGCCGCTTAATTGGACTTTCACAAAGCACATACCTTGATAAAGTTTTGAAGAAGTTCAAAATGGATCAGTCAAAGAAAGGGTTCTTGCCTGTGTTACAAGGTATGAAGTTGAGTAAGACTCAATGCCCGACCACTGCAGAAGATAGAGAGAAAACGAAAGTCATTCCCTATGCCTCAGCCATAGGATCTATGATGTATGCAATGTTGTGTACCAGACCTGATGTGTGCCTTGCTATAAGTCTAGCAGGGAGGTACTAAAGTAATCCAGGAGTGGATCACTGGACAACGGTCAAGAACATCCTGAAATACCTAAAAAGGACAAAGGATATGTTTCTCATGTATGGAGGTGACAAAGAGCTCGTCGTAAACGGTTACGTCGATTCTAGCTTTGACACTGATCCGGATGACTCTAAGTCACAAACCGGATATGTATTTTTTGAACGGCAGAGCTGTCAGTTGGTGCAGTTCCAAGCAGAGCGTCATGGCGGGATCTACGTGTGAAGCGGAATACATAGCTGCTTCGGAAGCAGCAAATGAAGGAGTCTGGATGAAGGAGTTCATATCCGATCTAGGTGTAATACCTAGTGCATCGAGTTCAATGAAAATCTTTTGTGACAACACTTGAGCAATAGCCTTGGCGAAGGAATCCAGGTTTCACAAGAGAACAAAGCACATCAAAAGACGCCTCAATTCCATCCGTGATCTAGTCAAGGAGGGAGACATAGAGATTTGCAAGATACATACGGATCTGAATGTTGCAGACCCGTTGACTAAGCCTCTTCCACGGGCAAAACATGATCAGCACCAGGACTCCATGGGTGTGAGGATCATTAGTTTGTAATCTAGATTATTGACTCTAGTTCAAGTGGGAGACTGAAAGAAATATGCCCTAGAGGCAATAATATAGATGTTATTTGTATTTCCTTATATCATGATAAATGTCTTTTATTCATGCTAGAATTGTATTAACCGGAAACTTGGTACATGTGTGAATACATAGACAAAATAGTATGTCCCTAGTATGCCTCTACTAGACTAGCTCATTGATCAAAGATGGCTATGTTTCGTAGCCATAGACATGAGTTGTCATTTGATCAATGGGATCACATCATTAGGAGAATGATGTGATGGACTAGACCCATCCGTTAGCTTAGCACTATGATCGTTTAGTTTTACTACTATTGCTTTCTTCATGACTTATACATGTTCCTATGACTATGAGATTATGCAACTCCCGAATACCGTAGGAACACCTTGTGTGCTATCAAACGTCACAACGTAACTGGGTGATCATAAACATGCTCTCTAGGTGTCTCCGAAAGTATTCGTGGTGTTGGCATAGACCAAGACTAGGATTTGTCACTCCGAGTGTCGGAGAGGTATCTATGGGCCCTCTCGGTAATGCCCATCATAATAAGCCTTGCAAGCAAATGACTAATGAGTTAGTCACGAGATGATGTATTACGGAACGAGTAAAGAGACTTGCCGGTAATGAGATTGAACTAGGTATTGAGATACCGACAATCGAATCTCGGGCAAGTAACATACCGATGACAAAAGGAACAACGTATGTTGTTATGCGGTTTGACCGATAAAGATCTTCATAGAATATGTAGGAGCCAATATGAGCATCCAGGTTCCGCTATTGCTTATTGACCGGAGACGAGTCTCGGTCATGTCTACATAGTTCTCGAACCCGTAGGGTCCGCACGCTTAACGTTTGATGACGATCGGTATTATGAGTTTATGAGGATGTACCGAAGGTAGTTCGGAGTCCCGGATGAGTTCACGGACATTACGAGGAGTCTCGGAATGTCTGAGACGTAAAGATTGATATATTGGACGACTATATTCGGACACCAGAAGTGTTTTGTAAAGTTTCAGAATTAACCGGAGTACAAGGGGGTTACTGGAACCCTTGGGGAAGCTATGGGCCTTAATAGGCCGTAGGAGAAAGAGGGGAGGAGGGTCGGGGCTGGGCCGCGCGCCCCCCACCCCTTGGTCTGAATTGGACAAGGAAGGAGGGGGGTTCGGCGCCCCTTTCCTTCTCCTTCTCCCTCTCCTTCCTTTCCCCCTTCTCCCTTTTGGTAGTTCCTACTAGGAATAGGATTGCAATCCTATTCCTGCAATCCTATTCCTAGTAGGATTGCACCTCCTAGGCGCGCCACTAGGGGCTGGCCGGCCTCCCCCCCTTGCTCCATTATATACGGGGGCAGGGGGCACCCAAAGACACACAAGTTGAATTGTTTTAGCCGTGTGCGGTACCCCCCCCTCCACAGAAACACACCTCGGTCATACTGTCGCAGTGCTTAGGCGAAGCCCTGCGCCGGTAACTTCATCATATCCGTCACCATGCCGTCGTGATGAAGAAACTCTCCCGTGAAGCTCAACTGGATCAAGAGCTCGTGGGACGTCATCAAGCTGAACGTGTGCTGAACGCGGAGGTACCGTACGTTCGGTGCTTGATCGGTTGGATCGCGAAGAAGTTCGATTACATCAACAGCGTCACTTGACACTTCCGCTCCCGGTCTACGAGGGTACGTAGACACACTCTCCCTCTCGTTGTTATGCATCTGGTAGATAGATCTTGCGTGATCGTAGGAAAATTTTAAAATACTACGTTCCCCAACAGGAACACATTGTGTGCTATCAAACGTCACAACGTTACTGGGTGATCATAAAGATGCTCTACAGGTGTCTCCGAAAGTGTTCGTGGTGTTGGCATAGATCAATACTAGGATTTGTCACTCCGAGTGTCAGAGAGGTATCTTTGGGCCCTCTCGCTAATGTATATCATAATAAGCCTTGCAAGCAAATGACTAATGAGTTAGTCACGAGATGATGTATTACGGAACGAGTAAAGAGACTTGCCGGTAACGAGATTGAACTAGGTATAGAGATATCGACGATCGAATCTCGGGCAAGTAACATACCAATGACAAAAGGAACAACGTATGTTGTTATGCGGTTTGACCGATAAATATCTTCGTAGATTATGTAGGAGCCAATATGAGCATCCAGGTTCCGCTATTGGTTATTGACAGGAGACAAGTCTCGGTCATGTCGACATAGTTCTCGAACTCGTAGGGTCCGCACGCTTAACGTTTGATGACGATCGGTATTATGAGTTTATGAGTTTTGATGTACCGAAGGTAGTTCGGAGTCCCGGATGAGATCACGGACATTACGAGGAGTCTCGGAATGTCCGAGACATAAAGATTGTTATATTGGACGACTATATTCGGACACCGGAAGTGTTCCGTAAAGTTTCGGAATTAACCGGAGTACCGGGGGGTTACCGGAACCCCTCGGGAAGCTATGGGCCTTAATGGGCCGTAGGAGAAAGAGGGAAGGAGGGCCGGGGCTGGGCCGTGCACCCCCACCCCTTGGTCCGAATTGGACAAGGAAGGAGGGAGGGCCGGCACCCCTTTCCTTCTCCTTCTCCCTCTCCTTCCTTTCCCCCTTCTCCCTTTTGGTAGTTCCTACTAGGAATAGGATTGCAATCCTATTCCTGCAATCCTATTTCTAGTAGGATTGCACGTCCTAGGCGCGCCACTAGGGGCCGGCCGGCCTCCCCCCTTGCTCCTTTATATACGGGGGCAGGGGGCACCCAAAGACACACAAGTTGAATTGTTTTAGCCGTGTGCGGTGCCCCCCTCCACAGAAACACACCTCGGTCATACTGTCGCAATGCTTAGGCGAAGCCCTGCACCGGTAACTTCATCATATCCGTCACTACGCCGTTGTGCTGATGAAACTCTCCCGTGAAGCTCAACTAAATCAAGAGCTCGTGGGACGTCATCAAGCTGAACGTGTGCTGAACGCGGAGGTGCCGTACGTTCGGTGCTTGATCGGTTGGATCGCGAAGAAGTTCGATTACATCAACCGCGTCACTTGACGCTTCTGGTCCCGGTCTACGAGGGTATGTAGACACACTCTCCCTCTCGTTGCTATGCATCTGGTAGATAGATCTTGCGTGATCATAGGAAAATTTTAAAATACTACATTCCCCAACAGGAACACCTTGTGTGCTATCAAACGTCACAACTTAACTGGGTGATCATAAAGATGCCCTACAGGTGTCTCTGAAAGTGTTCGTGGTGTTGGCATAGATCAAGACTAGGATTTGTCACTCCGAGTGTCGGAGAGGTGATGCGGAGCATCCTAAGGACATCACCATGTCAAGAGTCCGTTTGGCAAGTGACACGTTCGGCCTCTACTTCTCATACATAAAGGTGAATCATCTCCTTTACACGTGTTCACTTGACCCCTTCGAGGATGGTATACTACTTGACACTTCTCCCGTGTGCATGCATAGGTATTGTCAGAGCTTCACGGACGACGAGGAGGAGTGCAAGCGCCGAGGAACACCTACACCATCCACGAGGGAAGCTTGGAAGAGAAGACGGAAGAAGACGGAGCTGCTGATACTACAGCGGCCGGACATCCGGGCGAAAGGCCGGACATCCGGCGCTTCAGCAACGGCTGGACATCCGGCACTCCTCCCAGAAATCTGGACCCTCCTATCTAGAGAGCATCAGGACCGAGTCCCTTCAGCCCGGACATCCGGACGTGACCCAGGACATCCGGCTCGCCCCGAAGCACCGGACATCCGGCCGCCAGCCCGGACATCCGGCCTTGCCTGCGTGCATGTATCCGGGCCGATGCCCATGTACTCGTTTCGCCCCTCACTTACCCCGTCATGACCCTAGACTATATATACTCCTCCATCTCGATCATTTTAGGGTTAGCAAATGTGATAGCTCATTTTAGGCTAGACCTTTGCTCATCTTAGTGGTTCTACTCCTAGGAGAGACTGCGCCCCCTCTACGGAGAAGAATCACGACGGATTCAAGACCCCTAAACGGGAAGATCCTTCGCATATTCAAGACCTCCTCTTGGAGATGAACTCTACCTTGTATCTTTCCCTTTGTTGTTCATGTACCTTGTGATCTTGTGTGTTTGATTGTCTAGTGGATGTGTGATTGGACTTGTTCTTGAGTGTTTCCCTTATGATTTCTCCTTGTTCGTCCCCGTGTTCATCGTGTTCGTTGTGGGATCCCTCCTTTTCGTGAAAGATCGGCCTAGAATCGGGTTGAAACCGCATCATATGGTATCATGAGCCATGGTTTCTCGCGAATTTGGAGCCTCCCCACCGTTTTCTAGCCTTGTTTTGTTGTGTTCTTCCCAAAATTCGAAAATTCCCCACCAAAGATAGCCCCAATTTTTTTTTGTGATTTTTTGGTTTGATGAGGTTTTGTTGATTTTCCATGGATTTGCTTGGTTTCAAGTGGATCTAGCATTTCCCCAAGTTTCCCCATCTTTCCTCCACAAAATCGCTCAAATTTCGTCCCCAAAATCATCAAATTCCGCCCCAAACGAGTTTGGAAGTCCCAATCCCGATCTGGAATCTTCGGGCCGGACATCCGGGCCATAGGCCGGACATCCGGACCATCAGGCCGGACATCCAGCTCCTGGAGGGCAAAATCGCGCAAGTTTCTGGACATCATGTCCCGGAAATCCGGACCCGGCCCCGGATGTCCGGCCCGTGGGAATTCAGCCACTCGTGTTTCACCGTTTTGTCCATAACTAATTCATCCGAACTCCGATTTCGACGTTCTTGAGATCGTTTTGAAGCTCTTGACATCCCCCATAACACAAAAATACCACCATCATCATTTGACTTCATCATATTTTATGGATTTTGGCTTCTTTTCCTAGGGCTTCCACCACATCATCCACTACATGACCACCGACTTCCGCAACCTAACCAATTTTGTTCCCATAGCATTTGTGGTTGCTTGAGTAGTGATTTGAGTCTCCTAAGGTGTTTAGGCTACTTAGGGACAATTGCTTCTTCATCAACCACCGCCACCACTTCCGCATACCCATTGCCCATTATATATAGGCAACCAAACTTAACCCAATTTTGTTCGAGCTTGTTTGAGTTGTGGCTTGTCTCTCCTAAGGTGTTTCGGCTACTTAGGGACCGTGACTTCAACTCCGACAACGTGTATAGCCCATCATACACTTCCACCACCATAACCCATTTTTACCGGGTTTCCACCAACAATTCCGCGACCACCACCACTTGTCCGCTACCACCATTTGACATTTGTCCTTGAGATTTTGAGTTGTGTTTTTTCCGTTTCCTAAGGTGTTTCGGCTAATTAGGAACGGGTCTACATCAAGAGCACCACCTCTCATCATCGACACAGACGGTAACTTCGACGACATCATTGTATATTCCCTTGCAATTGCATTGTTAACCCCTAGCCCATTTTGCGTCACTTGCCTATCGAGACTAGCCTTTGAGTATTGCCGGCAACGTTACTTGTGCACATTAGTGATCATCGATCCGCCCTTCCATTGTATACATACCATATCATCTTGGTATCATCATATCATCCCTTGTGTCACAAGATTGTTCCCGCATATACACAATTGCTATCTTGGTTTGTGCATCGTGGCCATATACAAAAAAAAGAATAAGCTTTTAAGCAAAAAGAGAACAGCGAAGAAGCTTGTAAGCAAGAGCCATAGCATCACCGAATATCATATCATACTTGATCATCTTGGATCATCTTGTGCTAAAACCACCGGAACGTCATACATACATAGCATACTTGTGATAGGAAGTCGCTACATTTTGTCTCATATAGGAGTGCACAAGTTCGTATCCGCCTATTGAGCAATCGGCTAGCATCTCTCCAGTGTTGTGCGACAAGAGTATTTTCCATGGGTTCCACATTTTTCGCTCATTCCTTGGTTGCACAACCACATTTATCTATCCGTGCGTGTGTTTCCATGTGCCACTCATTGCTATTGGTCTACTTGTTTCGCTTGCAAATTTGTGAATCTCTTTCAACATTATTGACTCTTGCTAACATTTTGCATCAAATTTTTGTGCCACTATCCTCACCGAGCTACTCGATAAGCTTTACTTGATAGGTGTGAGTGAACAAGTCCAGTACCAATTCCACTATTCTTTCATTTCACATTGAGTGAAACGGGATACATCCTCAACATTGGGAAAAGGTAACTTGGTATTGTTTATCTCATCTCCTACTCACCTTTGCTCGAGTCTTGTGATGGATAGGCAAAGCATTTCATCTACTTCGGTCTACACCAACAACGACAAGTTCGATGCCATGACGAACAACTTGTGCGCCGACATGGATGATCAAATGGAGGAGCTCAAAGCCCTCATCAAGAACCGCAAGAGGTCTCCCTCATCTTCGAGAAGATGCTCTAGTGCACATCCTTTTGAGCTACCATATTCGGCGAGATCACATCGGCATCGACACCATCAACGACAAGAACGTGAAGGTCAAGAGCTCAACTCCAACAACCGCTCAACGACTTCACCATGTACCTTGGCATCTTCGCCAAGCGACTTCAAGGCATCTTCGCCTTTGGATATGCGGCATCTTCGCCCACAAGCACCTCAAGATTATGCTCAAAAGAAGTTTCCCAAGCTCAAGTCCACTACTTCCACGAGCTACTACGACCTCGACAACGACCACGATATTCCTTTCTATGGGACTCAAGACCCCGAGGAGTATCTCGAGTGGGAGCGCAAGATGGACGACTACCTCAAGCTACATCAAGTTCCCTATGAAGATCAAGTGAAGTGGGCCACAAGACACCTCCACGACAACGCGTCAACATGGTGGCTTCACACACCTTCGACAAGCTTCAACGTGAATTGGCCCAAGACGAAGCGAGCTTTGTGGCGAGAGTTCGTGCCACCCACTTACACGGAACAACTTCTACGCCAATTAGAGAACACCATACAAGGATCCAAGTCCATCGAAAAGTACTTCAAGGAGATGAAGATGGCCTTGCGAGGAGCCGGCGTGGACGACCCCATTTCGATGAAGCTCCACTTCATGATGGGATTGCACAACGACATCTACAAGACTATCTTCCTCGAGAACTACAAGTCCCTCGATGACAACTACATTGGTGCTCTCAAGGCGGAACAAGAAATCATGAAGGCCAAGGCTTCTCCACCGCAAGCACACTTCTCGAAGACCAAGATCCAAGACGGCGAGCATGAGGCTAGTACCACCATGATGTCCAAGCCCGACGAGCTCCGAGACGACGCTCCCACGTTCGACTTCACCGCCATCCCTCTTTGTGGCATTGATGATGCCGAGTCTACTTTGACTGTTTTTCAAGACGGTGCGGCGACGACTACGACTATGGAGCTATTCGAGGACCAAGCTTTGAAGGCGACCGACAAGGTGACGAGCACGGATGATGCTTCCATCTTTGGAGGCGAGAGTGATGATGCGCCATCTTCGGCCTTCATCCACGGTGACAATGACGAGATGGTTGAGCATGGGATTTTCCCTTCGACCACGGCGACATATGATGACTTGAGTGACTTTTGCCACCATATCGAGAGTGAGAGTGACTTCACCACTAGCCCCATATATGATGAGTTGCCACAATTCCCATGTGAGGAGAGTTACCATCACCACCACTTGAATGATTTGAGTGACTCCACCATATGTGACATTGAGTGCACCTACCTTGAGGGAGTGAGTGAGCCACCACCACATGGAGAGAGTGAGATAGTTGATAGGTCATGTGAGGCCACTTTCAACGCTAATGACTTGACCTCTACCTCTATTATGTCTTCTCATTTGGTGCTAGGTCCCATATTTGATGATGCGCCGATCCTCGACGACTTCGTCCTTCCTATGGATAAGATGATGGCCATGGTGGAATATTATGCACCCCCCACATGGTTTCATCAAGATGAAGATGATGACCACCATTTGGTCTTTCCCACCTCACCTACACCACATGAGTGGAATGAGAAAGGTAACAAAGGTGAAGGTGATGCTCTCGTCCCACTAATGGACTATGTCGACATTGATTGCTTGCATGATGTTGATCCACCTGTTGCCATGCTTCATGCTAGTATGATTTCCCCATGCGATTATTTACCCATTTATGATGAGTTTGATGATTGTAATGTGGAGTCTATTAATTGCGATGCCATGTTGCATAGGATTTCATGTGATAATTCTCTCGGTCACATCATGTTTGACAATCCGATTGACTTGTCATATGCTATGCATGCGATCAACAATATGTCATATTTGCAATCTCTTTGTAGTAACTATGCATATGCCATTAAGATAAACCCAATTTGCACATATGGCATAGATGACAAGCCCATGGTTATTGGCATTTGTTTTTCTTGTGATGATATTCGTATGCTACCTTTGCATCATTTATCTCATATGCCATGCCATGACCACCTAGCTTTGGATATGCATTGTTTTGGATGTTGTCCATTTTCTCCATATGATGTTTACAATATTGCTCATGAGGAGACCCCCATAGTTTCCTCATATATTTTAGGAGATTTTGATCCATCCCATCCATTGCATGATCCCCATACTTGTGTGCACAATATGCTCCCCATGAATGCCAATGCTATTGTTGTGCCACACACTTGCTCTAATTTGTGTCCCCATCATGCTATACACAATAACTATTCATTCATGATGGATGACATATTCTTATACCATGCATCAAATTTCTTTGAGCGATGCTTATCTTGTGCTAACTCACACTTGCACATACACATCATGATGGATGATGTGTACATTTACCACGCGCACAATTTCTTTGGTTTGTGTCTCTTTTGTGTAGGTACCCACCCATACTCGTCAACTTCACAAACGCACGAGTTGACGAAAAGAGCTCTAGAGAGCAACGATAACTTGGGATATCGTGGATTGTCTTTCCCACCGCTCCTTTTGCGCAAACACTTCGCGCATTCCTTCTACATGGCACTCACATGGTTATGGGTTATTGTCCATTATATCTCTTATGCCCACCTTGCCATGTTCACATTGCATGATACGCCAATTTATATGCCTTTGCCATGCATTTGTGACCCATGCTTCGCATTACACATGATGATTCATTCTCACACTTGTATGTGTATTTGCAAGCTTGGTGGAGATATTGCTTGTTATTGCCATGTTTGCTTTGTGCCAAATGCCTATGAGGATACCTTGTTCATGCTATGTGCTCGTGCTTGTGATATGTCGTGTGCATTGCTTATGCCTACTATTGGCTCACATGACATGATTGCTATGAACTCATCTAGTGTGTTGCATCTTCGCTCCACTAGTTTGCACGACATGATTGATATGCTTGCTTATGTTGCATCACCGATGATTCATACTTGCTCCTTCCATGTGGTTGATGTCAACCATTGCCATGCTTTGCACATTATTGATATTACTTGTTGTCATATGTCTCCACATGTTGCCTCTCTCATGCTATATGATTTTCCATGCATTGAGCGCAACCATGATTTTAGTCTTGCCAATGAGATTGCCCCCATAGCATTCTCGCATTTAGTTGGAGATTTTGACATATTTCTTGTGAAGCATGCTTGTATTATCTCTTTGCACCATATGCCTAGTGCCATGAATATAGCCATTGTTGCATCATATTATTCATGCACTTTTGCTTCTAATAGTTATGTGCAAGAGAAGAGAACCATCATGATGGATGATGTGTTTATCTACCATGTGCATACGTTCTTTGTTTTCTTGTGTGCATGTGTAGGATACTTGGACTTCGTGTCGACTTCCACTTCACGTGAGTTGACCATTCGAGCTCTTGAGAGCTAACCACTTTCTACCACGACGCTTCTACATCGCACTTGCTTGTGCTTCGGCATTGTGAAGGATGCACAAGGACACGTTTTCAAGGTGACATCCTTCTCATTCGAGGAACCAAAAACCATGCGCATGCATATTATGGATCACACTACTTGTGTTGCTTGCACCATGACACTTTGCACACATGCTAGAGATCTTTCTTCGACTTGCCATTGCCACATTGTCATGATTCATGATCTATATGCCTTGTGTGTTACATCCGACTTGATTACTTGTCCCTATCATATGCTTGGTTGCAACAATGTCATCTCTTCACATATGAAGTGTCCCATTGCTTGTCACATGCTTCGCTTGATTGCTTCACACATGTTGAACAATTTCTCTTTCTATTGTGTTGAGTGCCACACGACTTTCACTACACCATGTGCACGTTATGCTTGGATTGTCTTGCACTTGACTCATGTGTTTAGACACTTCATTTTATTTGGTGTTGTGATTGATTCCTTTGCCTACCATAGACCTTTCATTGAGCGCTTTATGCATGCTTGCTACGACTTTGAGGTAGATGCTTACTCCCTTGTCACACATATGTGCATCTCTACCTCACATTTACATGCTTGTTTCCATGATGACCTTGATTGTGCTCAATTCATACGCTTACATGCCATGTCACAATCCTTTGTCACACCACATGCTATGCTTGATCACCACACTTGTTGGGTGAATCACCTCTTGAATGCTTGGTTTTGCACTACCGCTAACCACATTTGTTTTTCCAAGTGTTTGTTGTCCTTGCTCCTTTTGAAGGAATCACTAGATGGTGCGACATTGGAGAGTGCCCATTTCGAGCTTCAAGATGATGAGTGCTTGGTGATCGACCGCTTCGACATGCAACGCCATCTCATTCCCATGGTGATTTGGCTTTTGATCCGAGGTCAGATCTTTTCCAAGGGGGAGGGGATGATGCGGAGCATCCTAAGGACATCACCATGTCAAGAGTCCGTTTGGCAAGTGACACGTGCGGCCTCTACTTCTCATACATAAAGGTGAATCATCTCCTTTACACATGTTCACTTGACCCCTTAGAGGATGGTATACTACTTGACACTTCTCGCGTGTGCATGCATAGGTATTGTCGGAGCTTCACGGACGACGAGGAGGAGTGCAAGCGCCGAGGAACACCTACACCATCCACGAGGGAAGCTTGGAAGAGAAGATGGAAGAAGACGGAGCTGCTGATACTACAGCGGCCGGACATCCGGGCCAAAGGCCGGACATCCGGCGCTTCAGCAACGGCCGGACATCCGGCACTCCTCCCAGAAATCTGGACCCTCCTATCCAGAGAGCATCAGGACCGAGCCCCTTTAGCCCGGACATCTGGACGTGACCCCGGACATCCGGCTCGCCCCGAAGCCCCGGACATCCGGCCGCCAGCCCGGACATCCGGCCTTGCCTGCGTGCATGTATCCGGGCCGATGCCCATGTACCTGTTTCGCCCCTCACTTACCCCTTCATGACCCTAGACTATATATACTCCTCCACCTCCACCATTTTAGGGTTAGCAAATGTGATAACTCATTTTAGACTAGAGCTTTGCTCATCTTAGTGGTTCTACTCCTAGGAGAGACTGTGGCCCCTCTACGGAGAAGATCCACGACGGATTCAAGACCCCTAAACGGGAAGATCCTTCACGGATTCAAGACCTCCTCTTGGAGATGAACTCTACCTTGTATCTTTCCCTTTGTTGTTCATGTACCTTGTGATCTTGTGTGTTTGATTGTCTAGTGGATGTGTGATTGGACTTGTTCTTGAGTGTTTTCCCTTGTGATTTCTCCTTGTTCGTCCCCGTGTTCATCGTGTTCGTCGTGGGATCCCTCCTTTTCGTGAAAGATTGGCCTAGAATCGGGTTGAACCCGCATCAAGAGGTATCTCTGGGCCCTCTCGGTAATGCACATCATAATAAGCCTTGCAAGCAAATGACTAATGAGTTAGTCACGAGATGATGTATTACAGAACGAGTAAAGAGACTTGCCGGTAACGAGATTGAACTAGGTATAGAGATACCGACGATCGAATCTCAGACAAGTAACATACCAATGACAAAAGGAACAGCGTATGTTGTTATGCGGTTTGATCGATAAAGATCTTCGTAGAATATGTAGGAGCCAATATGAGCATCCAGGTTCCGTTATTGGTTATTGACCGGAGATGAGTCTCGGTCATGTCTACATAGTTCTCGAACCCGTAGGGTCCGCACGCTTAACGTTTGATGACGATCGGTATTATGAGTTTATGAGTTTTGATGTACCGAAGGTAGTTCGGAGTCCCGGATGAGATCACGGACATGACGAGGAGTCTCGGAATGTCCGAGACGTAAAGATTGATATATTGGACGATTATATTCGGACACCGGAAGTGTTCCGTAAAGTTTCGGAATTAACTGAGTACCGGGGGGGTTGCCGGAACCCCTTGGGGAAGCTATGGGCCTTAATGGCCGTAGGAGAAAGAGGGAAGGAGGGCCAGGGCTGGGCCGCGCGCCCCCCACCCCTTGTTCCGAATTGGACAAGGAAGGAGGGGGGGCTGGCGCCCCTTTCCTTCTCCTTCTCCCTCTCCTTCCTTTCCCCCTTCTCCCTTTTGGTAGTTCCTACTTCCTACTAGGAATAAGATTGCAATCCTATTCCTAGTAGGATTGCTCCTCCTTGGCGCACCAATAGGGGCCGGCCGGCCTCCCCCCTTGCTCCTTTATATACGGGGCCAGGGGGGCACCCAAAGACACACAAGATTAATTGTTTTAGCCGTGTGCGGTGCCCCCCTCCACAGAAACACACCTCGGTCATACTGTCGCAGTGCTTAGGCGAAGCCCTGCGCTAGTAACTTCATCATATCCGCCACCACGCCGTCGTGCTTACGAGACTCTCCCGTGAAGCTCAACTGGATCAAGAGCTCGTGGGACGTCATCAAGTTGAACGTGTGCTGAACGCGGAGGTGCCGTACGTTCTGTGCTTGATCGGTTGTATCGCGAAGAAGTTCGACTACATCAACCGCGTCACTTGACGCTTCCGCTCCCGTTCTACGAGGGTACGTAGACACACTCTCCCTCTCGTTGCTATGCATCTGGTAGATAGATCTTGCGTGATCATAGGAAAATTTTAAAATACTACGTTCCCTAACAGTGGCATCATGAGCCAGGTCTATGCGTAGATGATATGCACGAGTAGAACACAAGTGAGTTGTGGACGATACTAGTCATACTGCTTACCAGCATGTCATACTTTGCTTCGGCGGTATTGTGAGATGAAGCGGCCCGGACCGACATTACGCGTACGCTTACGCGAGACTGGTTCCACCGTTATGAGCACTCGTTGCTTAAAGGTGACTGGCGGGTGTCTGTCTCTCTCACTTTAGCTGAATCAAGTGTGACTACACCCGGTCCTTGTGAAGGTTAAAACAGCACATACTTGACGAAACATCGTTGTGGTTTTGTATGCGTAGGTAAGAACAGTTCTTGCTAAGCCTGTAGCAGCCACGTAAAACTTGCAACAACAAAGTAGAGGACGTCTAACTTGTTTTTGCGGGGCATGTTTTGGTGTGATATGGTCAAGACATGATGAGTTATACGGTTTTGTATGAGATGATCATGTTTTGTAAAGTTATCGGCAACTGGCAGGAGCCATATGGTTGTCGCTTTATTGTATGAAATGCAATCGCCATGTAATTGCTTTACTTTATCACTAAGCGGTAGCGATAGTCATACAAGGAATAGTTGGCAAGACGACAATGATGCTACGATGGAGATCAAGGTGTCGCGCCAGTGACGAAGGTGATCATGAAGGTGCTTTGGAGATGGAGATCAAAAGCACAAGATGATGATGGCCATATCATGTCACATATTTTGATTGTGTGTGATGTTTATCTTATTATGCTTCTTATTTTGCTTAGTATGACGGTAGCATTATAAGATGATCCCTTACAAAATTTCAAGGTATAAGTGTTCTCCCTGAGTATGCACCGTTGCGAAAGTTCGTCGTGCCGAGACACCACGTGATGATCGGGTGTGATAAGATCTACGTTCAAATACAACCGGTGTAAGCCAGTTTTGCACACGCAGAATACTCGGGTTAAACTTGACGAGCCTAGCATATGCAGATATGTCCTCAGAACACTGGAGACCGAAAGGTCGAGCGTGAATCATATAGTAGATATGATCAACATAAGATGTTCACCATTGAAAACTACTCCATCTCACGTGATGCTCGGACATGGTTTAGTTGATTTGGATCACGTGATCATTTAGATGACCAGAGGGATGTCTATCTAAGTGGGAGTTCTTCAAGTAATATGATTAATTGGACTTTAATTTATCATGAACTTAGTCCTGGTAGTATTAGCATATCTGTGTTGTAGATCAATAGCTCGCGATATAGCTCCCCGTTTATTTTATATGTTCCTAGAGAAATATAAGTTGAAAGATGTTAATAGCAATGATGCGGACTAGGTCCATGATCTGAGGATTATCCTCATTGCTGCACAGAAGTATTATATCCTTGATGCACCGCTAGGTGACGAACCTATTGCAGGAGCAGATGCAGACTTTATGAGCGTTTGACAAGCTCGGTATGATGACTACTTGATAGTTTAGTGCGCCATGATTTACGGCTTATAACCGGGACTTCAAAAAACGTTTTGAACGCCACGGAGCATATGAGATGTTCCAAGAGTTGAAATTAGTATTTCATACCCATGCCCGTGTCGAGAGGTATAAGACCTCTGACAGTACATTGCCTACAAGATGGAGAAGAATAGCTCAACCAGTGAGCATGTGCTCAGATTGTCTGGGTACTACAATTGCTTGAATCAAGTTGGAGTTGATCTTCCAGATAAGATAGTAATTGACAAAGTTCTCTAGACACTATCACCAAGTTAGTAGAACTTTGTGATGAACTATAATATGCAAGGGATGACAAAAGTAATTCCCGAGCTCTTCGCGATACTGAAATCGGCGAAGGTAGAAATCAAGAAAGATCATCAAGTGTTGATGATTAACAAGACCACTTGTTTCAAGTAAAGGGCAAAGGGATAGAAGGGGAACTTCAAGAAGAATGACAAGCAAGTTGTCACTCCCGTGAAGAAACCCAAAGCTAAACTCAAGCCTGAAACTAAGTACTTCTACTTCAAAGGAAATGGTCACTGGAAGTGGAACTGCCCTAGATACTTGGTGGATAAGAAGGATGGCAAAGTGAACAAAGGTATATTTGATATACAGATTATTGATGTGTACTTTACTAGTGTTCATAGCAACCCCTCGGTATTTGATACCAGTTCAGTTGCTAAAATTAGTAACTCGAAACAAGAGTTGCAGAATGAACAGAGACTAGTTAAAGGTGAAGTGACGATGTGTGTTGGAAGTGGTTCCAAGATTGATATGATCATCATCGCACACTCCCTATACTTTCGGGATTAGTGTAGAACCTAAATAAATGTTATTTGGCATTTGCGTTAAGCATGAATATGATTTGATCATGTTTGTTGCAATACAGTTATTCATTTAAAGTCATGGAATAATTGTTACTCTGTTTACATGAATAAAGCCTTCGATGGTCATACACCCAATGAAAATAGTTTGTTGGATGTCGATCATAGTGATACACATATTCATAATATTGAAGCCAAAAGATGCAAGGTTAATAATGATAGTGCAACTTATTTGTGGCACTGCCGTTTAGGTCATATTGGTGTAAAGCGCATGAAGAAACTCTGTGGTGATGGACTTTTGGAATCACTTGATTATGAATCACTTGGTGCTTGCGAACCATGCCTCATGGGCAAGATGACTAAAACTCTGTTCTCCGGAACAATGGAGCGAGCAACAGATTTGTTGGAAATCATACATACTAATGTATGTGGACCGATGAGTGTCGAAGCTCGTGGCGAGTATTGTTATTTTTTGACCTTCACTGATGATTTGAGCAGATATGGTATATCTACTTGACGAAGCACAAGTCTGAAACATTTGAAAAGTTCAAAGAATTTCAGAGTGAAGTAGAGAATCATCGTAACAAGAAAATAAAGTTTCTACGATCTGATCGTGGAGGTGAATATTTGAGTTACGAGTTTGGTATTCATTTGAAACAATGTGGAATAGTTTCACAACTCACGCCACCCGGAACACCACAACGTAATGGTGTGTCCGAACATCGTAACCATACTTTATTAGATATGGTGCGGTCTATGATGTCTCTTACCAATTTACCACTATAGTTTTGGGTTATGCATTAAAGACAGCTGCATTCACGTTAAATAGGGCACCATCTAAATCCGTTGAGAAGATGCCTTATGAACTGTGGTTTTTCAAGAAACCAAAGTTTTTGTTTCTTAAAGTTTGGGGCTGCGATGCTTATGTGAAAAAGCGTCAACCTAATAAGCTCGAACCCAGGTCGGAGAAATGTGTCTTCATAGGATACCCAAAGGAAACTGTTGGGTACACCTTCTATCACAGATCTGAAGGCAAGATATTCGTTGCTAAGAATGGATCCTTTCTAGAGAAGGAGTTTCTCACGAAAGAAGTGAGTGGGAGGAAAGTGGAACTTGATGAGGTAATTGTACCTTCTCCCGAGTTGGATAGTAGTACATCACAGAAACTAGTTCTAGTGATTCCTACACCAATTAGTGAGGAAGCTAATGATGATGATCATGAAACTTCAGATCAAGTTACTGTTGAACCTCGTGGGTTAACCAGAGTATGTTCCGCACCAGAGTGGTATGGTAACCCTATTCTGGAAGTCATGATACTAGACCATGATGAACCTACGAACTATGAGGAAGCGATGATGAGCCCAAATTCCGCAAAATGGCTTGAGGCCATGAAATCTAAGATGGGATCCATGTATGAGAACAAAGTGTGGACTTTGGTTCACTTGCCCGATGATCGGTAAGCCATTGAAAATAAATGGATCTTTAAGAGGAAGACTAACACCGATGGTAATGTTACTGTCTACAAAGCTCGACTTGTTGCGAAAGGTTTTCGACAAGTTCAAGGTGTTGACTACGATGAGATTTTCTCACCCGTAGCGATGCTTAAGTCTGTCCGAATCATGTTAGCAATTGCCACATTTTATGAAATTTGGCAAATGGATAACGAAACTGCTTTCTTTAAAGGATTTATTAAAGAAGAGTTGTATATGATGCAACCAGAAGGTTTTGTCAATCCTAAAGGTGCTAGCAAATTGTGCAAGCTCCAGCGATCCATCTATGGACTGGTACAAGCATCTCGGAGTTGGAATATACGCTTTGATAAGTTGATCAAAGCATATAGTTTTATACAGACTTGCGGTGAAGCCTGTATTTACAAGAAAGTGAGTGGGAGCACTACAACCTTTCTGATAAGTATATGTGAATGACATATTGTCGATCGGAAATGATGTAGAATATTTTGGAAAGCATGAAGGAGTGTTTGAAAAGAGTTTTTCAAAGAAAGACCTTGGTGAAGCTGCTTACATATTGAGCATCACGATCTATAGATAGATCAAGACGCTTGATAAGTTTTTTCAATGAGTACATACTTTGAAAAGTTTTTGAAGTAGTTCAAAATAGATCAGTCAGAGAAGGAGTTCTTGCGTGAGTTGTAAGGTATGAAGTTGAGTAAGACTCAAAGCCCGACCCCGGCAGAAGATAGAGAAAGAATGAAAGTCATTCCCTGTGCCTCAGCCATAGGTTCTATAAAGTATGCCATATTGTGTACCAAACCTGTTGTGTACCTTACCATGAGTTTGGCAAGGAGGTACAAAAGTGATCTAGGAGTAGATCACTGGACAGCGGTCAAAATTATCCTTAGTTACTGGATAACTAAGGAAATGTTTTCTCGATTATGGAGGTGATAAAGAGTTCATCGTAAAGAGTTACACCGATGCAATCTTTACACTAATCCAGATGACTCTAAGTATCAATCTGGATGCATATTGGAAGTGGGAGCAATTAGCTAGAGTAGCTCCATGCAGAGCATTGTAGACATAGAAATTTGCGAAATACATACGAATCTGAATGTGTCAGACCCATTGACTAAACTTCTCTCACAAGCAAAACATGATCACAACTTACTACTCTTGGGTGTTAATCACATAGCAATGTGAACTAGATTATTGACTCTAGTAAACCCTTTGGGTATTGGTCACATGGCGATGTGAACTATGGGTGTTATTCACATAACGATTTGAACTATCGGTATTAAATCGCAAGGAGATGTGAACTAGATTATTGACTCTAGTGCAAGTGGGAGACTGAAGGAAATATGCCCTAGAGGCAATAATAAAGTTATTATTTATTTCCTTATATCATGATAAATGTTAATTATTCATGCTAGAATTGTATTAACCGGAAACTTAGTACATGTGTGAATACATAGACAAAACAAAGTGTCCCTAGTATGCCTCTACTAGACTAGCTCATTGATCAAAGATGGTTATGTTTCCTAGCCATAGACATGAGTTGTCATTTGATCAACGGGATCACATCATTAGGAAAATGATGTGATGGACTAGACCCATCTGTTAGCTTAGCACTATGATCGTTTAGTTTTACTGCTATTGCTTTCTTCATGACTTATACATGTTCCTATGACTATGAGATTATGCAACACCCGAATACCATAGGAACACCTTGTGTGCTATCAAACGTCACAACGTAACTGGGTGATCATAAAGATGCTCTACAGGTGTCTCCGAAAGTGTACGTGGTGTTGGCATAGATCAAGACTAGGATTTTTCACTCCGAGTGTCGGAGAGGTATCTCTGGGCCCTCTCGGTAATGCACATCATAATAAGCCTTGCAAGCAAATGACTAATGAGTTAGTCACGAGACGATGTATTAAGGAATGAGTAAAGAGACTTGCCGGTAACGAGATTGAACTAGGTATAGAGATACCGACGATCGAATCTCGGGCAAGTAACATACCGATGACAAAAGGAACAACGTACGTTGTTATGCGGTTTGACCGATAAAGATCTTCGTAGAATATGTAGGAGCCAATATGAGCATCTAGGTTCCGCTATTGGTTATTAACCGGAGATGAGTCTCGGTCATGTCTACATAGTTCTCGAACCCGTAGGGTCCGCACGCTTAACGTTTGATGACGATCGGTATTATGAGTTTATGAGTTTTGATGTACCGAAGGTAGTTCGGAGTCCCGGATGAGATCACGGACATGACGAGGAGTCTCGGAATGTCCGAGATGTAAAGATTGATGTATTGGACGACTATATTCGGACACCGGAAGTATTCCGTAAAGTTTCATAATTAACCGGAGTACCGGGGGGTTTACCGGAACCCCTTGGGGAAGCTATGGGTCTTAATGGGCCATAGGAGAAAGAGGGAAGGAGGGCCTGGCCTGGGCCACGCGCCCCCCACCCCTTGGTCCGAATTGGACAAGGAAGGAGGGGGGCCAGTGCCCCTTTCCTTCTACTTCTCCCTCTCCTTCCTTTCCCCCTTCTCCCTTTTGGTAGTTCCTACTAGGAATAGGATTGCAATCCTATTCCTAGTAGGATTGCTCCTCCTTGGCGCGCCAATAGGGGCGGGCCAGCCTCCCCCCTTGCTCCTTTATATACGGGGGCAGGGGGCACCCAAAGACACACAAGTTGAATTGTTTTAGTCGTGTACGGTTCCCCCCCTCCACAGAAACACACCTTGGTCATACTGTCGCAGTGCTTAGGCGAAGCCCTGCGCCGGTAACTTCATCATATCCGTCACCACGCCGTCGTGCTGACGAAACTCCCCCGTGAAGCTCAACTGGATCAAGAGCTCGTGGGACGTCATCAAGCTGAACGTGTGCTGAACGCGGAGGTGTCGTACGTTCGGTGCTTGATCGGTTGGATCGCGAAGAAGTTCGACTACATCAACCGCGTCACTTGACGCTTCCGCTCCCGGTCTACGAGGGTACGTAGACACACTCTCCCTCTCGTTGCTATGCATCTAGTAGATAGATCTTGCGTGATCGTAGGAAAATTTTAAAATACTATGTTCCCCAATAGTTTGCATATATGGCCTGCTGTAGCTTGTTGTTTTTTTGCTCTTAAGTTGCTATGAAATGTTTCTGTCAGCCTGTTATCAGCAAGTTCAATTTTGCCATGTGAATAGCTAGTGTTCTATGCATCCTATGACCATGTTCTTGCCATGAGTAGCTTCATAAACATGTCTTCTTGTTGTTGATTATATTCACATGCCATGATATGCTTTGAGATGAGTTGCACAAGCTTGCAAACATGCCTACTTGTCGTTTTTGCTGCCATGTTTAGTTTATTTCACTAAGTGTGTGAATCTGTTATCTTTTGCAATCTTGCCATGATGTTTTGAGCATGTTCTAGTGATGTTTGGTAGTAGATCCGTGGTCATGCTTGTAGTGTTGGACATGTACATACTTGACATGCCCTTTGTTGCCATGAAGTGTTATTGTATCATGTTGTTTTGATGTCAACTAAGTGCCATGTTGCTGTTGTGGACAACTTGTTGCTATATCTTGTTTCATATGTATGTGATAAAACGTTGCTCCGTTTTGAGCGTGTCCAATATGAAACTGTGTGTTTTTGCATGTAGATGCATAATAACATGTTGTAGACCTATTTTGGAGTGTGTTTGCTTGTTGTTTGGATGCATCTTGCATATTTGTCATGTTTGTCTTGTTTTGTTCATATCTTCTAGGCCGTAGCTCTGAATTAAATGAACTTTATATGTAACTTGACTAGAATTTCGAGTAGATCAACATGGTGCATGTTAACTTGCTGTTTAACAACTTTAACATATGGTTTGTTCAGATCTGGACCAATTTCGAAAATTGCATATGAGGACTTACCAGATTTGTTATATGTTGTTTTTGGCCTCATTTAAACTTGCTTTGTGTGATGTTCTTGCATGCTTCTTCGCTTGCCATGTTTTGCATCATATAGACTTGTCTTGCATCATACTTAGTTGAGCATTATGTCATGTTCTTGTGTGGTGTCTTTACTGTGTTGCTTGCTTCTTCCCGTTAGTGCTTGTTTCGTTGCGATCGTGAGGATTCGTTCGTCTACACTCAGTTCGTCTTCGTGGCTTCTTCTTCGTCTACTTCATGAACTCATTCTTCTTCCTTGCGGGATCTCAGGCAATATGACCGTCACCTTGGATACCTTACTAGCATTGCTATGCTAGTTGTCTCGATGCTATCTCTATATGTTGCGCTACCTATCTTTTTGTCAGCCTCTCCTTGTTGCCATGAAACCTCTAACCTTTGACACCTTCCCAGCAAACCATTGTTTGGCTATGTTACCCGCTTGCCTAGCCCCTCTTATAGCGTTGGTAGTTGCAGGTGAAGATGAAGATTGCTCCATTTTGGAACATGTTATTGGAATATCACAATATCTATTATTATTATTAACACACCTATATACTTGGCAATGGGTGGAAGGCTTGGCCTTTCGCTTGGTATTTTATTCCACTCATGACGCCTTAAGAACCGATAAACCGGTGTTATGTTCCTTGATTTTGCGTTCCTAACGCGGTTGGGTATATGGGGACCCCTTGACAGTTCGTCTTTGAATAAAACTCCTCCAGCAAGGCCCAACATAGGTTTTAATTTGCAGCATAATAAAAAAACTTAATTAATTAAATTGCATAGGGGGGTCATGTCCCCGGGTTCTTAATTCTACATAACAGGGGGGCAGTGCTGATGGTGTTGGTCCAAAACGGGCAGCCTGCGGGGCCAACTTGAGGCAACTCAAGGTTCTGGTTCTATCGTAGCTTTTCCCATCCGTACATGGCGTGAGACGAGATACGTGCAGCTACTATCAGGGTGTCGGCACGCTAGGAGGTCTTGCTGGACTTGTTTTACCATTGTCGAAATGTCTTGTGCATCAGGATTCTGAGTCTGATCGGATTGTCCCTAAGATAAGGGGTAATACTTTTACTTCTGCTGATCGTGAGAGCTTGTGATGGGCTAAGTTGGGACACCCCTGCAGGGTTATAATTTTTCGAAAGCCGTGCCCGCGGTTATATGGCAGATTGGAATTTGTTAACGTCCGTTTGTAGAAAACTTGACAGAGGATCCGAAATAAAATACACGAACCGCGTGAGCAACCGTGACCATCTCTTTTCACTTTGAGAAGAGAAGATGATGGGGTTATGTTTGACTCGTAGGTAGTTCAGGAACTTAGCGATCATTACTAGTTTGCGACCGTTTGAGTAGATGCTCATCTTATTCTTGTACTCGTAAGTTAGCCACCATACATATGCTTAGTCGTTGCTGCAACCTCACCACTATCCTTTCCATACCAAATAAAGCTTTGCTAGTCTTGATACCCATGGTTTTGGGATTGCTAAGTCCTCGTGGTTCACATATACTACAACACCAGTTGCAGGTGCAGGTTTCCGATGACTTGACGTGAGAGCGATGTACTTGTGTTGGAGTTCTTTCTTCTTCTGCTTCGTCAGTCTTGGGTTAGGTTCCTGGTCGGCAGCCTGGGATAGTGATACGTCCATTTTGCATCATGCTTTTATGTTGATATTTATTGCACTATGGGCTGTTAGTACACATTATGTCACAATACTTATGCCGTTTCTCTCTTATTTTACAAGGTTTACATGAAGAGGGAGAA
The DNA here is from genome assembly GCA_902687465.1 of Secale cereale. Lineage (NCBI taxonomy): Eukaryota > Viridiplantae > Streptophyta > Magnoliopsida > Poales > Poaceae > Secale > Secale cereale. The sequence goes on along the minus strand of LR738710.1, from coordinate 432,705,744 downwards.
TGCCGGCAGCTGGAATTCTGGGCTGGAAAAGAAGCAAACTCTGGAAACCTATTCTGCACAACTCAAAACGCTCCGAAACTTTATAGGACATCGTTTCAGAAAATATAATAAATATCTGGCGAAAGAAGATCACCAGGGGGGCCACCACGTGTCCACGAGGGTGGGGGCGCCCCCCCCCCCC
>LR738710.1:432657572-432705456 GCA_902687465.1 Secale cereale | reverse complement strand
CCCCCCCCCCCCCCCCCCTCTATGGGCGCGCCCCCTACCTCGTGGGCCCCCCGATGCCCATCTTCTCCTATATGAGGTGTTTTGACCTGAAAAAATCATAAGGAGGCTTTCGGGACCAGACGCCGCCGTCTCGAGGCGGAACCTTGGCGGAAACCAATCTAGGGCTCCGGCAGAGCTGTTCTGCCGGGGATACTTCCCTCCGAGAGGGGGAAATCGTCACCGCCGTCATCACCAACAACTCTCCCATCTTGGGGAGGGCTATCTTCATCAACATCTTCACCAGCACCATCTCCTCTCAAACCCTAGTTCATCTCTGGTATCCAATCTTTGTACCCAAACTTCAGATTGGTACCTGTGGTGTAACACCCCATATGTAACACCTTCCTTATGGCAATATATGAAACGTTGACTTCAACAATTCCATTCTGGGCTCTTCTTTCATTTCGGGTTTCTTCGTTTTGTCGCGTGCATGTGTGCATTTCATCCATGTCATGTTATCATGTGCATAGCATTGCATTCGTGTTGCCACTTGCACCCGGTCCCACTCGCCTTTTCCCGTTGTCTGTTTCGAGTTCCGACACTCACACACGTGCCCGTGGCACCCCCCGAGTCCTTCTTTCGTGTGTGGCCGTGTAACGTTCCCGGAATGAGGTGAGACTTGTCGTGCGTTGTTGTTTTGGTACGTGTAGGCCGCATGTCAAGTTTCATCGCGTTTGGAGTTCGTTTGGTACTCCAACGGTTAACCTAGTGGGCTAAAAGCACCTCTTCCTTTTGACCCAAGACCCCCTCCACAACAGCCCACTAACCGAGCACAACCACTCCCAACCTCTCGGTCGTCGGATCATGATCGCGTGGCCGAAAACCGCACCCCATTTGGACCTTCCTAGCTCCCAAAATCTATAAATTAGCCCCTCCCCCGAAATTTTCGGGCAAACCCTAGCCAGACTCCTCCGCGCCGCGCCGGCCACGTCCGCCCGGCATCAGACACGTCCACCGCGCCCCGAGCCAGTCCGCATCCGCCACGTGGACCGCGGCCCGTCCCTCCACCGCGCGCCGCCGCCGGCCCGCACAGCCCACCGCCGGCCCCCGCGGCCCGCTCCCTCCGTGCCGCCAGTCTGCTCGGCCCCTCGGGCGCATCGCCGCCGCCGTCCTTCGGGCCTCCGCCGCCGGCGTCCGCTCGACCCCGTCCGCCACGCCGAACCTCCGCCGCCGCCACGCCGGATATCCGCCGCCCATCGCCTCCCGCGGCGTCCGCCTCCGCACCGGTTCCGGCGAGCCGCCTCGCCTCGCCGGCCCGCGCCACCTCCTCCGCCGCCGGCCGAGCCGCCCCTCGCCGCCCGCCCTGTCGCCCGGCCGGCCCGCGCCACCTCCTCCGCCGCCGGCCGAGCTGCCCCTCGCCACCGGCCCGGCTCCGGCGAGCCGCCGCCGCCACCGCCATCGACTCCGACGAGCCGTCCCTCCGTCCCGATCTAGACCCGGTGGGACCAGATCCACCGGGATCTCAACCAAATGCCTCCTGCGCCGACCCGGATCGCCTCGTCTCACACGCCTCCGTCCCGTTTGACTTTCAGGAGGTATAAATTTCAATAAGTCCCCAGTTTTTCCGTTATTTTGTTGCCCACTTTGTAGCTCCGATCTGAGCGTGTAATATGTCAAAATGTTCGTTGAGATGTGTTCTTCATTTTGTTCCACTGTGGCATGCTTGTTTGAGTTCATCTTGATGAACTAATCACCGCTGCAAGAGTGTTATAAGTTTAAAACTGCTGTTATTTGTAAATTTGTTGCCATGTTAGAGATGTGATAACTTTGTGCATGTTGGTCCAAATGGAGCATATGATATGTCAAAATGTTCATTGTGAAGAGCTCTACATGATGATTGCTGTAGAATTCATGTTAGGTGTCATATTGCCATGTTAATCTCTGTTGCAAAAGTTCATGTGGTTGTTAAGTGCTGAAACTTGTTATGAGATGCTGATTTGAAGTGCTCATTGCTATTGATGTGTTTGTCTTCATGCCACATGTCAATATGTTTTAGAAGCACAATCATATGGTCTTTGCTGTGGTGCAATCCACTTTCCATGATATGCCTTGAGGTGACTTAAACAAGCTTGTAAACATGCCATGCCAATGTTGCTGTTTTTATACTTAGTGAAAAAACTGCTAAGTGTGGAATGTGTTAACCTGATGCCATTTTTGCTTGATGCCTCACTCAAATCCATGCATGTTTTAGTATGTCAAATGATCATTCCTTGTTGTCCATGTTATGATCTATCCATCCATGCCCCTATTTGCATATATGGCCTGCCATAGATTATTTATTTCTTGCTCTCAAGTTGCTATAAATTTACCTGTCAGGTTTTATCAGCATGATCAATTTGGTGAAGCTTGTTGTTATTGATCCATGCCTCCTTTGGAGTTGCTCCAATGGAGTTGTTTGAGTATGATATGTCTATTACATGTCCATGATCTTTATATACTTAGTGGAGTTGATATGCATGTTGTTTTGTGCCTACGAAGGCAGCATCGTGATGATGTTTTTGCCTTCCCAGATTTTGACTAAGTCTGGATAAATTTATTGCAACTTATCATGCTTGGTTAATTGTGTTCCAGTAGGTTTTGGGGTGTGTTTTAAGTTCATGCTTGTTAAGTAACATGTCTACTTCATGTCGATGCCCTTTGTCTCCATGTTTGAGTGATGTAGCATAATTATTTCTTGCTCCAAAGATGCCATGTGGCTGTAAACTGCAGTATTGTGTGAATATTGTTTTGCTTGCCATTTGCAAACCGTGTGTCCTTTTCCGGCGATCTTTATATCGATTTCAACCGAAGTCTTTCCATCTATCCAGTGGCATGCTTGGTTTTCCAATATGAGGCATTCTCCATCATCTTCTCCTTAGGCTCAAGTGCTTCCACACGCATACGCACATCATGTTGATTGTGCATTGCACCGTGTTTGATATTGTGTCGTGTTGTGTTATTGTGTTGAGTAGAGCCGGGAGCCGAGACCGAGTACGAGGATTCTACCGAGGTTGAGTGTGAGGAGCAAGGTTACGATCCCACCGACGACTCAACAGGCAAGCTAACCTTACCCAGATATCATTACTATCTTTGCCTATGCTAGATGTCTCGCTCTTTAGCTTATTGCCTCGATGCATATGTTTGTTTGTTAGCCTCCTATTGTTGCCATGCACCTCTCTAACCACCCAACCTAGCAAACCTTTGATAGGCTATGTAAGCTTCGCTCAGCCCCTCTTATAGCATTGTTAGTTGCAGGAGAAGATTTGAAGATTCTTGCTTCATGATGAAGTTATTGTTGGGATATCACACTATATAATCAGTTAAACTAAATCATCTATATATTTGGTAATGGGTGGAAGGCTAAGCCTCTTGCTTGGTGATTTGTTCCACTCATGCCTCCCTAGAAACCGTTTAAACCAGTGTTATGTTCCTTGATTTTGCGTCCCTAACACGGTTGGGGTTTATGGGCCCCCTCGATAACCCGCTTAGCGCTAAAGCTTTTCCAGCAAGGCCCAACTTTGGTTTTACATTTGCCTAACAACTAAAACTTGCATAGGGGTTATAAACCCTTTTCTTAATCAAAAACACGGGCCAGTGCTCCACATGAGTGTTGGTCCAAACTGGGGGTCCTGCAGGGCCACCTTGGGGGAACCCGAGGGCTGGTAAAAACCTGTAGCATCGCCCATCCGGTCGTCGCCTAAGACGAGATACGCGCGGCTACTATCAGGGTGTCGGCACGCCGGGAGGTCTTGCTGCATTAGTTTTACCTTAGTCGAAATATCTTAAGCACGGGATTCCGAGAATACTCGGGTCTTCCCACCTTGGAGTTGCGACTCCGCAGATTGTGAGCTTGTGATGGGCTAAGTTGGGACACCCCTGCAGGGTTTAATCTTTCGAAAGTCGTGCCTGTGGTTATGTGGCAGATGGGAATTTGTTAATATCCGGTGGTAGAAAACTTGACACCATGTTCATAATACACTACCAGCGTGAGTAACCGTGACGGTCGCTTTCCGAAGGGGTTCGGGAAGTAAACACGATGGGGTTATGTTTGTCGTGCTTAGATAGGATCACTTCGTGATCACTCTGACGCTCGTGGCACTTCTCTTCTCGCTCTAAACACGTAAGCTAGTGCTAGTGTAGCTGCAACCTTGTTCTTCAGCCTTGTTCCACACACAAGGCTTAGATAGTTTTGCTACCTAGGAACGGGATTGATGAGTCCTCCGTGGCTCACAGATTCTACACAACACCAGATGCAGGTACCATGGAGAACTACACTGCTGGTGGTTCAGAGTTGTACTGGGAGTTTGACGAAGAACGTGGGCGATACTACGTGTCTTATCCAGAGGATCAGTAGGGCACTTACTAGGATGATCGGGACCTTGTGTTATTTATTTATGGTATCTTTCATTTGGATCTTCGTCCGTAGTCGGACTCTGATGTTATTTGGATGGTGAATGTTTATGTAATGCATTGTGTGATGTGGCGAGTGTAAGCCAACTACTCTTTTGCAATTTCATCCCTCTTTTACATGAGTTGTGCAAAGATACCATTCTTGAGATCATTCCAGTATGATATTATTCCTTTAATTCGTGCCTCGACACGTGGGAGGTATAATCTCATACTAGGCATTACAAGTTGGTAATCAGAGCCTTCTCCGACCTAGGAGCCCCCACTGATTGATCGAATCGTTGACGGTTGAGTCTAGGCACACACATGAAAATGTTTTGAGTCCTATATGTATATCGGAGAGTAGGATTTCTTTTTACTCATCATCCCTTTATCACTCTGGTGAGGACTCCTGACAATTACTCTATCTCTTCTACTCTCAAAAATTCACTAATTTTTTTTAGGATCACGTGAGTATTGTTTGGATTGTTCCGATGTTTTCGTGACGAGAACATTGTTCTTGATGCCTCCTGTCATTTAGGGGTTGTGGCGGTGTCCCGGGGAGTTGAGCTCCGAGGTGTTGTCGCCACAAATCTATCGCAACTGTTCTAGAATACTTAAGACGGCCGACATCGAAAACTCTTCTATGTGGTTAGTGGCAAGATAACCCCGACATCACCCAGTACTGGGGAGGTAGTTCGGGTGTATTGCCATAGCTTGTATAGCAGATGCGTTTCGAAGGTCCGAGGTAAACGGTTTCCGGAAATAACTGGTTATGTGTTGAAGGATGGATACAGCTGGATGTAGGATTAGAGTTGAGTGCGCGGTGCATCCCCTGTATCCCCAACACCTGATTGCATAACTGGAAACTTTCGGAAATTAATAGGTGGGTTCATCTAGTAGCTCGTAGGAATTCTTCCAACGAATGCATGATACGGAGTTCGGGGTTCTATATTGAGTGAAGTAGTTTTATGGGCGTTTGTTTCGATCAGGAGTTGCATCTTAAAGGGTCCTTGGCTATGCTAATCTGGGGATTGCAAAACCCTTTCGTCACACGTTCCATGAGCTTTCAGCATGAACATGTGGGACGAAGCTTCTATCTTGTATTTGTTCTATCTGCTCCTTGTTATTTTTATTTACCTTTTGTTCTCCCAAGTGGCTTCTCGAGAAGATTGTTGTACCATTAAACTGTGGATTACATTCGTTCATTTTTTGTTCGAATGTTCTTGTGAAGACTTATGTTGCAATTTCTAGCCGTTGATTCAGCTTATATATTTTCAATCAATGGCTAATAGTTGTCATCTCATTCAGGATGGCTCCTAAAAGGGTTTCCAACGCTAACCCAGAGGGTGAAGAAGTTCCTGATAGTCCTCCTTCCCCTCCTCCTCTGTCTGAGGCCTGGAGAGCAATTATGCAAGCGACAAACCAGAACACCCAGATGATTATGCAAATGGTGCAGAACATTCAAGCCAACCAAGCAAATCAAGGTGGTCATGGGAACCAAGGCCAAGGCAATTTGTTCAACCAACCTCACTTTGCCACTCTCAACCAATTCCTGGCAAACCAACCGAAGGCATTCAGTTACTGTGTCGATTCGCTAGATGCTGAGGACTGGATAACAGACATCAAGAAGCATTTCGAGTGTAGTAACGTGAGACCTGAGGATTATGTCAAGTTTGCTGCCTTCCAACTCAAGGACCAAGCTGCTGATTGGTGGCAACAGTACAAAGATTCCAGAGAAGGACGTGAAATCTCGTGGACTCACTTCTGCAAGGATTTCCGCTCTCACCACATTCCAACTAGTGTCATCGAAGGCATGCGTGAGCAATTTGATACGTCCAAAACGTATCTATAATTTCTGCTTGCTCCATGCCACTTTTGGGTGATATTGCTATGATATTTATACACTTCCATACACTTTTGATCATATTTGGACTAACCTACTAATCCAGTGCACCCCAGTGCCAGTTTCTGTTTTCGGCTGTTTTTGTATTTCAGGTTTTCACATTACGAGAACTGTCAGGAAAAATCCAGAAAAATTATATAAAAAATCAGCGTTCCAGAACCTACCTTGCGCCCGAAGTACAGCCGGGGGGGCACCAGGGCCCTAGGCGCCCTGGCGGCGCCCCCCCCCCCCTGGGCCGTGCCGGGGGGCGCCTGGGCCCCCCGAGCCCCGTCTGGTGCCCCCCTTTGGCATATATTTAGAGCGTCCTTCGAAACCCTCGGGACGAAAACTCTTTTTCGCGATCTCATCTCTGTTCCGCCGCCGCCGCCGCCGCCGCCGCTTCCAAGATCGGGAGCACCAGGAGAACTCGTCCCGGCACCCTGCCGGAGGGGAGGATCACCATCGGGAGCCTCTCCACCACCATGGACGCCTCCCGGATGAGTTGTGAGTAGTCTCCCTTGGACCATGAGTCCATGACCAGTAGCTATGTGATGTTCTCCTCCCGTTCTTGTGCTTCACTAATTAGTCCTCGTGAGCTGCCCTACATGATCGAGGCACATATGTAATCCTTATGCTGTTGCTATGATGAGTTTGCTGGGATCCGATGGATTATGAGATTATGTTCAGATTGTGATTGAGTAATATATTTGATCTACTTCTTTTATATTTATGTTCATAAGTAATTCTTGCATGTTCTCCGTTGTTATTTATTGCTTTGGCCAAGTAATAGGTAGTGACTCCAAGGGGGAACATTATGCTCGATTGTGGGTTCATGCCCTTCGATGACTAGTTTGAGTGACAGAAACATGAGTCTAGGGGATGTGCTGTTGCCACAAGGGGGAAAACAACGGTGCTTGTGCCCGCGGGTGCAAGGATTGTTTACTTTACGCAAAGTTCTTTTAATGCAGTTGTCTGTTGCTTTGAGTTTACACTATGGGTGGGGCTCGCAACTTAATACCAGCGAGATGTTCTGGATAGATATCTCAAGGTGGATGATTAGTAGTAGATATTGATGGATTTCGGTCTACTTACTTTGGCGTACCGCCCATGCTTTGAACCTCAACCTTTCTTGCAATGTAGTCAGCATTGGTTTGCGTTCGTGGTCCTGTCAATTGCCCAGCTGTAATTCGTTTACCTCACATAGCTGTTTTATCGTCTTTTGGGAGAGAGACATCACTAGTGAACATCATGATACTCTGGTCCATATTACCATCATTGATCACATCCGCTATTTACTTTTCACTTTTACTTACTATTGCAAACATTATCTATCACTACTATCATTTGTGTTTAATCCTTTGTGAACTACAAGGCCGGAGGGATTGACAACCTCTCTGTACTCGTTGGGAGCAAAGTTATTTGTATCTGTGTGCAGGTCCACGTTGATTGCTAATATCTGGCGCCGTTAGCAGTTGACACCTACTTGTTGAACCTAGGAGTCTCTGGGGATTCGATCCTTGGCATCTTTGCTAAGGGAAAAACTTCCACAACACTGCATCTCACACCTTCCACTTGGGGTAACCAACGAGGGGTTAGAGGCCCATCAAGGAGTTTTTCTGGCGCCGTTGCCGGGGACTCCACTCTTCAGGATAGGGGAGTTGCATGCTATCTTTTACCTTTGCTTTTTAGTCTTGTTAGTTTACCATTCAATTTTTGCTTTAGTACCCTTTTATCGAAAATCACAAAAATAGTTATCTTGCTTGCTTGCTACTATGGGTTTCACCGAGAACACCAAGTTGTGTGACTTCACTAGTCACAACAACGATGACTTTATCAGCACACCTATCATACACCTGCCACTTCAGCACCTTCGTATGAAATTAAACCTGCTTTACTGAACTTAGTCATGAAAGATCAATTCTCCGGTGCTGGAGATGATGCTGCTTTACACTTGAACAACTTTGTTGAACTTTGTGATATGCAAAAGTACCAAGAAATAGATGGTAATATTGTTAAGCTTAAGCTTTTTCCTTTCTCCTTGAGAGGAGGAGCTAAAATTTGGTTTCAGTCTTTGCCTAGAAATAGCATAGATTCATGGGACAAGTGCAAAGATGCTTTTATCGGAAAATACTATCCACCTGCTAAAATTATCCAACTTAGAAGTAACATAATGAATTTTAAACAATTGGATAATGAACACGTTGCCCAAGCTTGGGAACGTATGAAATCTCTTATCAAGAACTGCCCTACTCACGGTTTGACTACTTGGATGGTTATCCAAACTTTTTATGCAGGCTTGAACTTTACCTCGCGGAACTTGTTAGATTCGGCCGCGGGAGGAACTTTTATGTCAACTACACTTGGTGCTGCCACGAAGCTTCTCGATGAGATGATGACCAACTATTCCCAATGGCACACCGAACGCGCTCCAACAGGTAGGAAGGTAAACTTTGTCGAGGAGATTTCCTCTTTAAATGAAAAAGTTGACTTGATCATGTCTCTACTTTCGAAGCAATCTTCTGTTGATCCTCGCAATGTTCCTTTAAATTCTTTGATTGCTCAAGAACAAGTAGATGTGAATTTTATATCTAGAAACAATTTTAACAACAATGCTTATAGGAGTAATTTTGGTAGCAATCCTAGACCGTTCCCCTCTAATTCTTATGGGAACAACAATGCTTATCCTATCACCAAGAACTCCGCTACTGAACTAGAGACTATGCTTAAAGATTTCATCACTACCCAAAAAGCCTTTAATAAGAGTGTAGAAGAAAAACTACATAAACTAGATGATCTTTCTTTTAAGGTAGACCATTTAGCCAATGAGGTAAAATTGCTAAAAAATAAAACTTCTCCTCTTGAGGAGAGGGAAGTTACTCCTATAAATGCTATTCAAGTGCAAATTAATGAAAACATTAGGATGATGGCTAAACTTAAAGAGAGATGGGCTAGAGAAAGGGAGGAAGAAGATAGAATTAAGAGCCTTCCTACCCACCACAATGTTGCTACTATCCAAGTTGTTGAGGATGTCCAAACTCTTAGCACCCAATGTACTCCTGGTCCCATTGGACCTATTAATGGTGATGCTATGACTATAGAAACTACCAAACAAGTGAACCTAAAGGACACCACTACCACTTTACTTGATGCTAATGACCTTGATTTTGATAATTGCACTCTTACCGAAGTTATTGATTTCCTTCACAAGATGTCTAGAGACCCCCGCACTAGCACGCTTAATCTTGCCTTTACAGAGCATATCACTAATGCTCTCATCAAAGCTAGGGAGGAGAAACTTAGAGTAGAAGCCTCCATACCTAGAAAGCTAGAAAATGGTTGGGATCCTATAATAAAAATTAAATTGAATGACTTCTCTTGTTATGCATTATGTGATGTTGGTGCTAGTACCTCTGTTATGCCCAAAAGAATATATGATATGCTTAAATTGAAACCTTATGGTTCTTGTTCTTTTGGTGTTCGTCTCGTTGATTCTTCCATAAAGAAACCTTTGGGGAGGATCGACGATGTTCTTATCGTTGTAAATGACAACTACGTTCCCGTTGATTTCACTATTATGGATATTGAATGTGATCCTTCATGTCCAATTATTTTGGGACGTCCCTTTTTACGCACCGTTGGTGCTATCATTGACATGAAAGAGGGTAATATAAAACTTCAGTTTCCTCTCAAGAAAGGGATGGAACACTTCCCTCGTAATAAGATCAAGTTACCTTTTGAGTCCGTTGTACGGACTAGCTATTCTTTTACTCTTGATAAAACTTGATCTCTATGCATTATGCCTAGCTTAAAGGCATAAAAGAAAGCGCTTTTGGGAGGCAGCCCACATGAATAAATTTTTATATTTTTCTTTTGTTGTGTCTTGATGTTGTTTACTACAGTAGCATCATCATTGTATCTTTGCTTTTCATATTTGTGCCAAGTATAGCCTCTGATTGCTAGAAACTTCAAAAGTTGTGAAGTGCTGTCCAGGAAACAGATTCTGTCCTTGGATAGAACAATTCGTATAAAATCACCAGATCATCTTTTTGGTCTGAATTTTTTCGACAGCGTTCTCTATATAATTGACTTTTGTGCATATGTTCTGAGTTTTTTGATTTGAGTTGCAGAAGTGCCCCGAAAAAATCAATTACTACCTGCTGTTCTGTTTTTAACAGATTATGTCCTGTTTTGCCTTTCCTTCATTTTGCAAACCAAGAGCTTGCTTTTTCTTTGCAAAAACCTTTTGGCAATCTTGAGAAACAGTAGAACTTCATGAATATCTTTATTTCCAGCAAGGAACAATTATTTTATTAAGGGTACTAACCTCGCTAATCAGATTATAATGAGTTATGTATGAAGGGAGTTTTCAAGTGTGCGAGGGAAGATGATAAAAAGATTCAGGAGTGTCAAGCGCTCAAGCTTGGGGATGCCCCCGTGCACCCCCAAGAAATATTCAAGGAGACTCAAGCGTCTAAGCTTGGGGATGCCCCCGTGTATCCCCTTCTCCATCAACATTATCAGTTCGTCTTTCGTTCCGCTATATTTTTATCACTTCATGTGTTATGTGCTATGCTTGGAGCGTCTTGCTTTTAGTTTCCTTTTTAGTTTTTCATAACGATTCGGAACTCAGCGTTCCTTATGTGGGAGAGAAACACGCTCCACTTCTACCTAGAACATAACATAGAATTTTCATGTCTATCTTTGCTGTGTGTGTTCTTTGTCTTTTAATAGCTACTATCATGCTCTACTCTTAGTATTCATGCTTATCTTTTCAAAGAGCTTTTGTTTAGTTGGTTGCTTGAACTCTCTTTAATTACCATGCTCACCTTATTAAGAGAGTTTGCTTCCGTTGCATTGGTTGATATGTCTATGATAAAGATGCTACGTGCATAATGGTGCTTTGTAATTCATGTTTTCTTGTGGTTAGTCTCAAATAGCTGGGGGATTCCCAATGTGTTATTGGAGTACCAACTTGATTTGTTTGCCTATGATGTGGTATGGTTTAGCAATATCTTCCTTCAAGAATTTATTTTGATTGACTTGGCGTATGCTCACGCAAATTTAAGACTGTAAAGAAAGTCTGTCAAGCCTTGATGATCTTTTATTTCTGAGTAGTGATATAACTTCCATGCCTGATTCAATGTTGCTTTGTCGCTCTGCATGATTATGACCGTCATTGCTCTCTTAGTTGGTCGCTCCCAGTCTTTTGCTAACCTCCACCTGTACTAAGTAGACTAACTTTGCAATACATAGCTCATGGGAAAGTAGCTTAAAAACTATTGTGGTAAAGAATATGTTGCCTATGTATCTTATTTCTTATAAGTTGCTTGTTGAGCGGTAACCATGTTTCTGGGGACGCCATCAACTGTCACACTTTTGTTGAATATCATGTGAGTTGCTATGCATGTTCGTCTTGTCTGAAGTAAGGGTGATTTGCCATGGGTTGAATGAGTATGCATATTGTTAGAGAAGAACATTGGGCCGCCAACCAAAGCCATGTATCATGGTGGAAGTTTTAGCTTGGACATTAATCCTCAATCTCTTATGAGAATATGCTTATGCATTAAAGAAGAGTCCATCATCTATTTTCTATGTTGTCCCGGTATGGATGTCCTCAAGTTGAGATCTATCAAAAACGAGAAATCAAATGTGATTTATCTCCTTGGACCTTTGTACAGGTGGCATAGAGGTACCCCTTTGTGACACTTGGTTGAAACATATGTAATGCAATGACAATCCATGGAAATCCGAGCTAATTAGGATAAGGTGCGAGCACTATTGGTATTCGATGCATGAGGCTTGCAACTTATAGGATGTCTTATGCATGACACATATGAAGTACTACTACCGTTGACAAAATTGCTTCTATGTTTTCAAAATAAAAAGCTCTAGCACATAACCATTCTTTTACTTTTATGTTGAGTCTCCACCTTCTTTCTTCAAGCACCAACTACTGAGAGCATGATTGTCATTCTAAGTGTAATGTGCATTGTTCCAAAGTAGCATTGTCTTTTGCATGATTGTGATATCGTTTATTTTGAAATCATTGTATCTAGTCATCACTTAAACCTTGAAGGTGCCCCTGCATTTATGTTTTGCTTCACTAAAGGGGGCAAGCTAGATATCACTTTATCATATTTGCACACCATGTTCATTGCAAATCTATTTGATGCTTCAATGTCATGTTGTAAAACTTTCAGTCATTTGTGATTTTCTCATGAGGCAACTTAATTACTATAGAATCATTTTCTCAGTAAGCTTTTGTCATATGACTATAAAAAGTCATATATGGTTAATAGCATGTCACCACAGAAATTATTCTTGTTATCATTTACCTACTCGAGGACGAGCAGGAATTAAGCTTGGGGATGTTGATACGTCCAAAACGTATCTATAATTTCTGCTTGCTCCATGCCACTTTTGGGTGATATTGCTATGATATTTATACACTTCCATACACTTTTGATCATATTTGGACTAACCTACTAATCCAATGCACCCCAGTGCCAGTTTCTGTTTTCGGCTGTTTTTGTATTTCAGGTTTTCACATTACGAGAACTGTCAGGAAAAATCCAGAAAAATTATATAAAAAATCAGCGTTCCAGAACCTACCTTGCGCCCGAAGTACAGCCGGGGGGGCCACCAGGGCCCCAGGCGCCCTGGCGGCGCCCCCCCCCTGGGCCGCGCCAGGGGGGCGCCTGGGCCCCCCAAGCCCCGTCTGGTGCCCCCCTTTGGCATATATTTAGAGCGTCCTTTGAAACCCTCGGGACGAAAACTCTTTTTCGCGATCTCATCTCTGTTCCGCCGCCGCCGCTGCTTGCAAGATCGGGAGCACCAGGAGAACTCTTCCCGGCACCCTGCGGGAGGGGAGGATCACCATCGGGAGCCTCTCCACCACCATGGACGCCTCCCGGATGAGTTGTGAGTAGTCTCCCTTGGACCATGAGTCCATGACCAGTAGCTATGTGATGTTCTCCTCCCGTTCTTGTGCTTCACTAATTAGTCCTCGTGAGCTGCCCTACATGATCGAGGCACATATTTAATCCTTATGTTGTTGCTATGATGAGTTTGCTGGGATCCGATGGATTATGAGATTATGTTCAGATTGTGATTGAGTAACATATTTGATCTACCTCTTTTACATTTATGTTCATAAGTAATTCTTGCATGTTCTCCGTTGTTATTTATTGCTTTGGCCAAGTAATAGGTAGTGACTCCAAGAGGGAACGTTATGCTCGATTGTGGGTTCATGCCCCTCGATGACTAGTTTGAGTGACAGAAACATGAGTCTAGGGGATGTGCTGTTGCCACAAGGGGGAAAACAACGGTGCTTGTGCCCGCGGGTGCAAGGATTGTTTACTTTACGCAAAGTTCTTTTAATGCAGTTGTCTGTTGCTTTGAGTTTACACTATGGGTTGGGCTCGCAACTTAATACCAGCGAGATGTTCTGGATAGATATCTCAAGGTGGATGATTAGTAGTAGATATTGATGGATTTCGGTCTACTTACTTCGGCGTACCGCCCATGCTTTGAACCTCAACCTTTCTTGCAATGTAGTCAGCATTGGTTTGCGTTCGTGGTCCTGTCAATTGCCCGGCTGTAATTCGTTTACCTCACATAGCTGTTTTATCGTCTTTTGGGAGAGAGACATCACTAGTGAACATCATGAGACTCTGGTACATATTACCATCATTGATCACATCCGCTATTTACTTTTCGCTTTTACTTACTATTGCAAACATTATCTATCACTACTATCATTTGCGTTTAATCCTTTGTGAACTACAAGGCCGGAGGGATTGACAACCTCTCTGTACTCGTTGGGAGCAAAGTTATTTGTATCTGTGTGCAGGTCCACGTTGATTGCTAATATCTGGCGCCGTTAGCAGTTGACACCTACTTGTTGAACCTAGGAGTCTCTGGGGATTCGATCCTTGGCATCTTTGCTAAGGGAAAAACTTCCACAACACTGCATCTCACACCTTCCACTTGGGGTAACCAACGAGGGGTTAGAGGCCCATCACAATTCCGCAACCTGAAGCAAGGCACCATGTCCGTTTATCAATACAATGTCAAGTTCCAGAACCTTGCCCGCTTTGCCAAGCAAGACATCCCAGATTCCAAGAGCAAGATTTATCAGTTCCGTGGTGGTCTGAAGGATGAACTCCAGCTAGCTCTCACCTTGTTTGAGCCAGATGAATTTGATCAATTCTATAACATGGCCCTTAAGCAAGAGGCAGCCCAGCTCAAGGTTGAAGCTTCCAAAAAGAGGATAAGAGATGTTGTCAACTCCTCCTCTTCTTCCCAAGTGGTTGCAAAGCAGCAGAAGTTTTGGCTTCCACCTCCTCCAGTGCTCCGCCCTCCCACCAACAACAACAAGCACTCTAGTGGCCGTGGTTTCTCCCACCCACCCAACCCAAGCAATCAGTCCAAGAATCACTTTCAAGCTTCGAAGTCAAGTGGTCCTTATCACCGTCCTCTCTCAGAAGTGGTTTGCAACAAGTGCACTCAGAAGGGTCATTATGCTAACAAGTGTCCCAACCCAAGGCGCCTTCCGCCTCCTCCACCTATCAGCACTGCTATTGTCAAGCACAACCCCAAGGCAGCAAGAGTGAATCTAATGAATGCAACTCAAGCAGAGAATTCTTCAGATGTGATACTTGGTAACCTTCCAGTCAATCTTAAACCTGCTAAAGTTATGTTTGATTCAGGTGCATCATGCTCTTTCATGTCTCATCCATTTGCAACAAAGCACAATGTTGTCACCAAAAATTTGCCAAGGGAGTTATCAGTTATTTCTCCGGGAAAACAAATGCATTCTAGTGTGTATGCTCCGGATATATCTATTTATATGGGTGACTACCGTTTTCTGGTTTCTCCGGTTATTCTCGGTAACTCCGACATTGATCTTATTCTCAGGATGGATTGGCTTTCCAAGCATGATGCTCACATTGATTGCGCAAATAAGGAAGTTAAGCTTACTCATCCTGACGAAGACGTGATTATCTTCACCTCTCGAGATAACACAATCAGGTTGTTCTCTCTCAATGACAAGGGCGAGATTAATGCCATCTCTCAAATTCCGGTGGTCAATGAATATGAAGATGTTTTCCCTGAAGAGCTTCTAGGCATGCCTCCACATCGTCAAGTTGAATTCGTCATTGAACTTGAGCCCGGTACCGAGCCAGCATGTCGGTGTCCGTACAAGCTTTCCCCTGATGAGTTGAAGGAGCTGAAGAAACAACTCGATGAGCAAGAGCGTATGGGTCTAATCAGGCCTAGCACTTCTCCATGGGTTGTGGTGCTCTATTTGTCAAGAAGAAGGATGGCACGGAGCGCCTTTGCGTTGATTATCGGCCATTGAACAAGAAGACAATAAAGAACAAGTATCCGCTCCCCAATAAATGAATTGTTCGAGCAGCTCAAAGGAGCAAAGGTGTTCTCGAAGCTTGATCTCCGGATGGGTTACCACCAGATCCGTATCCGTGAAGAGGATATTCACAAGACCGCATTCAGAACAAGCTATGGCTCCTATGAATACACGGTCATGTCTTTTGGCCTCGCAAATGCTCCACCCACCTTCTCGAGGATGATGCACTTCATATTCAACCCCTACACCAATGAATTTGTTCTCGTCTATCTGGATGATATCTTGGTATTCTCCAAGAATGAAGAAGACCATGCCAAGCACCTCCGTTTGGTTCTGGGCAGGCTCCGTGAACACAAGTTCTATGCGAAGTTCTCCAAGTGTGAATTCTGGCTGGATAAGGTCTTATATCTTGGCCATATCATCTCTGCCGAGGGTATTTCTGTCAACCCCGAGAAAGTTGAAGCTATTGTCAACTTGGAACCCCCGCAGAACGTCCAGCAACTCCGAAGCTTCCTTGGTCACGCTAGCTATTGCGGAAGGTTCGTTGAGAACTTCTCCAAGATTGCCAAGCCTCTTTCCAACTTGCTGTAGAAGAATGTCAAGTACAACTGGACTCCTGATTGTGATGTGGCATTCAAAACACTCAAAGAGAAGCTCATTTCTGCTCCGGCTCTTACTCCTCCGGATGAGTCCAAGCCCTATGAAGTCTTCTGTGGTGCTTCTTTACACCGACTTGGTGGTGTTCTCATGCAAGACAAGAAGATGTGGCATACACTTCTCGTCAATTGAAACCAAATGAGAAGAATTACCCGACACATGATCTCGAGCTAGCAGCAGTGGTACATGCCTTGATCACGTGGAGACACCTTCTGTTGGGCAGAAAAGTGGACATCTTCACCGATCCGAAGATCTTGAAGTACATCTTCACACAGCCTAACCTGAACCTTCGCCAGACTCGTTGGGTTGAGATGATCCAAGAGTATGATCCAAGCATTGAATACACACCTGGCAAGGCCAATGTCATTGCAGATGGCTTGAGCAGAAAGGCATATTGCAACAGTCTCCTTCTCAAACCGTTCCAGCCTGAACTTTGTGAATCATTCAGGAAGCTCAACCTCCAAGTTGTTCCGCAAGGCTTTCTTGCAAACCTTCAAGTTGCTCATACCTTGGAAGATAAGATCCGTGAGGCCCAACTAAGTGATGCTATGGTGCAGAAAGTGAAACATGGTATTGCTAAGGGTACTCCCAAGTACAAGTGCTATCGCATTGCTGAGAAAGACACCTTGTTCTTTGAGGACAGAATTATGGTTCCCAAGGGTGATCTCAGGAAGCTCATAATGAATGAAGCACATGACTCCCTCCTCTCGATTCATCCCGGAAGTTCCAAGATGTACCAAGACCTCAAGCAATCATACTGGTGGACTCGCATGAAAAGGGAGATTGCCCAATTCGTGAATGAATGTGATGTCTGTAGAAGAGTGAAGGCAGAGCAACAACGTCCAGCCGGTCTCCTCCAACCTCTTCCTATTCCCGAGTGGAAATTCGACCACATTGAAATGGATTTCATCACTGGGTTTCCCAAGTCCAAGAAGGGGAATGATGCTATCTTTGTAGTGATTGACAAGCTAACTAAAGTAGCTCATTTCCTTCCCGTCAAAGAATCCATCAATGCAGCTCAGTTGGCAGAGTTGTACACTTCCAGAATTGTTTCGTTGCATGGCATTCCTCAAGTTATCTCCTCAGACCGTGGAAGTTTGTTCATATCCAAGTTCCGGGACTCCTTTAGTCAGCCATGGGCACTAAGATTCGTTTCAGCACTGCGTTTCACCCTCAGACTAGTGGTCAAGTCGAAAGAGTGAACCAGATCCTCGAAGACATGCTAAGAGCTTGTGTCATCTCTTTTGGCATGAAGTGGGAAGATTGTCTCCCGTTTGCCGAATTCTCTTACAACAACAGTTTCCAAGCAAGTGCCGGCAAAGCTCCTTTTGAAATCCTCTATGGCAGAAAGTGTCGTACCCCGCTCAACTGGTCCGAGACTGGTGAACGTCAACTTCTTGGTAATGATTTGATCTCAGAAGCCAAAGAAATGTGCAAAGTCATACGCGAGAATCTCAAAGCCGCTCAATCGCGTCAAAAGAGTTACTATGACGGCAAGCATCGTGACTTGGCTTTCGACATTGGAGATCATGTCTATCTCCGTGTTTCTCCTATGAAAGGAACCCAAAGATTCGGTATCAAAGGAAAGCTTGCTCCTAGATACATGGGCCCTTTCAAGATTTTTGGCAAAAGAGGCGACCTAGCCTATCAACTTGAGCGCTCCTCCAACTTCGCTAATGTTCATGATGTGTTTCACGTGTCTCAACTCCGCAAGTGCTTCAAGACACCTGAACGCACCATTCCGTTCGAGAAGATTGATCTTCAACAAGACTTACCTTACCGTGAGCACCCTATTGCTATTCTTGAAGAGACTGAGCGCAAGACCCGCAGCAAGTCCATCAAGTTCTTGAAAGTGAAGTGGTCACACCATACCGACCAAGAAGCTACGTGGGAACAAGAAGATCACCTTCGTTCTGAGTACCCTTCCTTCTTCTAGTACTAGATCTCGGGAAAAGATCTTTTCGTAGTAGAGGAGAGTTTGTAACACCCCATATGTAACACCTTCCTTATGGCAATATATGAAACGTTGACTTCAACAATTCCATTCTGGGCTCTTCTTTCATTTCGGGTATCTTCGTTTTGTCACGTGCGTGTGTGCATTTCATCCATGTCATGTTATCATGTGCATTGCATTGAATTTATGTTGCCACTTGCATCCGGTCCCACTCGCCTCTTCCCGTTGTCCGTTTCGAGTTCCGACACTCCCACACGTGCCTGTGGCACCCTCGAGTCCTTCTTTCGTGTGTGGCCGTGTAACGTTCCCGGATAGAGGTGAGACTTGTCGTGCGTTGTTGTTTTGGTACGTGTAGGCCGCCTGTCAAGTTTCATCGCGTTTGGAGTTCGTTTGGTACTCCAACGGTTAACCTAGTGGGCTAAAAGCACCTCTTCCTTTTGGCCCAAGACCCCCTCCACAACAGCACACTAACCCAGCACAACCACTCCCATCCTCTCGGTCGTCGGATCGTGATCGCGTGGCCGAAAACCGCACCCCATTTGGACCTTCCTAGTTCCCAGAATCTATAAATTAGCCCCTCCCCCGAAATTTTAGGGCAAACCCTAGCCAGACTCCTCATCCACGCCGGACACGTCCGCCGCGCCCCGACCCAGTCCGCAGCTGCCACGTGGGCCGTGGCCCGTCCCTCCATCGCGCGGCCCGCTCCCTCCGTGCCGCCAGTCCGCTCGGCCCCTCGGGCGCATCGCCACCGCCGCCCTTCGGGCCTCCGTCGCCGGCGTCCGCTCGACCCCGTCCGCCGCGTCGGACCGCCGCCGCCACCGCGCCGGATCTCCGCTGCCCGTCACCTCCCGCGGCATCCGCCTCCGCACCAGCTCCGGCGAGCCGCCCGGCCGGCCCGCGCCACCTCCTCCGCCACCGGCCTAGCTGCCCCTTGCCGCCGGCCCGGCTCCGGCGAGCCGCCGCCGCCACCGCCTTCAACTCCGGCGAGCCGTCCCTCCGTCCCGATCCAGACCCCGTCGGATCAGATCCACCGGGATCTCAACCAAACGCCTCCCGCGCCGACCCGGATCGCCTCGTCCCACACGCCTCCGTCCCGTTTGACTTTCGGGAGGTATAAATTTCACTAAGTCCCCAGTTTTTCTGTTATTTTGTTGCCCTCTTTGTAGCTCCGATTTGAGCGTGTAATATGTCAAAATGTTCGTTGAGATGTGCTCTTCATTTTGTTCCACTGTGGCATGCTTTTTTGAGTTCATCTTGATGACCTAATCATCGTTGTAAGAGTGTTGTAAGTTTAAAACTGCTGTTATTTGTAAATTTGTTGCCATGTTTGAGATGTGATAACTTTGTGCACGTTGGTCCAAATGGAGCATATGATATGTCAAAATGTTCATTGTGAAGTGTTCTACATGATGGTTGTTGTAGCATTCATGTTAGGTGTCATATTGCCATGTTAATCTCTGTTGCAAAAGTGCATGTGGCTGTTAAGTGCTGAAACTTGTTATGAGATGCTGATTTGAAGTGCTCATTGCTATTGGTGTGTTTGTCTTCATGCCACATGTCAATATGTTTTAGAAGCACAATCATATGGTCTTTGCTGTGGTGCAATCCACTTTCCATGATATGCCTTGAGGTGACTTAAACAAGCTTGTAAACATGCCATGCCAATGTTGTTGTTTTTATACTTAGTGAAAAAACTGCTAAGTGTGGAATCTGTTAACCTGATGCCATGTTTGCTTGATGCCTCACTCAAATCCATGCATGTTTTAGTATGTCAAATGATCATTCCTTGTTGTCCATGGTATGCTCTATCCATCCATGCCCCTATTTGCATATATGGCCTGCTGTAGATTATTTATTTCTTGCTCTCAAGTTGCTACAAATTTACCTGTCAGATTTTTATCAGCATGATCAATTTGGTGAAGCTTGTTGTTATTGATCCATGCCTCCTATGGAGTTGCTCCAATGGAGTTGTTTGATGTATGATATGTCTATTATATGTCCATGATCTTTATATACTTAGTGGAGTTGATATGCATGTTGTTTTGTGCCTCCGAAGGCAGCATCGTGATGATGTTTTTGTCTTCCCAGATTTTGACTAAGTCTAGATAAATTTATTGCAACTTGCCATGCTTGGTTAATTGTGTTCCAGTAGGTTTTTGGATGTGTTCTAAGTTCATGCTTGTTAAGTAACATGTCTACTTCATGTCCATGCCCTTTGTCTCCATGTTTGAGTGATGTAGCATAATTATTTCTTGCTCCAAAGATGCCATGTGGCTGTAAACTGCAGTTTGTGTGAATATTGTTTTGCTTGCCATTTGCAAACCGTGTGTCCGCTTCCGGCGATCTTATATCGATTTCAACCGAAATCTTCCCCTCTATCAGTGGCATGCTTGGTTTTCCAAGATGAGGCCTTCTCCATCATCTTGTCCTTAGGCTCAAGTGCTTCCACACGCATACGCACATCATACTTGCATCATGTTGATTGTGCATTGCACCGTGTTTGATATTTTGCCGTGTTGCGTTCTTGTGTTGAGTAGAGCCGAGACCGAGGACGAGGTTTCTACCGAGGTTGAGTGTGAGGAGCAAGGTTACGATCCCACCGACGACTCAACAGGCAAGATGACCTTACCTAGATATCATTACTATCTTTGCCTATGCTAGATGTCTTGCTCTTTAGCTTATTGCCTCGATGCCTATGTTTTTTCATCAGCCTCCTATTGTTGCCATGAACCTCTCTAACCACCCAACCTAGCAAACCTTTGATTGGCTATGTAAGCTTCGCTCAGCCCCTCTTATAGCATTGTTAGTTGCAGGAGAAGATTTGAAGATTCTTGCTTCATGATGAAGTTATTGTTGGCATATCACACTATATAATCTGTTAAACTAAATCATCTATATATTTGGCAATGGGTGGAAGGCTAAGCCTCTTGCTTGGTGATTTGTTCCACTCATGCCTCCCTAGGAACCGTTTAAACCGGTGTTATGTTCCTTGATTTTGCATCTCTAACACAGTTGGGGTTTATGGGCCCCCCTCGATAACCCGCTTAGCGCTAAAGCTTTTCCAGCAAGGCCCAACTTTGGTTTTACATTTGCCTAACAACTAAAACTTGCATAGGGAGTTATAAACCGTTTTCTTAATCAACAACCCGGGCCAGTGCTCCACATGAGTGTTGGTCCAAACTGGGGGTCCTGCAGGGCCACCTTGGGGGAACCCGAGGGCTGGTAAAAACCTGTAGCATCGCCCATCCGGTCATGGCCTGAGATGAGATACGCGCGGCTACTATCAGGGTGTCGGCACGCCGGGAGGTCTTGCTGGATTAGTTTTACCTTAGTCGGAATATCATGAGCACGGGATTCCGAGAATACTCGGGTCTTCCCAGCTTGGAGTTGCGACTCCGCATATCGTGAGCTTGTGATGGGCTAAGTTGGGACACCCGTGCAGGGTTTGATCTTTCGAAAGCCGTGCCCGCGGTTATGTGACAGATGGGAATTTGTTAATATCCGATTGTAGAAAACTTGACACCATGTTCATAATACACTACCAGCGTGAGTAACCGTGACGGTCGCTTTCCGAAGGGGTTCGGGAAGTGAACACGGTGGGGTTATGTTTGTCGTGCTTAGATAGGATCACTTTGTGATCACTCTGACGCTCGTGGCACTTCTCTTCTCGCTCTAAACACGTAAGCTAGTGCTAGTGCAGCTGTAACCTTGTTCTTCAGCCTTGTTCCACACCCAAGGCTTAGATAGTTTTGCTACCCGGGAACGGGATTGCTGAGTCCTCCGTGGCTCACAGATTCTACACAACACCAGATGCAGGTACCGTGGAGAACTACACTGCCGGTGATTCAAAGTTGTACTGGGAGTTCAACGAAGAACGTGGGCGATACTACGTGTCTTATCTAGAGGATCAGTAGGGCTCTTACTAGGATGACCGGGACCTTGTGTTATTTATTTATGGTATCTTTCATTTGGATCTTCGTCCGTAGTCGGACTCTCATGTTATTTGGATGATGAATGTTTATGTAATGCATTGTATGACGTGGTGAGTGTAAGCCAACTACTCTTTTGCAATTCCATCCCTCTTTTACATGACTTGTGGAAAGATACCATTCTTGAGATCATTCCAGTATGATGTTATGCCTTTAAGTCGTGCCTCGACACGTGGGAGGTATAATCTCATACTGGGCATTACATGTGGGTTGCTAGTAGTGTTGATTACTCCTTGTAGTTGATGCTAGTTGGTTTATTTGGTGGAAGATCATATGTTCAGATCCATTATGCATATTAATACCCCTCTGATCATGAACAATATTCGAGGCGTTTGGTTGGAGACGGGTAACGTATTGGGCATTGTAATCAGGATACTCCGTATTAGGTGACGTTTTTAGTGATTACATGATTTGTTTGGTTCAGCGAAGGTTTGGCTTCCCATTTCAATGGAGGTGAGAGGGAAGAGGAGAGGTAGGGGTCAGGTGCTGCTGCTCTGGGTTCGTGGCGGAGGAGAGGGACGGCGAGGGGAGGTCGCCCGCGTTGCTTGTACAGGGCTCGTGGTGGAGGAGTGGTTCTCCGGCGGCCGGCGGGCGAACGGCTGTGTTGTTCGTTGCGGCTGCGGGACGATACAGGAACAGGAGGGGACGAGGCGACGCAAGGAGAGCGGAAGGAGACGAAGCGAGGCCGTTATTGGATACCAGTCGATTGAGGCCGTATTGGGTTTTGTGAAGGAGCGCTTTCTGATTACAGGGGACCTGAAACCGGGCCAGCCCAACCAAACGGAGGTAACGTATTCAGACGGCAGCGTTATCGGAAGACGGCCGAAAAATCACAAACCAAACGCGTCGATTATGTCTTGTGAGTAGTTACTTTTGTTCCTGAGGACATGGGAAAAGTCTTGCTATTAGTAGTCATGTGAATTTGGTATTCGTTCGATATTTTGATAAGATGTATGTTGTCTCTCCTCTAGTGGTGTCATGTGAACGTCGACTACATGACACTTCACCATTATTTGGGCCTAGAGGAAGGCATTGGGAAGTAATAAGTATATGATGGGTTGCTAGAGTGACAGAAGCTTAAACCCTAGTTTATGCGTTGCTTCGTAAGGGGCTCATTTGGATCCACTTGTTTCATGCTATGGTTAGGTTTACCTTAATACTTCTTTTGTAGTTGTGGATGCTTGCAATAGAGCTTAATCATAAGTGCGAGGCTTGTCCAAGTAAGGACAGCACCCAAGCACCGGTCCACCCACATACCAAATTATCAAAGTACCGAACGGGAATCAGATGATCATGATGAAAACTAGCTTGATGATAATTCCCATGTGTCCTCGGGGGTGATTTCCTTCATATAAGAGTTTGTCCAGGCTTGTCCTTTGCTGCAAAAAGGATTGGGACACCTTGTTGCACCTTATTTACTTTTACCTTTTGTCACTTGCTACCAATTACCTTATCACAAAACTATATGTCACCTATAATTTCAGTGCTTGCAGAAAATACCTTACTGAAAACTGCCTATCATTGCCTTCTGCTCCTCGTTGGGTTCGACACTCTTACTTATCGATAGGACTATGATAGATCCCCTACACTTGTGGGTCATCAAGACTCTTTTCTGGCGCCGTTGTCGGGGAGTGAAGCGCCTTTGGTAAGTGGAATTTGGTAAGGAAAATTTTATATAGTGTGCTGAAATTTATTGTCACTTTTTACTATGGCTCATAATCCTTTGAGGGGCTTGTTCGGGGTATCTTCACCCTGACAAGAAGAGCAAAGAGTTGCTCCTCAACCTACTGCACCTACTAAAAAATTTTGCTTTGAAATTCCTTCGGGTATGATAGAGAAACTGCTAGATAATCCCTTTACAGGAGACGGAACACTGCATCCCGATTTACACCTAATCTATGTGGATGAAGTTTGTGGATTATTTAAGCTTGCAGGTATGCCCGAGGATGTTATCAAGAAGAAGGTCTTCCTTTTATCTTTGAAGGAAGATGCATTGACATGGTTTAGGCTATGTGATGATATTGGATCATGGAACTATAATCGTCTGAAGTTGGAATTTCATCAAAAGTTCTACCCTATGCACCAGGTTCATCGTGATTGTAATTAAATCTATAATTTTTGGCCTCACGAAGGAGAAAGCATCGCCCAAGCTTGGGGGAGGCTTAAGTCAATGTTATATTCATGCCCCAATCATGAGCTCTCAAGAGAAATGATCATTCAAAAAATTTATGCTCGACTTTCTCTCAATAATCGCTCCATGCTCGGTACTTCTTGTTCTGGTTCTTTGAATATGAAGACTGTTGAATTCAAATGGGATTTATTGGAAATAATTAAATGCAACTCCGAAGATTGGGATCTCGATGAAGGTAAGGAGTCAGGTATGACCCCTAAGTTTGATTATGTTAAAGCTTTTATGGATACCGATGTTTTCCATGAGTTTAGCACTAAATATGGACTTGACTCTAAGATAGTAGCTTCTTTCTGTGAATCGTTTGCTACTCATGTTGATCTTCCCAAGGAGAAGTGGTTTAAATACCATCCTCCCATTGAAGTAAAAGTAGTTGAACCTGTTAAAGTTGAAGAAAGGACTATCACTTATAATGTTGATCCTATTGTTCCTACTGCTTATATTGAGAAACCACCCTTCCCTGTTAGGATAAAGGATCATGCTAAAGCTTCAACTGTAGTTCGTAAGAATAATAATAGAACACCTACACCCTCTGAGCAAATTAAAGTTGAACCTAGTGTTGCTTTGGTTAAAGATCTCTTGGTAGAAGATTTAGATGGACGCGTTATTTACCTCCAAGAGGAATATGCTAGAATAGCCAAACCCGATGCTAGGAATAAACATAGACCTGTTGTAGGCTTGCCTGTTATATCTGTTAAAATAGGAGATCATTGCTATCATGGTTTATGTGACGTAGGTGCTAGTGCAAGTATAATCCCTCATTCCCTATTGTAATGTGCAGGATGGGACTATACCTCCTACGTGTCGAGGCACGACTTAAAGGTATAAGCCCATCCTAGAATGATCTCAAGTTTGGTATCTTTGCACAACTCATGTAAAAGAGGGATTAAATTGCAAAAGAAGATAGTTGGCTTACACTCGCCACTTCACACAATACATTACATAAGCAATACATCATTCCAAACATCACAACCCGACTACGGGTGAGGATCCAAAGAAAGATACCAAAACAACATAAAGCCACAGGTCAGGATCGAATCCTAGTAGAAGAACCACTACTGATCGTCGAAACGTCACAAACAAACAGCCAAACTCTTCATCGAGCTCCCGGTGAAGAACTGAACCAGCTCCTGCAACATACTCGGCTGAACCTGCATCTGGTGTGGTGAAGTAACTGTGAGCCACAGAGGACTCAGCAATCCCGTTCCCGGGTAACAAGACTATTTAAGCCTTGGGAGAGGATAAGGCTGAAGAAAAGAATAAGTGTCTGCAGCAGCAACTAGCAACTAGCTTACGTAAAAGAGAGCGAGAAGAGAAGTGCCTCGGTCGAGAGATGATCACGAAGTGATCCTAGCTACAACACGTCAAACATAACCCCACCGTGTTCAACTCCCGAATCCCTATTCGGAAATTGACAGTCACGGTACACACGCTGGTAGTGTATTGGAACATTGTGTCAAGTTATCTACAACCGGATATTAACAAGCTCTCATCTGCCACATAACCGCGGGCACGGCTTTCGAAAGTTCAAAACCCTGCAGGGGTGTTCCAACTTGACCCATTACAAGCCCACGATCCGCGGAGTCGCAACTCCATAGGTGGGAAGACCCGAGTATTCTCGGAATCCCGTGCTCAAGTTAAACCGAACTAAGGTAAGGCTAATCCAGCAAATCCTCCCGGCGTGTCGACACCCTGATAGGTAGCCGCGCGTATCTAGTCTCAGGACACGACCGGATGGGCGATGCTACAGGTTTTTACCAGACCTTGAGTTTCCTCGAGGTGGCCCTGCAGGACCCCCGTTTCGGACCAACACTCATGTGGAGCCCTGGCCCGGGGTTGTTGAATTAAAATAAAAGGGATAGCTAGTCCACATGCAAGTTTTATTAGTTATTAGGCAAATAGTACCAAATGTTGGGACTTGCTGGAAAAGACTTAGCACTTAGCGGTTTATCAAGGGGGTCCCATACACCCCAACCGTGTTAGGAACGCATAATCAAGGAACATAACACCGGTTTATACGGTTCCTAACGGCATGAGTGGAACAAAACACCAAGCAAAAGGCTTAGCCTTCCACCCTTGCCAATATATAGATGATTTCCTTTAGGCATTTATATAGTGTGATATAACCCAACCAAACTTCAACATGAAGCAAGCATCTTCGATCTTCACCTGCAACTAGCAATGCTATAAGAAGGGCTGAGCGAAGCGTACTTAGCCAAGCAACGGTTTGCGTAGGTAAGGTGGTTAAACATGGCAATGGTTACAAGTAGGAGGCTGACAAGAAGGCATGGGCATCGAGGCAAAACTATAGATCGAGACTACTATCAATAGGCAAAGATAGTAATGTTATCGGGGTTCGGTCATCTTGCCTGGAATTCCACAAGGGAGAAGAACGGATCCATGAAGTAGACGGAGCAACATAGACGAGAGAAACCTCACAACTCCGGAACGAAACCGAAGCTATCAAGAGAAGCAAACCGGAAAGAAACAAACAACACGGTAAACACACAAGCATAAACATGGCATACGATGCACAAGCAAGCATGATGCATGTCCGGTTTAAATATGCATGGCATGGCAAAGTGCACAAACAAAACTACAAGTTAAGTGGAGATCAATATGCAACAAGTTGCATATTGACGAAACACCACATTTAATTATTTAATTGACTCTCGTTTATTTACAAGACAAGATTAAAGTGTTTTTAACATGGCAAGAGATGAAGCAACAATAAACCTACACTATTAAGACATTTTTAAATGAGGCCGGAAGAACGACAACATATCCGGAAAATCCCCATGAGCATGTTTAATAATTATAAGCAAACAACAATTAAACATTTTAGTGTTGTTAACATGATGCGGATGACATGATCAAATTTATGCAATTTAGTTAAACATTAACATGAAGAGATAAGAAGCATTTGTCACCGTGGTGGAATGGAAAGGGTGCCACGGCAACGATCCGAAAATGATGCCACGCAACATATCGGTTCCGGTAACTCGTTGAGAGACCGGTGCAAAAGATAGATGGCGTGAGCGAGTGAAACAAGATGAAAGAGGTGGGGTGATCCCGTCACTGGGTTCCCACGAGTCGGCGACGAGGCAACCGAGGAGCACGACAAAAGATGGAACGGGCACGAAGCACACACGGGAGCATTTCATACAACACAACAAGCATCTCACGGGTCATCGTCTCGGGTTATACCTTCGAAACACTCATTTCGGGACGGTTCGAGATAGTCGAGGAAGAAGGCGTTCACGTTCGGAGAGGAAGTAGCCGTTCACGAGGCGGTAGTTGTACTCGGGCGACGGTAGCGGAAGTAGTGGCACACGGGGCGACGGTAGTGGTACATGTCGTAGAGGGAAGTAGGTGTTTCCGTTTGTAGTCGTACATGGGTCGACGTCGTGGTACTCGTTCGGGTCATGAAGAGGTACTTGCCGCAACACCGGGCGTAGTCGTACACGGTCTTGCCGGTCTCGGACTCGGTCGTAGTTGTACACGGTCGTAGACGTTCGGGTATCCGTAGATGTACTGTTCGGGCTGCCATCGTAACTCGTTGTAGAAGTACAAGTACAACCTGGCACTTAGCGAAAAGAAAACAGCAGCAAGGTAACAAAACGGCAGCAAGGAGGCAAGGGCAGCACGGTCTTAGCGGCGCCGGGAAACGAAGGCAGAGCAGCGGCATGGCGAGCGACGATGCGAAGTGACTGCCGCTCCTGGCCGGCAAGGAGACAGGGGCCATGGCGCGTCGGGCGCCCTTGCTGGAGCCTTGGCGAGGAGATGGCCGCAGCCTCGGGCGGATGAGGCAGGGGGGGCGTCGCCCCGCGGGTGAGGCGCCGGCTGCTTGGCGCTGCGGCTGAGGACGGGCGACCGGCGAGCGGACGGCGCGTCGCTGGGACTCGGGAAGGAACGCGCTGGGGCCGGCCTTGCGCGGGCGCGCGGCGGCTCACGAGGAAGGCGCGCGACAGCGCTAAGGGGACGGAGGAGATCGAAGGGAGGCTCGGGCTGCTGGGGATCGCGAGGGGGAAGGGAGATCGAAGGGACTCTGGCGGCGCTCGGGATCCAGAAGGAGGAGCGATGGGGATCTCGGGGTCGGGCACTGCGCACAGGAGAGCGGGATGGGTGCGGCGCGAGGGAGGAAAGGCGAGGGATGCTGGCGCGTCGCTGAAGAGGCTAGGGTTAGGAGCTCTGCGGGCCAGGGAGGGAAAACTGGGCCTGCTGCGGCTGTGTGGCTGTTGGGCCAAAAGGAGGGATGAGGGGCGCGCTGGCTGGGCCTGGAGGCCTGGGCCTCGGCTAGAGTGGGAGGAGAGGGAGGCTGGAAGGAGAAGGCTGCGGTTGGGCTCTCCCTTATCTGGTTTTTTTAACAGAAACCCAAAAGAGAGAAGAGAATAAAAAAATGAGGAGGGGGTTAGGGCAAAAGTTAGCACATGGGACTATTTTTCTCGGGCATCATAAAAAGAGCACGGTCCGAGAAAAATAGAAAAGGCGTGAACGAAAATAATTCAAACATATTTGAATTTAATTCAAATAGGTTTGAACTAAGACGTGATTATTGAAGTGTCTAAAATGTTCAAATTTTTGGAGGAACCTCGAAACAACGGAAAGAATTATTGGCAAGGTTTTTGTAGGAGAACTCGAAGTGGAATAGACATGGGGAAATATGCATGTGTGTTGCAGGTAATTCCAAACAATGGAATATTTATTATATAGCCCCCTAAATATTGGGATGATATGTTTTAAAGAGAAGACATTCTTCCCTCGATTTAAATGGACCGAAGGCCCACACGATTTATTTGGTTAAGATGCAAAAATTAATGACATGATGGCATGATGACATGATGCAATGCAAAAAATAAATAACACAAGCACAAAGAACACACGGGAGAACCCGGAACATCTGGAATCTTCTGGAATCTTCTGGGATCTTCTGGGACGTCGGTCTTCGGGCGTCACACCTATATCAAGAAATTATGCATGACATTGCACCTGTTCAGTTAGAAGGGATTGGTGTTACCATTAAGCTTGCTAATAGAGACACTATTTCACCAGTTGGGATTGTTAGAGATGTCGAAGTTTTGTGTGGGAAAGTTAAATACCCTGCTGATTTTCTTATTCTTAGTTCCCCCAAGATGACTTTTGTCCCATTATATTTGGTAGACCCTTCTTGAATACTGTTAATGCTAAAATAGACTGCGTGAAAGATATTGTTACTATTGGTTTAGGGGGTATGTCTCATGATTTTAACTTTGCTAAATTTCGTAGACAACCCCTTGATAAAGAATTACCTAGTAAGGATGAAATTATTGGTCTTGCTTCTATTGTTGTGCCTCCTAATGATCCTTTAGAACAATATTTGCTAGATCATGAAAATGATATGCATATGAATGGAGAAGGAAATAGATGAAATATTCTTCAATCAGGGACCCGTATTGAAAAATAACTTGCCTGTTGAAATCCTAGGGGATCCTCCTCCACCCAAGGGTGATCCCGTGTTGGAACTTAAACCTTTACCTGATAATCTTAAGTATGTTTATCTTGATGAAAAGAAGATATATTCTGTTATTATTAGTGTTAACCTTTGAGAGCGAGAAGAAGAAAAATTATTGAAAACTCTGAAGAAGCACCGTGCTGCTATTGGATATACTCTGGACGATCTTAAGGGCATCAGTCCCACTTTATGCCAACACAAGATAAAATTGGAAGAAAACGCTAAATCGGTTATTGATCATCAGCGACGGTTAAATCCTAAGATGAAAGAAGTGGTAAGGAAGGAAATACTAAAGCTTCTAGAGGCAGGTATTATCTATCCAGATGCTGATAGCCAGTGGTTAAGTCCTGTCCATTGTGTCCCTAAGAAGGGAGGTATGACTGTTGTTCCTAATGATAAAGATGAATTGATCCCACAAAGAATTGTCACAGGTTATAGGATGGTAATTGATTTTCGCAAACTAAATAAAGCTACTAAAAAGATCATTACCCCTTGCCTTTTATTGATCAAATGCTGGAAAGGTTATCCAAACATACTCACTTTTGCTTTCTAGATGGTTATTCTGGTTTCTCTCAAATACCTGTGTCAAAAGGGGATCAAGAAAAGACCACTTTTACTTGTCCTTTCGGTACCTTTGCTTATAGACGTATGCCTTTTGGTTTATTTAATGCACCTGCTACCTTTCAAAGATGCATGATGGCTATATTCTTTGATTTTTGTGAAAAGATTGTTGAGGTTTTCATGGATGATTTCTCCATTTACGGAACTTCTTTTGATGATTGCTTGAGCAACCTTGATTGAGTTTTGCAGAGATGTGAAGATACTAATCTTGTCTTGAATTGGGAGAAGTGTCACTTTATGGTTAATGAAGGCATTGTCTTGGGACACAAAATTTCTGAAAGAGGTATTGAAGTCGACAAGGCTAAAGTTGATGCTATTGAAAAGATGCCATGCCCCAAGGACATCAAAGGTATTCGAAGTTTCCTTAGTCATGCCGGGTTTTATAGGAGGTTCATTAAGGACTTCTCCAAAATCTCCAGGCCTCTGACTAATCTCTTACAAAAAGATATTTCTTTTGTCTTTGACGATGACTGTCTAGAAGCAATTGAAATACTTAAGAAAGCATTGATCTCTGCACCTACTGTCCAGCCTCCTGACTGGAATTTACCTTTTGAGATTATGTGCGATGCTAATGATTATGATGTAGGTGTTGTTTTAGGGCAAAGAGTTGATACAAAATTGAATGTTATTCAATATGATAGTAAAACCCTAGCCAATGCCCAGAGAAACTATGCTACTACTGAGAAAGAATTTTTAGCAGTTGTATTTGCTTGTGATAAGTTTAGACCTTATATTGTTGATTCTAAAGTAACTATTCACACTGATCATGCTGTTATCAAATACCTTATGGAAAAGAAAGATACTAAACCTAGACTCATTAGATGGGTTCTCTTGCTGCAAGAATTCGACTTGCATATTATTGATAGAAAGGGAGCTGAGAACCCCGTTGCAGATAACTTGTCTAGGCTAGAGAATATACTTGATGACCCACAACCTATTGATGATAGCTTTCCTGATGAACAATTAGCTGTCATAAATACTTCTCGTACTGCTCCATGGTATGCTGATTATGCTAATTCTGCTAATTATATTGTTGCTAAGTTTATACCTCCTAGCTTCACATACCAGCAAAAGAAAAAGTTCTTCTATGATTTGAGACATTACTTCTGGGATGACCCACATCTTTATAAAGAAGGAGTAGATGGTATTATTAGACGTTGTGTACCTGAGCATGAACAGGAATAGATCCTACCCAAGTGCCACTCCGAAGCTTATGGAGGACACCACGCTAGAGATAGAACTGCACATAAGGTATTGCAATCTGGTTTTTATTGGCCTACTCTTTTCAAGGATGCCCGTAAGTTTGTCTTATCCTGTGATGAATGTAAAAGAATTGGTAATATTAGTAGACGTCAAGAATTGCCTATGAATTATTCACTTGTTATTGAACCATTTGATGTTTGGGGCTTTGATTATATGGGAACGTTTCCTTCCTCCAATGGGTACACACATATTTTAGTTGTTGTTGATTACGTTACTAAGTGGGTAGAAGCTATTCCAACTAGTAGTGATGATCATAACACCTCTATTAAGATGCTTAAAGAAGTTATTTTTCCGAGGTTTGGAGTCCCTAGATACTTAATGACTGATGGTGGTTCACACTTTATTCATGGTGCTTTCCATAAAATGCTTGCTAAGTATGATGTAAATCATATAATTGCATCCCCTTATCACCCACAGACTAGTGGTCAAGTAGAACTAAGTAATAGAGAGTTGAAATTAATTTTGCAGAAGACAATTAATAGGTCTAGAAAGAATTGGTCTAAGAAACTTGATGATGCATTATGGGCCTATAGAACTGCATACAAAAATCCTATGGGTATGTCTCCATATAAAATGGTTCATGGAAAAGCTTGTCACTTACCTCTTGAACTAGAACATAAGGCATATTGGGCAATTAAAGAGCTCAATTATGATTTCAAACTTGCCGGTGAGACATTACTTCTGGGATGACCCACATCTTTATAAAGAAGGAGTAGATGGTATTATTAGACGTTGTGTACCTGAGCATGAACAGGAACAGATCCTACCCAAGTGCCACTCCGAAGCTTATGGAGGACACCACGCTGGAGATAGAACTGCACATAAGGTATTGCAATCTGGTTTTTATTGGCCTACTCTTTTCAAGGATGCCCGTAAGTTTGTCTTATCCTGTGATGAATGTAAAAGAATTGGTAATATTAGTAGACGTCAAGAATTGCCTATGAATTATTCACTTGTTATTGAACCATTTGATGTTTGGGGCTTTGATTATATGGGAACGTTTCCTTCCTCCAATGGGTACACACATATTTTAGTTGTTGTTGATTACGTTACTAAGTGGGTAGAAGCTATTCCAACTAGTAGTGATGATCATAACACCTCTATTAAGATGCTTAAAGAACTTATTTTTCCGAGGTTTGGAGTCCCTAGATACTTAATGACTGATGGTGGTTCACACTTTATTCATGGTGCTTTCCGTAAAATGCTTGCTAAGTATGAATAAATCATATAATTGCATCCCCTTATCACCCACAGACTAGTGGTCAAGTAGAACTAAGTAATAGAGAGTTGAAATTAATTTTGCAGAAGACAGTTAATAGGTCTAGAAAGAATTGGTCTAAGAAACTTGATGATGCATTATGGGCCTATAGAACTGCATACAAAAATCCTATGGGTATGTCTCCATATAAAATGGTTCATGGAAAAGCTTGTCACTTACCTCTTCAACTAGAACATAAGGCATATTGGGCTATTAAAGAGCTCAATTATGATTTCAAACTTGCCGGTGAGAAGAGGTTATTTGACATTAGCTCTCTTGATGAATGGAGGGCCCAGGCCTATGAGAATGCCAAGCTGTTTAAAGAAAAAGTTAAAAGGTGGCATGACAAAAGGATACAAAAGCGGGAGTTTAATGTAGGTGATTATGTATTGCTATACAACTCCCGTTTAAGATCTTTTGCAGGAAAACTTCTCTCTAAGTGGGAAGGCCCTTACGTTATCGAGGAGGTCTATCGTTCCTGTGCCATAAAAATCAACAACTTCGAAGGCACAAATCCGAAGGTGGTGAATGGTCAAAGAATCAAACATTATATCTCAGGTAACCGTATAAATGTTGAAACCAATGTTATTGAAACCGTAACACCGGAGGAATACATAAGGGATACTTTTCAGAACGATCCAGACTCCGAAAAGGAAGAGGTATGTGGTACGGTAAGTAAACCGACTCCAAAACAGTTCTAAAGGAAATTTTCCACCGTTTTGGAATATTTAGAAAAATAGAAAAATAAGTGGCAATCCGGAAGAGACACGAGGCGTCCACGAGGGTGGAGGGCGCGCCCCTTCCCCTGGGCGTGCCCCTGCCTCGTGGGCACCTCGTGTGCCTCCCAGACTCCGATTTCTTGTATATTACGCCTTTACGCCTTTATGATCTTCTCCTATATGAGGTGTTTTGACCTGGAAAAAAAATCATAAGGAGGCTTTGGGGACCAGACGCCGTCGTCTCGAGGCGGAACCTTGGCGAAAACCAATCTAGGGCTCCGGCAGAGCTGTTCTGCCGGGGATACTTCCATCCGGGAGGGGGAAATCGTCACCGCCGTCATCACCAACAACTCTCCCATCTTGGGGAGGGCTATCATCATCAACATCTTCACCAACACCATCTCCTCTCAAACCCTAGTTCTTCTCTTGTATCCAATCTTTGTACCCAAACTTCAGATTGGTACCTGTGGGTTGCTAGTAGTGTTGATTACTTCTTGTAGTTGATGCTAGTTGGTTTATTTGGTGGAAGATCATATGTTCAGATCCATTATGCATATTAATACCCCTCTGATCATGAACAATATTATGTCTTGTGAGTAGTTACATTTGTTCCTGAGGACATGGGAAAAGTCTTGCTATTAGTAGTCATGTGAATTTGGTATTCGTTCGATATTTTGATAAGATGTATGTTGTCTCTCCTCTAGTGGTGTCATGTGAACGTTGACTACATGACACTTCACCATTATTTGGGCCTAGAGGAAGGCATTGGGAAGTAATAAGTAGATGATGGGTTGCTAGAGTGACAGAAGCTTAAACCCTAGTTTATGCGTTGCTTCGTAAGGGGCTGATTTGGATCCACTTGTTTCATGCTATGGTTAGGTTTACCTTAATACTTCTTTTGTAGTTGTGAATGCTTGCAATAGAGGTTAATCATAAGTGGGAGGCTTGTCCAAGTAAGGACATCACCCAAGCACCGGTCCACCCACATACCAAATTATGAAAGTACCGAACGTGGATCAGATGATCGTGATGAAAACTAGCTTGACGATAATTCCCATGTGTCCTCAGGAGCGCTTTCCTTCATATAAGAGTTTGTACAGGCTTGTCCTTTGCTACAAAAAGGATTGGGCCACCTTGCTGCACCTTATTTACTTTTACCTTTTGTCACTTGCTACCAATTACCTTATCACAAAACTATCTCTCACCTATACTTTCAGTGCTTGCAGAAAATACCTTACTGAAAACTGCTTATCATTTCCTTCTGCTCCTCGTTGGGTTCGACACTCTTACTTATCGAAAGGACTACGATAGATCCCCTACACTTGTGGGTCATCAGATAGCAGGATGGATGTCGTGGTGTTTTTCATGTTTGCATCCGTAGTCGGATGTCTTGTGTATTATGCGTTGTATTCATGTGAATTGTATGACTTGTATGTATCCCATGTATGTATGTAATGGTACGATGTAATGATATCCATCTTGCTAAGCGCCTGAAATGTGGTTGTGCCTCAGTCACAAGTTTTATCTAATGATCGAGATAGAATCGCATCTTGGGCGTTACACTAACGGCGTATCCCATGAGCCCTGTGGAGCTGCCCTGCAAGAACTCGAAACCACCGTGCGCCAGCCCCACGATGGGCGCCAACTGTCGTGGATTTATCACGGCAGATACCCTAGGATTAGGACTTAGGTGCGGAGCCATCACAATTAGGTTAGCTTGGAGGGGTTAAACGGGACAAGAGACACAGAGAGGTTTTTTATCCTGGTTCAGCCCCTCGATGAGGTAAAAACTTAATCTAGCTGGGGTTGTATTGCTTGAGACTCAATAACCAGGGAGCGAATACGCTTGACCTAGCTCTCGAGCGATTTTTTTCTGACCTAACCCGCCGCTGGGTCACCCCTTTATATATACATGTCGATGCCCGACGACTTACAGAGTCCCAGGCGGCTCATACACAACGTGTCCGGCTCGGTGACAAACTAAGCTTGCCTTGCAATACAAGTTAAACATATGGCGGTTCACACCCGTGGGCCTCAAGCCGTCTTCGGGTCTTGGGCCTTCATGCACCACCATCTCGGGCTTCTTTGCCTTAACCGCCAGTGGTATGACCCGGCCCCTCCTGGGCGGGTTATACCCAATAGTTATATCTCCAACAATCCCCTTCTCCATTTGAGAGAGAGCCATCAGAACGTGCCTACACTTTCACTGCTCATTTTCTGAGAGAGAACCACCTACTCATGTGTTGAGATCAAGACATTCCAATCCAACCACAAGAATCTTGATCTCTAGCCTATCCCAAGTTGCTTTCCACTTAAATCATCTTTCCACCATAGCCAAATATGTGTGAGAGAGAGTTGAGTGTTGGGGAAGCTATCATTTGAAGCACAAGAGCAAGGAGTTCATCATCAACACACCACCTATTACCTTTTGAAGAATGGTGTCTCCTAGATTGGTTAGGTGTCGCTTGGGAGCCTCCGACAAGATTGTGGAGTTGAACAAAGAAGTTTGTAAAGGCAAGGAGATCGCCTACTTCGTGAAGATCTACCCGAGTGAGGCAACTCCTTCGTGTGCGATGGCCATAGTGGGATATACAACGTTGCTTCTTCGTGGACCCTTCATGGGTGGATCCCTTTGTGGACTCGCGCAACCGTTATCCTTCGTGGATTGAAGTCTCCATCAACGTGGATGTATGATAGCATCACCTATCGGAACCACGCAAAAAACTACGTGTCTCCATTATGTTTGCACTCTTAAAACCCTTTTTCTTTACATTTATACGCAATGTTTAAATTTCCGCTGCTACACTCTTAGAAATTGCATGTATATGTTGGTTGCTTGACTTGTTCTAATCGCTAAAATCTGCCAACACTTAAAATTGAAAAATACTAGATTTTTATTTGGTCAAGTAGTCTAATCATCCTCTCTAGACCTACTTTCGATCCTACAAAAAGTACCTTTATTATGTACTTCTTCCTTAAACTAATATAAGAGCGTTTCTTCCTTAAACTAATATAAGAGCGTTTAAATCACTCTTTTAATGATCTAAACGCTATAAAAGAGTTTCGCCAAGGAAACCAACCGTGCTACTATGGCTAGTCCCAATGCTCCAGCGTGGATCGGTGCTAAGCCTCCCAGCTGAGCAAAAAGCTGATGTGTCACGTTAATTAATGAGGAGAGAATCTCGTTAGTAACCCCACGAGCAAACGGTGCCAGAAGCAGATACCTAGGCAAAAGATGGAGTTAATCGATCCTATGCGGCTGCTCCTTTTTTCTCGTTCCTCCCCAACTCCCCCACGCGCAACCCCTGCCGCCGCTTCTTCTTCCTCGCCCAGCGCTGTCACCCCGATGCAGCCGCTCCATCCTCCACCAGCAGCGCCGCCCCGCCGCTGATC
This sequence comes from Secale cereale, assembly GCA_902687465.1. Lineage (NCBI taxonomy): Eukaryota > Viridiplantae > Streptophyta > Magnoliopsida > Poales > Poaceae > Secale > Secale cereale. Next base: position 432,668,264 of record LR738710.1, on the reverse strand, counting down.
GTCGCTTACAGCGCCGCCATACCATCCTCGGTTTCAGCCGGCCGCATGGACCGTCGCTGGGAGAAGGTCGCAGTGGCAACACCAGCTCCGCCTCTGTTCGCCGGGGCATCCTCGGTTACCCTCATGAGAACAAGTTGATGTGTTTTGTGATATTTTCAGTACTTATTTTCCAGATTTCATTCAAATACATTTCTACAAATTTATTTGAGTGTGTCTTACAAAATATTATTTATTGAGTACATGCCACAAATAGGCCACAAAGAGGCCATACTACTTAGATCCCACAATGAATTAAATGAAGGAAGCTTAGCACCAAAAAGACCTACGCATTTAGAAAGTTTAATTACTAAACTATTTAATACACTTAACCTCTCGTGTTAGCACCGATGCATTGGCAGCAGCCTACTCCTTCGTTAATCTGGCTAGGGGTGGGCATATAAACCGATGAACCGAAGACCGAACCGAAGCCAAATCCGAAAAAACCAAATTTTCGGTTTTTAATGCTATCACAGAAAAAATCGGTTTTTAGGTATGCTAACCGAACTTAATTCGGTCGGTGCAGGAGTTTAGTATGGTTAACCGAGGAAACCGAAATAGCCGCGCTCACGAACGCTTCTCCCACCCGCACGTGTGGGTAAGCCTGGATTTTTTTCACACTAGCGCTAGGTACAGGTAGCCTTCGTGCGACAGCGGCTGAGTCTTTGGCATGGGCCAAGCCAACTACGTGCTTGTAATGCCCAATTTACCATGGGCTTTCCTTTCCAGCGTGTGGCCATTGTGGCCAGTTTCCATCTGCAAAGGGCAGAGGCGCTGCTGTAGTGCTGGTTAGTTTAGTCCCACATCGTCCAACCAAAGAGAATCGTGTGAGGCTGGTCCCAATGGGCAGGAACATAAGGTAGTAACATACACACTTATCTAGACTATGTTACTACCTCCACAGTGGGTAAGAACATGTAGGTACTGTCATGCAACGATGCATTTATTAGCTTATAGACTCATTGTTTCTTGAAGTGTGTGATGTTCCGGTAACTTAGCTAGTTACCACAAGCACCTCACTCTTCATTAAATATGCGCCACATAAGCAACGTTGTATTGAAATATGTGATGTTACTCCTAAGTTTCACCCCATTGTGACCAGCCTGAGGAGCTCAGCTATATATAATAGAGAGCACAGGTGGAGAAAACAATGCATCTAAGATTCTTTCGTCATGGACAGCAAGTATGATAGAAACCGTACACCGAACCGAATATTTCGGTTAACCGAACTTTCGGTTAATCATAATTTCAAGTCTTTTTCGGTTTCTAGCTATGTTAACCGAATTTAAAAATTAATCGAACGGTAGAAACCGAAAATTCGGTTTATACCGAACGCCCAGACCTAAATCTGGCAATCTGCACAATCCTTCTCGGAACCAACTGAGACTGTCAATATTCTGGCTCCACGTGTCAGTGTGGCGAGACGACGAATCTTACAAAGCCAAAACGAACACGCGAGAAGAAGGAAAACTGACACGAACTCTCTTTATCCTCTCTCGACTTGTTTTATAAAACCAGGCCAGGGAAAGCTCTCGCCTCACAAACCAGTCCCCCAGCTCTCCAAGTCCAACCCCACGACCATGGCGACCAAGCAGATCCTCCTCGCCGCCGCAGCCGTCTGCCTCCTCCTCCTCCCCGCGGCCTACGCCGTCACCGATGTTGAGTACTGCAGTAAGTAGCAGCCCAGGAGTTCTGCCCCCGAAAATCTCGTCTTTTGCAGCCACTTCGGGTTCCCGGAGGTGGAGATTTCGTGTGGATTTGCTAACTTCTGTTGTTGTTGCTGTGGTTTGCAGATAAGGGCAAAAACTACCCGGTGAAGGTGAGCGGCGTGGAGATCGTGCCTGATCCGGTCGAACGCGGCGTGCCGGCCACCTTCAAGATCTCCGCTACAACTGGTAAACCTTTCTCTGGGCCTAATTTATGTATGCTTTTACTTCCTTGCGTGTTTGCCTACTTGGGTAGTTTGTTCTGCCATGTATTTGGTCCACTAGTGTCACGCCCTGGCCTCGAGTGGGAGGCAGCCGCCGGGCTGGGGCTCGTCGCCGGTGAGTCGTGGTTCTAGAGAAAGGGGATCAGAGAGGAGAGAGCGAGAGAGATGCAGACGCAACCGGAGCTCAGAGAGAGAAGGATAAGTTTGAATTCATTTCAACGGTGTCCTGCACGCAACCCCACGAGCAGCTTATATCGCTGTCGCCAGTACAAGTGGCCCAAGGCCCGCTACACGCACACGAGCCCAGTACAAGGCTAAGCCCAACTCGACCGGCCACTGGCCCTCTCTTCTACGCTTTCCTTCTCTGAATCTGTCTTCCTCCTTGCTTAACTGCCAGTGACAGTATCTCTATACTGACATTGCCCTCTCCTTGAGAACCAGCTGGACCCCAGGCTGGTGCATCTGGAAAACGAGCTTTTAGTACTTCATAGTCCTCCCAAGTGGCCGCTGAGTCCGGTACTGACGTCCATTTGATCAGTACTTGTAAATGTGCTGCATTTCCTTTCTTAACCAAACGCCTGTCCAGTATTTGCTCGGGCATCACTCCGGGAACTGACAAATCCAGAGGCTTGGGAAGTACTTTGAAGACTGGTGTGTGATCTGGAACATGAGATTTTAGTTGGGGTACATGAAAGACTGGATGGATTTGACTTCCTTTGGGTAACTCCAGTTTGTAAGCAGCAGCTCCAATCTTAGATAGTATTGTGAATGGACCAAAGTATTTCAGTGCCAACTTTGGACAAGGCCTGTTAACTACTGATGACTAAGCATACGGCTGTAACCTCAGATATACTTGTTCACCTTCAGAAAATTCCCTAGGTGATCTGTTTTTGTCAGCATAGTGTTTGTATTTCACCTGTGCCCTATGCAAATGCTCTTTCAACCTGTTGGTGTGTTCTGTCTGAGTGGATATCCAACTCTGAACCTCTCCATTCATAGAAGTGTGATTTCCAGCTAACTGTCCAATATTAGGTTCATGTCCATACAATGCCTTGTAAGGAGTACAACCCAGGGAGGAATGGAATGTAGAATTGTACCAAAATTCTGCTTGAGGTAACCAGGTTTTCCATTTGGCTGGGCAATCATGAACAGCACATCTCAAATACATCTCTAGGCACTGATTTACTCTTTCTGTCTGACCATCAGTTTGTGGGTGATATGCAGTGCTCATCTGTAATTCTGTTCCCCACACTCTGAATAGCTCCTTCCAAAATGCACTGGTAAAGATCTTGTCCCTGTCAGAAATGATGGATAGTGGAAGACCATGTAATTTGACCACATTGTTCAAAAATGCTTTGGCCACTCCAGCAGCAGTGAAGGGATGTTTGAGGGGTATGAAGTGGCTCACTTTAGTGAATCTGTCCACCACCACCAAAATAGAGCTGTATCCTTCTGATTTAGGCAACCCTTCAATGAAATCCATACTTATGGATTGCCATGGCCCTTCAGGAATTGGTAGTGGTTGCAACATCCCAGGGGGTTTGCATAATTCATGTTTAGCTTGTTGACATACTGTACATTGCTTGATAAAATTCTCAACATCTGTTTTCAGACCCTGCCAATGAAACAATTGTTTGACCCTGAAATAAGTTGGCAAAATCCCTGAATGTCCTCCTACAGGAGAGGAATGGAAAGCTTGGATCAGTCTGGTTTTTAGCCCTGTATTTGCCCCTATCCAAATTTGTTCATTATGCTTCAACAGCCCTTTTTGCAACTGAAAACCTGGACAAGCAGCAGGATCCAAAGCTAACTTTTGTAGCATGTCTTGAGCTTCAGGATCCACAACATATGAGTTAAGAACCTCCTGTATCCACACAGGTTGAGGTGTGGAAATAGCCTGAGAAGTAAACAGGTGGGCAACTCTAGACAATGCATCTGCCACAGTATTCTCAACTCCTTTCTTATACTGAATAGTGAACTGTAGCCCCACAAGCTTTGTCATTGCTTTTCTTTGTAGTTCTGAAGTCAGTACTTGATCTCCCAGATGGCACAAACTCTGGTGATCTGTTTTGATTATGAAAGGTCCTCTTGACAGATATGCTCTCCACTTATCTATAGCCATCATAATAGCTAGGAACTCCTTTTCATATATAGACAGCTGCTTATTTTTAATGCCAAGGGCTTTGCTGTAAAATGCAACTGGGTGTCCTTCTTGTGTTAACACAGCTCCTACCCCAGAATCACAAGCATCTGTTTCCACACAGAAGGGTTTATCAAAGTTGGGCAGAACTAAGACAGGAGTAGTGGCCATAGCTTGTTTTAGCTGTGCAAATGCTGTTTGTGCCTCAGGTGTCCATTGAAATGCTTGTTTTTTGAGCAACAGAGTCAAGGGTTTTGCCAATATTCCATAGTTCTGCACAAACTTCCTGTAGTATCCAGTCAGACCTAGAAATCCCCTTAATTCTGTTACATTGTTGGGTACAGGCCAATTTATCATAGCAGTAGTTTTTGAGGGATCAGTAGCTACACCTTTATCTGATATGATGTGCCCCAAATACTCCAAGGACTGTTGACCAAAAGAACACTTACTTTCTTTCACATAAAAGTGATGTTCCCTGAGTGTAGTTAACACTTCCCTCAGATCTTGTAGATGTTCTTCTAGTGAAAAGCTGCACAAAGTATGTCATCCATAAACACTAGCACCTTTTTTCTCCCCTTTTTTCTGCCAGGAAACAGAAAATTCATCATACACTGAAAAGTGCCAGGTGCTGTTGCCAGACCAAAAGGAACAACTCTAAACTGGAACTGCCCATGGTGGGTTTTAAAGGCTGTTTTATGCTCATCCTCAGGCAACATCCTGATTTGATGGTAGCCTGCTCTCAAATCCAATTTAGAAAACCATTTGGCTCCTCCCAATTCATCTAATAGCTCATCTATGACAGGGAGGGGAAATCTACTTTTAATGGTTATGGCATTCAGTTTCCTATAGTCCACACAAAACCTCCATGAGCCATCTTTTTTCTTTACTAATAGGACTGGTGATGCAAAAGGGCTGAGACTGGGAGTTATTAAACCTGCCTTGAGCATCTCCTCCACTTGCCTTTCAATTTCTTCCTTCTGAAGTGGAGAATATCTGTATGGTCTACTGTTGACAGGAATAGCTCCTGGCACAAGATTGATAACATGGTCTAAGTGTCTGTGAGGAGGTAAGGTTTTTGGATCACTGAACACATCAGCAAATTCCTGAAGTACCTCCTTGATGGGTGTAGCCACTGTATCCTCTGCTTCCTTTTCCCATATAGGTTGTATTAAGGCAGCTGCCATAATATCATTTCCTTTATCCCATTTAACTACTTGTTCCACTGGAATTTCAGTTACTTGGTTTTTTTCCACTGGTAGCACTCCTTGTAGTTTCACAGCTTCACCTTGGTAATCAAACTGAATCCACTTCTCAGCCCACTGACACTGCATTATTCCCCACCTTTCCAACCAATCCATGCCCAAAATTATATCATATCCTCCTAGTTGCAACACTTTCATTTCATTAGTGAAATTGTGACCCTGTATCCACCAAGTTAACTGTGGTACATATTCAGAGCACTGTAGTAAATCTCCATTAGCCACCTTTACTGACAAAGTTGTAGGAAGTGCATCTGATTTCAGATGAACCCTATCTAGCAGATCTTGGTCCACAAATGTGTGAGTACTTCCAGAGTCCAACAATAGCAACACCACTTGATTTCCAATCAATGCTCTGAACTGTATAGTCTTGGGGTGTGAAGCTCCAGACAGTGCCTGAACAGATATTGTGGCACATTCCTCTGGTTGTTCCTCCAACAGGGCATCCAACACAGCATCTGAAATTATTTGGTGAGGATCTACACACTCTGCTGCCTTTAGTTGAGCTATGTTACTAGTAGTACTGTTGCAGGCATGCCCAGGTGTATACTTCTCTCCACAGCTATAGCACAGTCCATTAGCTCTCCTGTACTCCTTCAACTGTCTGGCCTTCCATAATTCACCTGGAGCTGCTGTTGATCTGTTGTCCTGTTTATTATAGCCACTTTTCTGCCCATTAGCCTTGGTGCCTTTATTCTGACTTAACTGTCTTTCCTGTATGGTAGCATACAATGCAGCCGGATGCACTGACTCAGGTAATTGCATTTCAACTCCAGCTCTCAGCTCTTCCTTTAGTCCCATAGTAAATCTGGTTACTAACAGAGTATCACTAATGGCAGGCTCATATAACTTGATATTGTACACTAACTGATGAAATTTGCTTTTGTATTCTTCCACAGATCCCCACTGTTTCAGTCTCATCAATGTCTGTAGCAGTTCTCTGTGAACGTTGACATCAAACTCTGCCAATAATGCTGCACAGAATTGCTCCCAACTTGGCCAGCCTCCTCCCTGCTTAAACGACTGAAACCAATGAGCCGCATTATCCACTAAGTGCAGAGAAGCAGAGGTCACCCTGAAACTGTCTGGGATGCTGTACAGTTGGAAAAATGCCTCACACTGGTCGATCCAAACCCTCACTCCTTTTCCATCGAACTTTGGAAAATCCATCTTAGGCATCCAGTTTCTCTTCCCAGTTGCCTCGTCTCGCACCACAGGTTCTCTCTGTTCACCTCCAGGGTACGGATTGGGGATGGATACCTGATTCGGTCGCAGGTGACTTCTCGCCGTGGAGCTTAACCCAGCAGGCGCAGCTCCCAGTATTCCTTCTGACAGCGGTGTTCCCTGAGATGCTGTACCTCCCTTGCTCGCCGGCGCTGCGGTGCTCTGCTTCGCCGATTGAGCTTGCTCTTGCTGCACCTTGCCCAAAGTATCGCAGGATAAATTTACCTTCACTTGCACCTGGTCCAACCGCTGTGATTGCTCCTCCAATTTTGCGTCAAGTGCCTCCAACCGGTCGCAGATCTCCGCCACCTTGGTCAGCTTGCTCTGCTCCGCCCGCAGTTCCGCGAACTCTTTCAGCATGCGCTCCTGAAATAGCTCCATCTCGCGCGTGATGAGCTACGTCTGGGCGCTGGCCTTGATCGCCGTCGTGCCTCTTCTCTGAAGCAACCCACCTCAGGTCGGGTATTACACCGATCGAACCCTAGGGTGATCGGAGACCGTCGCCTCGGATTTGCTGGGTACGCTCTCGAGCTTAGCGGAGCACGCCGTGGATCGGAGGCTCTGATACCAGTTTGTCACGCCCTGGCCTCGAGTGGGAGGCAGCCGCCGGGCTGGGGCTCGTCGCTGGTGAGTCGTGGTTCTAGAGAAAGGGGATCAGAGAGGAGAGAGCGAGAGAGATGCAGACGCAACCGGAGCTCAGAGAGAGAAGGATAAGTTTGAATTCATTTCAACGGTGTCCTGCACGCAACCCCACGAGCAGCTTATATCGCTGTCGCCAGTACAAGTGGCCCAAGGCCCGCTACACGCACACGAGCCCAGTACAAGGCTAAGCCCAACTCGACCGGCCACTGGCCCTCTCTTCTACGCTTTCCTTCTCTGAATCTGTCTTCCTCCTTGCTTAACTGCCAGTGCCTCAGAGAGAGAAGGATAAGTTACGGCTTTGGAAGAGATTACCAATCGGGAGTTAAGCTTTGTAAGTATGGGCTAACTTTGTGTGCGGTTATTGGGACATAGTTTCATCTCTAAATAAATAAGTAAAATTATTTCGCTTGCTTTGTGTATATTTAAGATCGGGATTTTCCTGCTTTGCTTTCTAGCCTTGTGGCTGTGAAATTGTAATGGGTGAAGTCTCTAGGTCTGTGCTTTAGCAAATGAAATAAATAAATAAAATTATTTAGCTTGCTTTGTGTTTATTTAAGATTGGGATTTTTCTGCTTTGCTTTCTTGCCATGTGGCTGTGAAATTGTGATGGGTGAAGTCTCTAGCTATGAGCTTTAGCAAATGGGTTGTGTGCTTTGTGTGACTTATATGATCCATTGTTGTTAGTAGTTGTATTTCAGAAAATTGCTACTCCCTCCGATCCATATTAATTGACGCTGATTTAGTACAAAGTTTGGAGGGAGTACTTCTTTGAAAATCTGTGAACTACTTCAGTCGGTGACACCATTTGTAGTTTATGCACAACAGCAGTCTGTAGAATTATAGCCCCTTAGCTGGTGATAATCTCTTGAAACTTCGTCTGAGAAACTATTTGCCCATGTACACAACCAAGAGTCCTTGACATGAATATTTGTCAAGGATGGAAGTTTTCTTATAATGAGTAGTTGGCTCTCTTAAAACTTCGTCTGAGAAACTATTTGCCCATGTACAGAACCAGTCCTTGACATGAATATTTGTCGAGGATGGAAGATTTCTTATAATGAGTAGTTGGCTCTAGATATATAATTCATTGGAAAAGGCATGTCAGTTGACTATTGCATATTAGTACTGCAGATAATATAACCATATGTACACATTGTCTGTATTTTATTCCGTTTTTACTACACATTGTATGGTTATGTATTGATCCATTAAGTCTTTTATCCCTTTTTACTGGTTCTCGCAGAAGTCATTGAGTCTCTGTACTTTGCTGAGTCCTGTAATGTGCTGGCCAGTATACAAAACGGTCATTTATCGCTGTACCAGAATAGTGCACACTTAAAAGCAGCTTAGTCTTACCTTTACTGCAAAAGGTAAATTGCAGCTTTGAGTAGTGTGCAGCAAGAACATTGCTACTGGTTCTACTAGTCAATTGATTCTGGCAAGCATTGGCCAATAGTTCTGTTTAATCGAGTTATGTTCGTGTTGCCTGCCTTAGCATTCACATGTCAAAAGTGACTGATTGAGTTCAGCATATGGTGACCGAGATCATCTAGTGATCATCCTTTCGTGACACCAAATCAGAATTCCATCTCATGCATTGGGAGGATCCTGATAATCATTACCTTTATTTTGAACTGCAAAAACGTCTTACATTTATTTACACGATAATAAGCTATGAGGTTTTCTACTCTCCAGTTAAAATCGTAAGGTTATGATGCTTATCTTATCATGAGTCAAACTGACAGCACATGTTTTGTTTATTGTCCTTCCCCATGTAGAATTATTGTTTTTAATGTCTTTCCATGTCCTTGTGTGCAGATAAAAACATCACCGAGGGGAAGCTGGTTATTGATGTTAAATATTGGATCTTCAATGTTTACTCTGAAACGGATGACATCTGTACGAAGACCCAATGCCCGGCAACTTCTGATTTCGAGCTATCTCACTCGCAAACCTTACCATCAATCACTCCACCAGTAAGATTTCGTTCAGCACACATTTACTTCTGTTTCTGAATCATGATGTGCATATGCTCTCATTACTGGGCATTCGTCTAGGGCATGACAGATGCTCATCGATTTGTTTGTATCGGTTGTCCCCCGATTTTTGTGATGGTCATTTTGCTCTGTCGCAGGGTTCTTACACCATTCAGATGAAGATGCTCGGAAAGCATGATGAGGAATTGAGCTGCATCTCCTTCGGGTTCAGCATTGGCTTCCTTGCGCCGGTTGCCCTGAGTTGAAGGCATGCACGGGTTGTATGGGGTACTAGACACTTTTGTGGATTGTAACTCTAGAAACCTCTTTATCCTAGTATACTTTTTCTGCGTAACACTCGTGGGTGCGGCAACACTTTGTGTTCGACTAAGAAATTTTTATCAAGAGTTGAACATGACAATAAAATGAAAATCTGGTGTAACGAGACATGGAACCGTGTTAGTTTCTGAAGAACATCAGCTCTGGGCTACAGTATATGTTTATGGTCTTCTGCAAGAATTATGTTGGTTGTTGCAGTACCAGGCGACTGAACACTATTTGAAGTTTGCATGTGACGACGGGCAAGAGCGTTGAAAAACTTTTCCCAGTACTGAGTTGGTGTGGTTGTTTGGAGGGAGCTTATTTTGTTAGAGATGCATTCAGTATGTAAAATAATCAAGGCCTTGAAACCAGAGCTGCATCTCCTTCGGCTAAGGGCAACTCGGACAGACGGATGCGTTTTGTTCGGATTTCGTTCGTTTGAGGCAGAAAAATGAACTGCGGACTCCGTCGAAGGCCGGACATAGTCAATGCACCCACCGCACCTGTAGAGCCTGCGGCCGCTCCCGCAGCCGCGCTGGCTGCAGCCTCCTCGCCCTACTCCGGCCCCACCTCACGCCCGGCCCGCCGCTTGCATGCTCGAGCACTTTTGCCGTGCACGCCGCACCGCCCGCTATCATCCTGTCGCGCCTCGTTAGGCCTCGTTTGGTAGAAGCGGATGGGAGGGGTTTTCAGCGGACTATCCTCGCGTGGCCCAGAATCCCCCCAAATCCCTGTTGGCCCATTTGATACGCGAGGATTCCAAGGCCCAAACCTCTCCGATACCCTGTTTCCACGTGGTTTGCAGCCCTCGAGGGAGGACTCGGGGATTCGCAGGGGACAACGCCGCCGCCGCCCGCCGCCTGGACTTCGGCGTATCTCCTCCGGCATACCCCCGGCTGTAAGTCCTCGCCTCGCCTCGCCTCTCCGCCGTCCCCTCGTGATCTAGGTTTCTTCCACCCTCGACCATGGCTGCTGCCTTGTCCTCCCCAGTTCGTTCGCCAATCTACAACTGTCGATAAAGATAGCTGCTGCTGCTGTGTATCTGCAAGGAATACAAGTGTAGATGCAGTTCACCCTGGATTGTTTCACCTCATGAAAATCCATTCAAGTCAAGGACGCCTCATTTTGTACACTTCTATTTTGATAGATATTTTCTTGGGGGGG
>LR738710.1:432622629-432657511 GCA_902687465.1 Secale cereale | reverse complement strand
ATTCTTTTGATAGATATAAGGAGGCAGAAAAGATTTCTTTGACTCATCTTCACATGTACAATTCTCTCTCATGATGGTTCACTCGTAAACAAGATCCCAAGTCACTGATCTAAATAATAAGAATAGTGTATGCTCACAAGCTGTTTTATATGAAGTCAGATCCTCATATGATCAACATAATGCTTATAAATTATTGTTTTATACAGTCAATCTTGACCGCTCTTAGATCTTTGTGTCATGGTGGTTCTCCTGAGTTTCAAAGCAAATCATATGGGTGAGATGATCGACTCAAACTTCTCCTTAGAGGCACACCAAGCTTCAGCCTTCCCCTTGCAGATACACGCCGTCATCTAGGTTTCTTCCACACCCCGGCCACCGGGTGGTCTGGCTGGAGGTGGCTGTAGGTAGGTGATGTAGATGGAGATGCGCCGCGTGCGGCGGTGCCGGCCGGCTGATAATACGTGCGTGAGCGCGTATACATTCCAGCTAGCTTTGTTTGTGACCTGTGGGCCATGCCAATTCCGAGGCGAGGCGAGGTGATGGCCGGCCTGGCCTTGCAGGTGCAGATTGCAGCAGCTAATAGAGACGATGTGTGTCTCTGTCTTGAAGACTCACTCATCCCGTGAGAGACAAATTGGTGATTCCATCCATGGATTGATTTGGTTTGGTTGTTCCATCGATGGATCCCATGCACGTCCGTCCGATTGACCCGTCCGGCTCTGTATACTTTCCGCATCCTCTTTGCCAGCACTGTTATATTGCTTGATAGAAACAAAACATCTACATCCAATATTCTTCTTCTAATTATTATTACATCTGAAATAAAAACATACCCCTAGATAGATAAATGGATGGATGAATTTGTGTGTCATCTTTGATTTTCTAAGTTGACTGAGATGAATTCGGAATTGAAGAGGAGGACTAGGCAGAATTAATGTCTGATGAGCCAAACTAAATGTGCTTATTTCCGAGTAATGTTCAGTCGGAATAAAGGATCTGATTCCTGAACCAAAACTGAACAACCTACGGTCATTAGGAAATTCTTTGCATAATATTCAGGCTTAAAGAGGCCCAATTAAATTGAATGTTTTGTTTTCAAATAATTTGTTCTTTAAAATCTGAACAATCTGAATATTTTTTTTCCGGACAACCAACTCGCTAGCTGTTTCATTTGTTGGATGTAAGAACTGAACGTGTTGCTTTTGCAAACTGATTATCTATCCATAATGTTGCAGTTGTGGTACTACATGATCTTAGTAATGTTGTCTTTTCTACTCAATGTGGTTGTAGTTTCTTGGCGGTATCACGCAGATTGGTTCTTATTTATGGCATCTATTTTTTTATCTAGCTAGCTAGCTAACTTGGTCCATTTCCATTGAACTGAATCTATGTAATGGGCCTTGCTAATTTGTTCTCCCTCCATGAAACTTGCAGCCTCTTCCACGCTCCACCACCATCAGCCTCCTTAACCCCGACCGAAGAGCTGGCCTTTTACCCCGGCAGAGTTGCCTCGAGGTATGTTCTTGCTCCTGTGATCCATTTTCATTCTGCACTTGCCTGAAGCTAATCTAAGTGACACTGTTCATATGAATCCATTGTAAGTTGTGGGAGCACACTGTTCATATGGAGGAAATAGTAATGGTTGCTTGATTTGTTTCATGCCGGTATATATCATGCTCAATTCTTACCATGACCATCCCTGCTTATTTTTGTTGATTATCTCTGTTTATTCTAGTAAATCTCATGATTTATGTCTGTATATAACAAGTGATTCTTTAGCAAATATGCATACCAATCTGAATCTTTTTTTTGTGAATTGTCACAGCAGTATTATATGTAGTTTTGGATGGAAGTACCATATTGAAACTGTGTACCTAAGCCGTCATCACTTCAGAAGTACTAGCACTCCTGTTAACTGTGGCAAATTTTATATCCAACTCTGGCAAAAAAATGAACATGTTTTCCTTATGATAATTGTGCTAAAATATCACATTCCATGATCTCTTTTTAGTATGTGTAGCAAGAATTTACACTTCACGCTGAGCAGTTCATCTATGCCAATCAGTATCATCATCTTTTTTGGGGTCTCATTGAATCAGGTTAAGAAGTGGAACGAGCAGAGGAAGAATGGAACATTTGCAGGCCCCCTCTAAGTCACCCGTTTGAGAGTCTCCTCACTTGCTTTTGTGTCATCGCTATTGCTGTCTTTTGGTTTAAATTTGTGCTTCTTGTCAAGGTGGTTTACTAATATTAATCATCTGCAGGCTGCAGCAAAGAATAGGTTGCATTTTGCATTTCCAGTAGTATCACAACAAAGAGAGCTTTGTCTCTTGATTTTGAGTGCCTTCTTTTGCATGCATACAAACAAAACAGCCTAATAGTATGCCATGTCCAATACATACAATAAAGCATTCGGTGGGTTGATGCGTTAGTATGCTTTAGTGTTGCCTCATTTTGTTTAATTGGTTTTAGTTTCTGTTACATGGGAGAACCAATTCCCTATAACTCAAATATAAATGACTAGTTTCTATCTATCTACCTCCCTATTAAGTTGATACGGTAATTGTGTGTTCTGTTCTCACACAAATCTATGTAATTGACCTTGCTAACTTGTAGTAACGATGCCTTTCTAACTGATCTGAAATATAGTAACAATGTGGTGGATCTCTTGGGAAACCTTGGTTCTGAACCTAGTTCTACTCGGACCAGACTAAAAGGAATATTTCTCACTTTCATCGATCCTCTTTTTTTCCAGAAACATTCAGTTATCATAGCATTTTTATTTCAGACCTTGTATAACAGCTTGGGATGATGTTGTGTTATGGTTCGATCTTTCTTCAGTTATTCCTTTTGGTGTGGCACATGATCATGTCGATCAATATTCAAGTGGCTTGCTAGTTATAGCTACTGAGATCTACCGATTATAGCTATCGAGCTTTTATTTAAGCTTTGTTTCGCCTTGTTCTATGCAACGGAGTGGAGTTCTCAACTTTGATATGTTCTTATTTTGACAGAGACCTGCCGCGTGGAATCTTGTCAGAGTGAACAAATTACCGTCGTCTTGAGATTTTATAGTTTGTAGCAAGTTTTATCTTTGTTGTAAAATTATGTGGTGGATGTGATGAATTGTTATTGCCGTGAAAGATCATGATGTTATGATAAATTATGATTGCCGGGATTTCGGATTCGAAGTCATGTTACTATGATAAATTATGTTTTTGTTGTGATGAGATATTAATTTCAAGTCATGCAAAATTAGGTTGCTGCTGCTAAATCATTCCCCTGTAGCAACTTTGTCTCATATTTATTTGGTGACCTTTACAATTCTGTAGCAAAGATATAAGGAGAGTTAGTTACATTGTAAAGTTTGAATTTTTAAATGTTCTACACCATGTTATGTCAATATGATAAACCCTGCCTACCAAACAGAAATGTTAGACAAAGAGGATTGTGGATGGAGGGGTTTTGTGGATTCAAAGGATTTTGAGGGGATTGGGTGGAAGGAAGGGATTCACCCAATCCTCTGAAATCCCTCCCTCCACAAACCTCTTCAATCCACTCCTACCAAACAAGGCCTTAGGGACCGGCCCTCCCATAGCCTCCTCACCCTGCTCCTGCCCCGCCTCACCACCTGCATGCTAACGTGCGTTAGCCGCACACACGCCCTGCGATCCCCGGGCGTCGAGCATTGCAGGCCGCGCCCTTGACGCGGCGGCGTGCACGAGTGCAGGCTCCTGCAGTCGTGCTTGACGCGGGACAAGGAGGTTGCGGGCCCGTCGGAGACGGCCACGGCGGCGGCGCGAGCCTACGAAGTGGAGCAGGTGGCGGGTAGAAGATACGGTACGGGGCCTGGGGAGAGAGTGTAGTGGGGTGTGTGACAAGTGGGTCAGCCCGGTCACATGCGGACGCGAGGAGCTCACTGAGCGTCCGTTTTCTGTCCGCTTCGACGCCAAAGCCAGGCCAACTGTAGACTGGGAATTGAGCAGGACGGACATGGACCGACAAAAAAATGAAGATGTGTCCATATGTTTTTTTTGAAACTTCGGCTTTTTATTAGATCAAACCACCGTTACATCATCCACCAGCCACCTTACAATAGATGCCGGTGGTTTCTCAACCCACAATGAAGGTAGGTTTGAGAGCGCCAGCCTAGCTAGCTCATGAGAGACACAATTTGCCTCCCCAGGGCAATGGATAAAAGACACCGAAGTATAACCTACTGTTAAAACATTGCAATATGCATAGATTGATGCCGCTCCTGTCGCCGTGAAGCCACCCGAGTTCATCGTACTGATCACCTCCAAGCAATACACCTCTACCACTAGCTTGTTTACTCCCATTTGTTGCGCCAAGAGGAGACCATGTCTCAGTGCATATGCCTCTGCTGATGCTGCGTCCGCCACGTGCTCAAGTTTTTCATTGGAGGCTGCTAAGAATCCCCCTTTGTCATCCCTCAGCACTGCCCCGACCGCCCCATTAAGAGATTGTGCATGAAATGCTGCATCAACGTTGAGCTTGATGTATCCCTCCCTTGGCTTGATCCATCCTTCCTTCTTCACCCCCGTCTCCTTCTTTCTAGCATTAGTGTAGTTCGCAGCAAGGGCTGATATCGACAAAGCCGAGCGAGTTGGTGTTTGTAGCTCTTCCCCATGGACTTGTTGCCTTCTCTCCCACCATACATACCGAATGCCCACAAGGATCAAGGTCTGTGCGCTCACATCTGGCAGCAGACTTCCTCTCGTCGGCGCACATAACATGAAGTCCAGACCGGTGAGCCCGCTCTTTCCACATTGCTCGCCTCCTCCACAAAGCCATCCAAATTAAGGCACCTCCATATCTCAGCCGCTCTTGGACAAGTAAACATCACATGCTTGATATCCTCGCATCCTCTTGCACACATTGGACAGTTCCTTGGCATGGCAATGTGTCGATTTGCCAAGACTCCAAAGCATGGTATAAACCCATGCAGCACTTTTCCACGCATGTATCTTGATTTTACCCGGCAGTGAGGAGTCCCACAGTTTCGCCCATACTGGATACTGTTGTGACGGTTGGCCTTCAGGTCTCGCAAACCAGCGTCCGAATTGATGATCCCACTCAGCATGGTACGCCGATCTGACCGTGAACATGTTATTCTTTGTGAATCTCTACGCCACACCAGCTGGTGGAAACTGGGAGTAGACGTGGCAGCTGCTAACACATGCATAGATCCCCGAGATGATGCAGGAGTAGAGCCAACAGGCATCGGCTCCCACTTGATAATGCTGGCAGGGTTTTGATGACATACCAGCCCCTTATGACCCTCCCGACTGCAATGGTGGCATTTCCCAGTCCAGGAACACTCAGAAGCACGGTGCCCTTCACTACACTTGAAACAAATCATGCCTTGCCCTGGCACCGGGCGGAAAGATGGAGCCGATGAAGAAGAATGAGGCACTGAAGAATATTGAGGCCTTAACTACTTAAACTTTCTTGTTTGTTGCGGACGGTAATTTCCTTTGAACTTTATGAAAGGAGGTCGAGGAGTAGACCCACTTCCACCACGGTAACTCACCTTCGAGTCACCACCCGTGCCACCAGAACCTCCAACGCGATTCTCCTAGAATTCTGTGAGGCGGGCCTCCAACTGCATCCCTCTAGCCTGCCTAACCATGGTTAGGTAATCTGTAGGGGGGTTTGCTCCCATAACTTCTCTGTACTTTGAGTTCAACCCTCTACATAATGCCTTGGCCTTCTCCGCCTCATTACACTTCACCCAATCCACAAAAAGTACCATCTTACTAAATTCCACCTCATATTCATCCACGGTCAACTTCCCTTGCTTAATGTAGTTCAACTTCACTGACATTTCCTCCTTGAATGATTCTGGATAATACTTTGTGGTGAATTGTTGCTCAAAAAACTCCCAAGTGGGTTGCCCATAAATAGGAATATAAGCAGCACAGATTCCTGTCCACCAATCATCAGCAAGATTCCTAAGGTTGAAGCGCACAAATTGGGCTCTCTTTTGCGAAGTCAACTCCATAGCATCCATATATTTCTCCATGGTATTCAACCACGATGCTGCATCCATTAGTGTCCCAGTTCCATCAAAGCAATCAACTTTCAAACCTATCCAGTCTTTTAGGATCATCCCTGGATCATTGTGCCCACCACTATTAGCAGATTCTCTTACAGGTCCTCCTTCTTCATGACGACTATGCTCACTTTTTGCATAAGGTTCCTCTTCCTGGTTGTTGCGTCCTCCATGACCACGACCACAGCCACGAGGACCACGACCACGACCTCTACCCCTCGGCCTAGCTATAAGTAGCATAATTAATCATCAACCAAAAGTCATGATCATATGACAACAAGTATGTCAACATGAAGGGAAGACATAAACTTAAGTGTAATGCAATGCATGGCCCAACCCATCCTATTGTGCACGAGTGTGTCAAGTTTTAATGTTGTTCATCCTATAGTCAAAATTTTAATCAATGCTAAGTTCATAACTAAGTTATGTCGTTATCCTATCTAGATACAGCAGGACCTAAAGCCCGCTCTGATACCAACTGTAACACCCCAAGCCCACCATGCGCTTGGAATATTACCACATACAAGTTTTGGGGAAGTAAACAAACCCCCAAAGAAAATTCCGGCAGAGACTCCTCTATTTCTAAGGACATCCACGACATGCAATTCATATGATTATACATCACAAGGAACATAACATAAGTGTAAAGCACCAAAACCAACAATACCAAACCGAGAACATCGGCGATAAAATAAGTCTTAGTGGGAGCTGATTAAGCCACATAAACAAAAAGGGCAACTCCCAAACTTCAGGATAAACGACCAAGCTTAGCAAAGTATAAACTATACTAGGTTGTCAAAACATGGTTCTAAAGTACAATATATGTGAGTTTCGTGTAGTGAACGTGGTGGTGAGGCTACTCCCACCAAGACTCCCATGCATGTCGTCCTAAAGGTTTACCTAAAAACATATAAACAACAAGGATGAGTACAAAGACTCAGCAAGTACATACAAGAATAATAAGCATTACACATGTCAAGATACCAAAACTCTATTAAACACCATACACTCATCATCACTCAACACTTGTATTCATGTCCTACGTGCCTACATGCTCATCTCATTTCATTGCATATACCGGTATCGCTTGAGTGGACGCCCGTCGGCATGCACTCACTCCAACACATGGAGGTTGCCTCCAAAGTAGGTCACAACCCAACAATGGACGTCTCAAGGTGCCTACCCAAGGTAGGTAACTCTTTTTTCACTATCATCATGAGTGCAAATATGCAAATGCAAGCAAAGAACTTGAATCGACATGTCTTTGTCATCGCCTTCTCCATCACCATAATCATCATTGACATGGGCAAATATCATAATAAAAAGGGATTGCAGGGAATATGCAAAGTCATTATCCTGTCATGAACTTGCCTCAACCGCGGGGTACAAATAGTGAGTCAAACAGTCCCGAACCAGCAGTACCCACACCTGTAATCAAGCATAAATCACAATCACTATAAAACATGGTCTCATCACACAAGCATATATAATTTAGCGTTGCTCCAACGCAAAAGATCCCAGCTCATATATACTTTATCACATTATAAGTCCTCACACTGTAAACTATGGAAAAATCTGAGAGTATAAGTCTAGTTACATCCACCGAAGTCCAAATGTACAATTCTGTCCAACATAGTACAACCCACTTTGATAATTTCATAGGATTTAATATACCAAACGAAATCTAATAACTAATATGTGTTTAATCATCTATAGAACAGCATCTACAAATGTCGTGTTGTAACTTTATTTTAATTCCACCTCTAACAGGTCCTAATCTCCCAAATGGAAATATTGTACCCAGAAAACTGTATTTCTGGACAGCAAACCAAATAGACGGCTGCTCTCAAACCGTTCATCCAAACGAAGCAAATAAGTACTCTAGGGAAATCTTAGAACATGCTTTACAAATCATATGTAGAGTCCAACTCGAAATTCCAAGCATAGCTATCTCGTTTTTCACCTTGAACCAGGCTGTCTAGATGTGACAATGTAGTTTTTAACCGAACCAAGTTCAGTTTACAAGGAGAGATACCCAACGCTCCAGATTTTACTTGGAAGCAATCAACACCTCGCAACGATATAGATGGGATATCATCCCCAATTGATTTGGTTAGTCAAAGGAACTAACATAGAGAAGGACCAGCCTGGGTGCCAAAACAAAATAGGTACACGTATCGAAATCACCAACGAAATTGTGAATTGGTTCATGAATCCACCTCCAGGCCTCAAATCTACTTCTAACCTATGAGCTGCTGCCCCAAATCCCTAATTCTGACCTAGGAAGCACCATAGGAAAGGAGAACTGGGGCGTACCGCTAGCAACAACGACGCCCAACAGCCACCACTGCCCGGCAATGACCACATAGAGGAAAGGCGTCAGGGAGAGCAGCAACCTCACGGCTCACGGCGGCGGAAACCATCACCAACAGCAGCGACGACAACAACCTTTGTTTGGAAGTCCACATAGGAAGGCTTTGGTGAGGGGTAATAGGGGAGAAACATGATTTGGGTGCAGCTTACAGCGGCGCAAGGAGTGACCGATGGCTACACCGAGTTTGATTGGGCCTTGGGCCCATATAGGATTTTCTTTCCTCTCGTTTTAGAGGGCTTATAAAGAGATAAAATCTGCTATTTAGTCAAAAGCACCGCATAGGCCAACTGGTATTCAGCCTGCTACCGAGAGGTCCAATGTTCAAATGCCAGCACGCACCCATTTTTTCCCTCTTGCATCTTCCATTTATTTCCCATAGTCTCTCTCTGTCTCTCTATCTGATTTTCCTTTTCCTATTTTATATCATGGTCTAAAAATACCGACTTTACCTTATTCATATATATATTTAAGCATATAGGCACAATCAATTAGCAAAAGAAATCTGGGGCATTACACATCGGCTCTCATCAGAATCAGGGAATCGCCCGCAAAAAGTAAGTGCGAGACTTGTGGTGCATCTCTGCAGACTCGCACCCCTACAAGATTACCATTGCTCTCCTCCCTTTGCAGCAAACTTGACAGGGCCTCCGCACACAACAAAAATAGATATGGAGATAGGGGTCTCCCTGCCTTAGCCCTCTCGATGGGATGAACACCTCTGCACTGTCCCATTGAAGCATACATTGTAAGAAAATGAAGACACACAAGCCATGATCAACGAGACCCACTTGTTATCAAAACCCAGCCTCTCCATCATTCTCTTCATGAAGCACCATTCTACACGGTCATATGCCTTGTGCATGTCCAATTTCACCGCACATAGGCCTGACTTTCCTTGTTTCCTCTTTATGGTGTTCATGCATTCATACGCAATAAGTATATTATCCGTGATCAATCTTCCGGGGACAAAGTCACTCTGGGTCGGGCTAATAATTTCCGGTAAGATTTCTTTCAACCAATTAGCTAACATCTTGGAGATGATCGTGTAGGCCACATTACATAGACTAATTGTTCTAAATTGCGTGATATCTGTCGGTGCAGCCACCTTTGTAATCAACACTATGGTGGTGCTATTCCATTCTTCCGGGATCATGCATGTGTTTATTGCATCCAACATTTCCTTCACAAGATCCTCCTTAATCATGCTCCAGAACCTCTTATAGCAAGCCGCATGTAATCCATCTGGTCCAGGGGCCTTGAAATCTCCTATAATGAAAAGTGCTCGGCGAACATCCTCTTCAGTGAATGGGGCCAGAAGAGCTTCATTCATTTGCCACGATACTTTAGGCACCACTTTTTCTATTACTTCCTCATTTGGTATATTCACCTGCAGGTAAACAAGTTAGTGAAATAATCTTGTATAATGTTCGCCATTTCTGCTTGCCCTTCCTGCACCACTCCATTCTCATCTTGTAAACTCTTTATGGTATTCTTCTTCCTTCTAGCTGAGGCATACATGTGAAAGAAGTTTGTGTTTCTGTCGCCATGTTTTAACCAATTCGCTCGTCCTCTCTGCACCCATTCAATTTCTTCCTATTCCAGCAAGTTCTCAATGACTAGAAGTATCTCCTTTTGCCTATCTATGGCTGCGACCATAACCGGACCCCTTCTCAGGCCTCCAACTCCGCCTTCAGGACCGCTATCCTCTTTTTCCGTCTCTTCAACACTTCTCTGTCCCATTGGTGTAACTCCGTGCGTACAACATCAATTTTTGGCTTGAGGGGCCCAATTCCTAGCATCGCCACCCGTTGCCACGCCATTCGCACCACCTCCTCCCTCGTTTCCTCCTTTAGCCATCTTGCTTCAAACCTTCGCCTGGTTCCCCTCGGCCTATTCTGCTCCACATAATATTCAGTATTCACCACCAAGGGTCGATGATCTGACTTTGTCATCTCCCCATTTAGCACTCCCACATGCGGAAACATGATATTCCACCGTGAGTTGCACACCACTCTATCCAATCGCTCCTTGATCCGTCCTCTGCTCCAAGTAAAGCTATCCCCCAGAGCCCCCATATCATCCAGGTCACAATCAGCCAGGGCATCTCTGAACCCTTGCATCTGTCGCTGCTCCCGTGCCGCTCCCCCCCTTCTCATGAGAAAAGAGGATTTCATTAAAGTCACCAAATACCATCTAGGGTACATCCATGATCTGGTGCAGAGACCGAAGATAGTCCCACGATTTATGCTTATTCTCTCTTGCCGGTTCTCTATAAAATCCTGTGCATCGCCACTTCTTCCCATCATCAATCATGACATCAATGAAGTTACTCGTCACATCAAGTTTTGTAATGTCCACCCCGCGTCTCCAGAACATCACTAAACCACTTGCCCTGCCATCACTCGGGTCGACCAGCCTCCCCTGGAACCCTAGCTTTGTCATCAACTTCTCCGCCCCTGCGTCATACAAATGTGCCTTTGACAGAAAAAGCACATCTGGTTTATAGCACCTCTGGACCTCCAGGAGTGCCCGAACTACCCGGGACTGATGCATCCCGCGGTAGTTCTGTCCTAAGAGAATCATTGGGCCTGGCGGTCCCTCGAACCAGGGGCCGCCAATGTTGCCAAGTCCATAGTTACTTTGTCATCCACCTTATGCCTCTTACTTCCCTGCGAGTTTGTGTCCTCCTCCTCCTCCTTTTCTTCCCTGTTTGCTTCTAGCCGATCCCCCCTTTTCCATCAGTTAACAGCAACTGCGTTCCTGCCCCCTGATTCTTCTCCTTGAACTCCAAAAATCTTTTAAATGAGCCCTCCGATTGGGTTGAGTTAGGATATTTCACAGGGCTACTAGTCGTACTACGCAGATCATCATCAACCCTCTCTCCCACATTCTGGTTCCTCCCTACACCCCCTCCTCGTCCTCCTCTCCCTCCCCGTGTGGCCCTTGAACCTCTTTCTTCCTTTCCCATCTGCGCCCATTGATCTTCTCTTCTAAACTCCGGAGAAATTAACGATATAGGATATATTATAGCACTCTCTTAATGAATTCCATTACCATGCTCCTTAGCGACATGACTAACCAAGCCACAAACTCCACAAAACACAGGCATCTTCTCATATTCAAAATCAAAATAAACCTTCTTCTGCTGTAGCGTAAGGCTCAAACACCGCGTTAGAAGTTTCCACACATCCAAAGTGACTCTCACTCTGATTCCTCCACCTTGGCCCTTGACTGACCGCTCATCCACTCGCTCTACTTCCCCTTCCTTCTTTGCTAGTTGCCTAGCAATACTAGCAGATCTCATCTTCTCCTTCAGCCCCATCACCCTCACCCAGACCAGGTAGGTGTTTAGTTCGTTCATATGTTAAGACATTCATTCTGTTCGTTTAACTCTAAATAGACACATACAGACGATCGGAGTTGCCCTAAGCACAAAGGACGCCTTGCCAAAAGCGCCGCGGACGCAACAAGAAATCGAAGAAGCTCGCCATGCTTGAAGAAAGGAGATTTCTAGATATGCTTTAGCTGGACCTAGGTTCTGATTATTACTCCCTTTATCCAGAATTACTTGTCACTCAAACAGATATATTTAGCATTGAAATACATATAGGTACATTCATTTCCGCGACCACTAATTCTGGTTACTCTCTTCATCTAGAATTACTTGTCGCTCAAACAGAAATACTCCCTCCATTCCCTTATACAAGGCCACTATGAAAAATACATTTTACATCTATACAAGGCCACTAACAGTAATCGAGGCACAAATTAATGATGTTACCTCGTACTAGCAACTTGTTTAATACTTGCATCCATGTAATCATAATGACATTGTACTACTTTCTTCCCACTCCTTCCTTGCATGCATGCGGACATAATCCCGGTTAACGAAATGAAAAGTTGGCTTAGAAAGCAGTCATTAATTTTTACCTTGGTATCTGTAATATGAGTTTGTTGTTTTCTATAAGGGAATGGAGGGAGTATATAACATTGAAATACAAATAGGTACATTCATTTATGCGACCACAAATTCCGGTAGGAGGTAGTATACCACACGATTAGCATGCGTATCTGGACCACGTTAGTACACAGCGGGACTACTTTTGGGGCTAAGAGCAATGCTCAGTGATTTACCATTTACTAACTTTTTGAGCAATTTTCAGTTTTTTATCATATATTATTTTTTGAGCAATTGATATTTACATGGTCGAACGATCGTATAAATTTTTGGAATCTATAACACCCGAACATACCACATTTTTCAATCTCGGTCCAAACACCTCCTGTGCCGTTAGATTTCCAACATGAATCTTAGAGCAATGAGGCTATCCATGTCAGCGTTTG
This sequence comes from Secale cereale, assembly GCA_902687465.1. Classification (NCBI taxonomy): domain Eukaryota; kingdom Viridiplantae; phylum Streptophyta; class Magnoliopsida; order Poales; family Poaceae; genus Secale; species Secale cereale. The sequence goes on along the minus strand of LR738710.1, from coordinate 432,644,717 downwards.
TTTCATTCAGAGAAACTGTGCATCATCGCGAACGCATCCACCCTGATGTGGAGCATCCCTCAACCATCCGCATGGACTCCACTACGGCTCCTCAAGCTACAAAAGGACCCATGACAAGGGCTCGCACAAGGGCTATCAAAACAAAGGTGAACTCACTCCTACTCGAAATCAATAAGAATATGGACGGAACTTGGATGCTACCTCACCAAAACTCGCTTTGTGTCATTAGGTACAAAGAAGGTGATGGAAATATGCCCTAGAGGCAATAATACATTGGTTATTATCATATTTCTCTATTCATGATAATCGTTTATTATCCATGCTATAATTGTATTGATTGGAAACTCAAATACATGTGTGGATGCATAGACGACAATATGTCCCTAGCCAGCCTCCACCGGACTAGCTCGTTGATCAAAGATGGCTATGGTTTCCTAGCCATTGACATGAGTTGTCATTTGATAATGATGTCACATCATTAGGAGAACGATGTGATGGACGAGACCGAAACTATGAACGTAGCATATGATCATGTCAAGTTTATTGCTATCATTTTCTGCATGTCAAGTAAATGTTCCTATGACCATGCGATCAACTCACTGTCACCGGAGGAGTACCTTGTGTGTACCAAACGTTTCAACGTAACTGGGTGACTATAAAGGTACTCTACAGGTATCTCCGAGGGTGTCTGTTGAGTTGGCATGGATCAAGACTGGGATTTGTCACTCCGTGTGACGAAGAGGTACCTCAGGGCCCACTCAGTAATACAACATCACAAGAAGCTTGTAAGCAATGTGACTAATGAGTTGGCCATGGGATCTTGTATTACGGAACGAGTAAAGAGACTTGCCGGTAACGAGATTGAACTAGGTATGGAGATTCCGACGATCGAATCTCGGGTAAGTAACATACCGATAGACAAAGGGAACTACATACGAGATTATCTGAATCCTTGACATCGAGGTTCAACCGATAATATCTTTGTAGAATATGTGGGAACCAATATGGGCATCCAGGTCATGCTATTGGTTATTGACCGTAGAGGTGTCCCAGTCATGTCTGCATAGTTCTCGAACCCGCAGGGTCTACACAGTTAACGTTTGGTGATGGTATTATTATAGTTAAGTCATTATGGTGGTTACCGAAGGTTGTTTAGAGTCCCAGATGAGATGATGGACATGACGAGGAACTCCGGAATAGTCCGGAGGTGAAGATCGATATATTAGACGAAGGGTATTGGAGTCCGGAAGTGTTCTGGGGGTACCGGGTGATGGCCAACATGACCGAAAGGGGTTTCGGGGGGCCCCGACAAGTGTTGCGGGGCCTCATGGGCAAAGGGGAGGGGACAAACCAGCCCAATAAGGGGTTGTGCGCCCCCTCACCCCTTCCCACGTTGCCATTGGAGGTGGGGCGCCACCCCTAGGGTTCCCACCCCTTTGCCTTGAGGGCCAAGTCTCATAGGGGGGGAAACCCATCTAGGGTTTCCCTCTTGTGGCCGCCGGCCCTAGATGGGATGTCCTAGGGGTGCCCCCCTCTCCCCCTTCCCCCAATATATAGAGAGGTAGAGAGAGGGCAGCCTCACCCTTACATGCCTTGGCGCTGCCCCTCCTCTCCCGTAGCTCTTCTCCTCATACGCGTAGTGCTTAGCGAAAGTCCGCCGCAATTCCTCCACCACCACCGCTACCACGCCGTTGCGCTGCCAGAGGACTTGAGCTACTACTTCACCTTCGCTCGCTGGATCGAGGAGGTGAAGGCGTCATCAAGCCGTACATGTGTTGACCGCGGAGGTGTCGTCCGTTCGACACTAGATCAGAGTTTGCGGGACGGATTGTGATTGGATCGCGAAGACGTACCACTACATCAACAACGTTCTTTAACACTTCCGCTTAGTGATCTACAAGGGTATGTGGATCCAACTCTCCTCTCGTAGATGTGCATCTCCTAGATTGATCTTGGGTGTTCGTAGGATTTTTTTTGTTTCCCATGCAACGTTCCGCAACAGTGGCATCAAGAGCTAGGTCTATGTGTAGATAACATCACGAGTAGAACACAAAGGAGTTTGTGGGCATTGATATTCAGATTGCTTCCTTCCCTAGTCTTATTTTGATTCAGCAGTATTGTGGGATGAAGCAGCTCAGCCCAACCTTACATGTCCACGTACATGAGATCTGTTCCATCGACAGACATGCAACTTGTTGCATAAAGATGGCCGGCGGGTGTCTGTCTCTCCCACCTTAGTTGGATCGGATTCGACGAAGGCGGTCCTTGTAGAAGGTTGAATAGCAATTTGCATATCACCTTTGTGGCTTTGCGTAGGTAAGAATTGTTCTTGCTAGATACCCATAGCAGCCACGTAAAACATGCAACAACAAATTAGAGGACGTCTAACTTGTTTTTGCAGGTATGTTGTGATGTGATATGGCGTAGGACATGATGAGATATATTTGATGTATGAGACGATCTTGTTTTGTAATAATTTATCTCGACTTGCATGTCGATGAATAGGGCAACCGACATGAGCCATAGGGTTGTCTTTAACCATTGTATGACCCGCGTGTCCACCATTAAATGCTTTGCAATGCTTTACTTTATCGCTAAGCGGTAGCAATAGTAGTAGAAGCATGGTTGGCGTGATAACCCTGATTGCAGCACAATGATGGAGATCATGGTGTCATGCTGGTGACGATGGAGATCATGCCGGTGCTTTGGAGATGGAGATTAAAAGCACAATATGATGGCCATATCATGTCACTTATGATTTGCATGTGATGTTAATCCTTTTATGCATCTTATTTTGCTTAGGACGATGGTAGCATTATAAGGTGATCCCTCACTAAAATTTCAAGATAAAACTGTGCTCTCCCCAAGTGTGCACTGTTACGAAAGTTCGTCGTTTCGAAGCACCACACGATGATCGGGTGTGATAGACTCTTCGTTCACATACAACGGGTGCAAGCCAGTTTTGCACATGCGGAACACTTGGGTTAAACTTGACGAGCCTAGCATGTACAAACATGGCCTCGGAGCACAAAAGAACGAAAGGTCGAACACGAGTCATATAGTAGATATGATCAACATGGAGATGTTCACCATTGAAACCACCTCATCCCATGTGATGATCGGACTTGGGTTGGTGAATTTGGATCGTGTTACACTCTGCCAACCGGAGGGATGTTGATTTGAGTGGGAGTTCTTAAGTAATAAGATTAATTGAACTCATTTCTCATGAACAATAGTCTAAGTTGTCTTTGCAAATTTATGTTGTAGATCAATGGCTCGCGCAGTAGCTCCCCTGAATTTCAATGCGTTCCTAGAGAAAGCGAAGCTGAAAGATGATGGAAGTAACTTTGTGGACTAGGCCCATAATCTGAGGATTATCCTCACCGCTGCCCAAAATGTTTATGTCCTTGATGCACCGCTTGGTACGCCACCCGCTCCCGCGTCTGTGGACGTTATGAACGGCTGGCAGTCACGTGTTGATGACTACTCAATAGTTTAGTGTGCCATGTTGTATGGCTTAGAACCGGGACTTCAAAGGCGTTTTGAACATCATGGAGCATATGAGATGTTACAGGAGTTGAAGTTATTTTTGTGAAAAATGCCCGAATCAAGAGGTATGAGATCTCCGATAAGTTCTACACCTGCAAAATGGAGGAGAACACTTCTGTCAGTGAGCACATGCCCAGAATGTCTAGGTACTACACCCGTCTGGCTGAGTTGGGAGATGAGCTCCCGCCTGAGGCAATCACTGACAGAGTTCTTCAATCGCTACCACCTAGCTACAAGAGCTTTGTGTTGAACTATAACATGCAAGGGATGAATAGGTTAGTCTCCGAGCTATTCGCGATGCTGAAAGTCGCTGAGTCAGACATCCAGAAGGAGCATCAAGTGTTGATGGTCAATAAAACCACTAGTTTCAAGAAGAGCAATGGAAAGAAGGGAAACTTCAAGAAAGGTGGCAAAGCAGTTGCTCCTCCCGTTAAGAAACCCAAGGCTGGACCCAAGCAGAAACTGAGTGCTTCTATTGCAAGGGAACTGGCCACTGGAAGCGGAATTGCCCCAATTATTTGGCTGACAAGAAGGGGGCCAACAAAGGTATATATGATATACATGTTATTGATGTGTACCTAACTATCTCTCCTTGTAGTGCCTGGGTATTTGATACCGGTGCGGTTGCTCACATTTGCAACTCTAAACAGGAACTACGGAATAGGCGGAGGCTGGTGAAGGACAAAGTGAAGATGCGCGTGGGAAATGGTTCCAAGGTTGATGTGATCACCGTCGGCATGCTCGCTCTTCGATTACCATCGGGATTAGTTATAGACCTGAATAATTGTTATTTAGTGCTTGCGTTGAGCATGAACATTATATCCGGATCTTGTTTAATGCGAGACGGTTACTCATTTAAACCAGAGAGTAATGGTTGTTCTATTTATATGTGTCATATATTTTATGGTCATGCACCCATTGTGAAGGGTTTATTCTTGTTGAACCTCGATAGTGGTGATACACATGTTCATAACATTGATGCCAAAAGATGTAGAAATGATAATGATAGTACCACTTTCTTATGGCATTGCCGCTTGGGTCATATTGAAGTAAAACGATGAATAAACTCCATGTTGATGGACTTTTGGAGTCTCTTGATTTTGAATCACTTGACACATGCGAGCCATGCCTCATGGGCAAGATGACCAAAACCCCATTTTCTAGTACAATGGAACGGGCAAGTGACTTGTTGGAAATCATACATACTGATGTGTACGGTCCATTGAGTATTGATGCACGTGGTGGATACCGTTATTTCCTCACCTTCACCGATGATTTGAGTAGATATGGGTATATTTACTTAATGAAGCATAAGTCTGAAACATTTGAAAAGTTCAAGAAATTTTCAGAGTGAAGTCGAGAATCATCGTAACAAGAAGATTAAATTCCTACGATCCGATCGAGGGGGAGAATATCTGAGTTATGAGTTTGGCAATAACTTAAGACGATGTGGAATTGTTTCATAGTTGACGCCACCTGGAGCACCACAGCGTAATGGTGTGTCCGCACGTCATAATCGTACCGTATTGGATATGGTGCATTCTATGATGTCTCTTTCCAATCTGCCATTATCGTTTTGGGGCTATGCGTTAGAGGAAGCTTCATTCACTTTAAATAGGGCACTGTCTAAGTCCGTAGACACGACACCGTATGAACTATGGTTTGGCAAGAAACCTAAGTTGTCGTTTCTTAAGGTTTGGGGCTGCAATGCTTATGTCAAAAGGCTTCAGCCAGAAAAGCTCGAACCCAAAGCGGACAAATGCGTCTTCATAGGATAACCAAAGAAGACAGTTGGGTATACCTTCTATCTCAGATTCGAGGGCAAAGTGTTTGTCGCTAAGAACGGGTCCTTTCTCGAGAAAGAGTTTCTCTCGAAAGAATTGAGTGGGAGGAAGATAAAACTTGATGAGGTTGTTGAACCTTCACTTCAACCAGATAGTAGCACGGTGCAGAAAGAAGTTTCTGTGGCACCTACATCAGTTGAAGACGAAATTAATGATGGTGATCATGAACTTTCGGATCAAGTTACTATCGAACCTCGTAGGTCGACAAGGATACGTTCTGCTCCTGAGTGGTATGCTAACCCTGTCTTAGAGGTCATGTTGTTGGACAACGATGAACCTATGAGCTATGGAGAAGCGATGGTGGGCCCGGATTCTGACAAATGGTTAGAGGCCATGAAATTCGAGATGGGATCCATGTATGAACATAAAGTATGGACTTTGGAAGTATTACGTGAAGGGCGAAAGGCCATTCAGAATAAATGGATCTTCAAGAAAAAGACAGACGCGGACGGTAATGTCACGGTCCATAAAGCTCGACTTGTGGCAAAGGGGTTTTCACAAGTTCAAGGAGTTGACTACGATGAGGCTTTCTCACCCGTAGCGATGCTTAAGTCCGTCAGAATCATGTTGGCAATAGCTGCATTTTTCAATTATGAAATCTGGCAGATGGATGTCAAAACATCGTTCCTTAATGGTTTCCTCAAGGAAGAGTTGTATATGATGAATCCAGAAGGTTTCATCAATCTAGAGAATGTTGACAAAGTGTGCAAACTCCAGCGATCCATTCATGGACTGGTGCAAGCATCTCGGAGTTGGAATCTTCGCTTTGATGAGGCGATCAAAGCGTTTGGGTTTATACAAGTTTTCGGAGAAGCTTGTATTTACAAGAAAGTGAGTGGGAGCTCTATAGTGTTTCTAATATTATATGTGGATGACATATTGCTGATTGGAAACAATATAGAACTTTCGGAAAACGTGAAGGAATATTTGAACAAGAGTTTTTGAATGAAAGACCTAGGAGAAGCTGGTTTCATATTAGGCATCAAAATCTATAGAGATAGATCGAGAAGCTTAATAGGACTTTCACAAAGAACATACCTTGATAAGATTTTGAAGAAGTTCAAAATGGATCAGTCTAAGAAGGGGTTCTTGCCTGTTTTGCAAGGTGTGAACTTGAGTAAGACTCAATGCCCAGCGACTACAGAGGATATAGAAAAGATGAGTGTCATCCTTTATAATGTATGCAATGATGTGCACAAGACCAGATGTCAGCCTTGCTATAAGTATGTCGAGAAGGTTTCAAAGTAATCCTGGAATGGAGCACTGGACAGTGGTGAAGAATATACTTAAGTACCTGAAAGGACTAAGGAAATATTTCTCGTTTATGGAGGTGATCAAGAGCTCGTCATAAATGGTTACGTCGATGCAAGCTTTGACACTGATCCGGATGACTCTAAGTCTCAAACCGGATACGTATATATTCTTAATGGGAGAGCGGTAAGCTGGTGCAGTTCGAAGCAAAGTGTCAGGGATATTACTACTAGGTATAAACCGCCCAGGAGGAGCCAGTTTATATCTATCAAAGATTACTTCTACCAAAGCCCAATGGAGCATGGAACATGACGCTTTACTTCAGAATGCTTAAAGCCCAAAAGGTGTTAGGGCCCATGATTTGTAAACCGCCATACGGCGTGTAACTTGTGATGTAAGATAGGAAAGATAGAGGCCGAGTCGGACACGTTTATGAGCCAGCTTTGGGACTCTGTAAACCGGACCGGGCATCACCTCGTGTATATAAAGGGACGACCCGACGACGGTTCGAGAAGGAGAACAATCGTTCAAGACACAGGAAAGCGTATTCGCCCCCTGGTCCTCGAAACCCTAGCAATACTACACCAAACTAGATGTAGGATTTTACCTTCATCGAAGGGGCCGAACTAGTATAAAACCCTTGCATCCTTGTCCGCTTTAACCCCTTTAAGCTAACCCGTAGCGATGGCCTCATGACTAAGTCCTTTCGCTAGGACATTTGCCATGACAAAACCACGACAGTTGGCGCCCACCGTGGGGCTATCGCACAATGGTTTCGAGTTCTTGAAGGGCAGCTTTGAAGGAATCAAGGGCTATGCCGTGGGCCGGATAACTAAAAGTCGTCGCAACAAGATCTACATCGACGATGCACGCTGGGGCCCCGAGGCCGATTCAATCGAATACGGGTACCGGGTCCCCTTTAGCGGGATCCACGTCTTCATCGGCAAGATCGGCGAATCGGGCCCTGAGCCGGGCATCTTCCCCAACATCGTCGAGTCGGCTCAGCGTGCGAGACCTGCCCGGATTCGGCCCGCCGTGAAGCACGTCTTCGTTGGAGCGGTTCATGGAGCACAAGCTAAAGATGGATCGGACTCCGGTGGCGAGACCGTTGTCTATTCCGGCAACGAGTCATCCTCTGGAGAAACAAAATCTTTATACCTGTTGCAGGATGGCCGGTCTGGGGGCTGTTCCGATGGTGATAGTATTCTGGACCCCTTGATCCACCAAACCGGGTCGCTGTCTTCATGGCCGGATCACAACATGTGCAACAGTCATCAACTACGGCAGCATTAACATCGAACACAACGGCGGCTAGGGCTGGAGGCCCTATTCCGTCGCTGGCCGAAGTTTTGTCCACCTTAGTCGACACTTTAACAACACTGTTAACTGCAGTGGTAGCCCAGGCCGATAAGGAACAACATGATGCGGAAGTTGCTCAGGTGAAGGGCCAGATAGATCAGGCGAAACTGGACTTAGCCGCTAAGAATACCAGGATGGTTGCAAGGAAGGCCGAGCTAGATGCTCAGGCTTACCGGTTCATGTTGGATCAAACTGCTTCGCGTGATGTATTGAGGAGAAGGCAACAATCCCGCCTGCCGCCGATTTACGAGGCGAGGAACCTTTTCAATACGCCAGGAGCAGGAACCAGTAACCAACCGAAGGTAAACCGGGGAGGAGTGCCTGGCACAGGAGCATCAGTCCAGCCACTGGTCGTGGAGCCAACCCGCCAGGTCGTTCCATCACAGCGTGTACCTACCCCTCCCGGTCATTACTCCAACCCATTGGATAACATAGTTACCGCCGCTTCACGACTGGCCGCTCTTCCCATTGAAGGAGCATCCCCTATAGCGGTAGAGGCACGGCGGGCCAGGGAGTTTTTGGAGGCGGCTCTAACTCAACAGCAAGCTTATTCTCACAGACGCGACTGGATTCACTCCACCCCTCGGCCAAGTCGGAGCTATAGCAAGCACCTGGAGGAACCAGCTGTGTCGGGCAGCGCACGAAAACGTAATCCGCCGCGGAAGGATAACCCGGTGTGGGGAGATGCAAACACTCAAGACGTAGTGGATCAGGGTAGGCAGCACCGGGAGGCCGAGTTAGCAGCGCAGTACGAAGCCCGTCAGCCGATGCCGTTTCATCCATCTACCACAATTGAACCAGGGGTTACGTCTAGCTTCTTGGGAGTGCCTTGTCTCACCCCCGCTTTACGCAACGTACGGCTGCCCAAGGACTTTAAAGGACTGCGCAAGGTGCCCAACTATACCGTGTATCTGTCCCCTGAAGCCTGGGTGGAAAGCTACGAGATGGCAATGGAGATGCTGGATGTGGATGATGCGGTGTGTGCAAAGTACTTCACCTTGATGCTGGAGGGCACGACTCGCGCCTGGCTAAAAGGATTACCGCATAATTCCATCGGATCATGGGCCGAATTACGACGCCGGTTTATCAATAACTTCAAAGACACATGTAAGCAGCCCATGTCCATTGTAGACTTAGCGGCCTACGTTCAAGGGGAAAACGAATAAACAACTCATTGGGTGTGCCGGGTGTTAGAGATCTTACACTCCTCAGGCCGCATCAATCCGGACACAGCAGTAGTTACATTGGAGGGAACTGCCGATTTGAACCTCTAAAGCTGAAGCTGGGACGGCTCAAACGGCATTGTGATGACATGGGGACACTCATGGGGGCCCTGGTGAAATATGCGGATTCGGATAGTGCCAAATATCCAGAGTCTGATGATGAGAAGTCAGGGAAAGCCAAGAAGAGCGGTAAAGCGCCGCAGCCTAGCTCGGCGAGTCAAGGATATAACGGTAAGCGTAAAGCGGATAGTAATTCAGATTTTGTGGCTAACACTAATGCTCAGGAGAATGGTTAGCACCGCAAGGGTAGACCGCCCCCGCGAGGTGGGAGACCACCTATTAATCTAGAACGCTAGATGAACATACCTTGCCCGAGGCACGACACGCAAGAAAAGCCGGCTACGCACCTCTGGAAGGACTACTTTATTATGAAGGAAATCATGAACCGGTCTCAATATGATCATGGACCATCCGGTAGTTCAGGCCCTAGTTTTCATGGGCCGGGTTATCAAGGCGGTGGATCCGGTTCAGGGTTCCAATGTAACCAGAACAATCACAACAACCAGAACGGGCACAATCAGCATAACCAGTAGCACGACCAGGGTGGTTATAACAATCAGGGCAATCAACAACAGCAGTAGTCAGGATATCAGAGTAATCCGAAGCAGTTGAGTAGTGGGAAGTATCACGTCTTCACCACAAGCTTATGCAAACATGATCAGAAAGTTTACAAGAGGGCAGTACATTCTGTTGAATCGGCGGTGCCACGCTACCTGCGCTGGTCAGAACAGCCCATTGTGTGGAGTCGAGAGGACCACCCGCCCCGGGTTGATAATCCGGGTTAGCTGGCTCTAGTTGTGGCACCTCAAGTTGGGGGCTATAAGTTCACTAATGTGCTCATGGACGGAAGAAGCAGTATCAACATTCTATATTACAAGATCTTCCGTCGCGTGGGTTTGACAGACAAAAAACTTTGGCAGTCCAACACGGTTTTTCATGGAGTGGTGCTTGGTAAATCGACATATCCGGTCGGTAAGATAGACTTGGAAGTCACCTTTGGAGATGAGCAGGACTCAAGGTCCGAAACTTTGACCTTTGAAGTGGTAAAGATCAAAAGCCCGTATCACGCCCTGTTCGGGCGGCTGGTTTATGCTAAATTCATGGCGAGGCCTTGTTATGTTTATCTGCAACTCAAGATGCTGGGTCACAAGGGAACCATTACGGTCCATGGGAGCCGCAAGATTGCTTTGGAGTGCGAGGAAGGTGATGCATCTGATGCTGAGGCGGTTTGGGCAACTGAGGAGCTGAAACTTTATAAAGATAATGTTGATCCGACAGATATGTCTCCGCTGAAGAAGCCAACCACAGAGCATGATCCGGCCTTGAAGTTCAAATCAGCTGATGAGACCAAGCAGGTTGATTTTGTTCCTGGTGATTCATCCAAACAGTTCACCATCAGTGCTAACCTAGATCCGAAATAGGAAAACGCGCTCATCGAGTTCATCCGTGAGAATCGGGACATTTTTGCATGGAAACCTTCTGACATGCCAGGTGTACCGAGGGAACTCGCTGAGCACACTCTCAATATTGATCCCAAGTTTAAACCAGTTAAACAGTTTCTCTGCCGCTTCAACGAAGAAAGGCGCAAGGCAATTGGTGAAGAAGTGGCTAGGCTCTTGGCGGCAGGTTTTATAATTGAGGTGTTTCATCCGGAGTGGCTGGCTAATCCGGTGCTGGTGCTTAAGAAGAACGACACTTGGCGAATGTGTGTTGATTACACAGACCTGAACAAAGCTTGCCCAGCTGATCCCTTTGCCCTCCCTCATATTGATCAAATCATTGATGCTACGGCGGGTTGTGAGCGCTTAAGGTTTTTGGATGCATATTCCGGTTATCATCAGATCAAGATGGCAGTTAAGGACCAGGAAAAGACGGTCTTCATAACTCTCTTTTGGGCCTTCTGCTACGTGTCTATGCCTTTTGGGATCAAGAGTGCCCAGGCAACCTATCAACGTTGTGTGGAGAATTGTCTTCACGGACAGATCGGGCGGAATGTTCACGCTTATGTAGACGACATTGTGGTAAAATCCAGAAAAGAGGAAACGTTGATAGCTGACCTAAAGGAAACTTTCGATAATCTCCGAGTCTATAAGATGATGTCTAATTCGGCCAAGTGCGTTTTTGGTGTTCCGGCTGGCAAGCTCCTGGGGTTCTTGGTGTCCAACAAAGGAATCAAAGCTAATCCGGAGAAGATCAAGGCGATTACATCCTTGGCTAAACCGGCGTGCATCAACGATGTTCAATGCTTGGCGGGCCGCATTGCAGCGCTCAGCCGGTTTATCAGTCGTCTGGGGGAGAAGGCCATCCCGCTTTATCAGATGATGAAGAAGACATCTCGTTTTGTCTGGAGTGATGCTGCTGATGCTGCGTTCAAGGATTTAAAGAAGCAATTGGCAGAGCCACCGGTCCTTGCTGCACCAGTTGATAATGAGCCGCTGTTGCTATATGTGGCTGCTAATGCTCGAGAAGTAAGCGTTGCCATCGTGGTGGAGCGCAAGGAGGCAGGAGAAGAATATTTGGTTCAATGGCCGGTTTACTATATCAGAGAAGTGCTCATTGATTCAAAGCAGAGATACCCACATTGGCAGAAGTTGGCACTACTAGGAAAAGGGCTATAGATGATATGGCCACTAATGGTGCACCAGACATGTGGTGCGCCATTAGTATATACTCATGGCGCACCAGGTGTCGGTGCGCCATTAGTGTACTAATACTAATGGCGCACCAGATATTCGGTGCGCCATTAGTAACAATTTTTTTTATTTTTACAGACATACTAATGGCGCACGGTGTCACAGTGCGCCATTACTAGTTTAACTAGTAATGGCGCACCACCAACTCAGTGCGCCAGTACTATTTTTTTTTGCAAAACTACTAATAGCGCACCAGCAAACAATGCGCCATTAGTAACGCTGGTTACTAATGGCGCATTGATGACTGGTGCACCATTAGTAAAGTAGGACCAGCTAGATATTTTGGACAACCACACCTACCCATCACTCACTTTCCCTTCATTCTCTCCACCTCGATCCTCCTCCAAGCTTGTGTCGGCTACAAACTGGGCGAGTACGCATACCAGAGGTGATGTTCTAGTTGTGCCCGCTGGCTCGTTCCCGCTCTGCCCGATGTGCCTGCTATGCCCGCTGTGCCGCCGAATCGCCGATGGTCCAGTTTGAAGCCGACCAGATCGGAGCTCGTGGAGTGCTAAGATCCGTGCTATAGTGTGTTCGTCACGGCCTCCCATCTCAGGCTCCAGCAGCGGCTGGTTCATCACCGCCTCTCCAGCATCAGCTCGCGTCCTCCTCGACCTCGTCGGCTGCAAGTCGTTGGTGAACTCCATCTCAATTTTATTAGCTAGTACATGTATGATGCATATAGTTTTATTTTCTTGTGCTTGTTCATGTCAAATCTGCTCGTGCCTGAATGATGCACTTTTGCAACTTCGATTTGATGCTCATACTTGTTCAAGTCTTGGTGGTTTGGTAGTCTAATTTGGGCATTATGTTTAAAAGTTGATGGATAGTGTTGCTGGAATGTCAATTAACTTCCATTCCGGCAAATTCGGGTACTCCATATGTCCTATTTTCAGCAAAGGTCATGCTGAAATTTTCTGTGAATTTTAGCATGACTTTGCTAAAAATAGGACATATGGGGTACTTAACAGTCTGCCAGCATCTAGACAATTGATATACTTCAGAGACATACTAGGAAAATTAAACATATGGATGCCGGAGACATACTAGATGGGGTTTAATTAAGTCTGCCATACTACTTAAGAACCTGCCATTCTACTTAACAGTTCACAAACACTTCATAGTTCACAACCATACTAGCTAGCGCAAAAGTTAAACATCATCAACTTCACAGAGGGTGACTACATGGGACTCATAGCCTTCAGGAGGGCTACATGCTCTGCCCTAATCTTCAGGTCCCTCCCACTCGTCTTTAAACCGCGTGCATGCGACATAAGGTGCTCATACATCCCATCCATGGGAATTGGCTTAGTGGTGCAGTATGGGCACCTGAACTTGCCCCACTTGTAGTACGCCACCTTCCCCTTCTCCCTGATCTTGTTGGCTTCCTTCTCAATGAAGGACTTGTGGTTCCACTCTTCCACCTCATCTCCAGAGTTGTACTGCACATACAAATGATTTGCATAAATACATACTTCCCATTTAGAGTAATGTAATTAACAAACATCAGATAATTGCCATTTACTGGAATTTAATGAACAAACAAACATCAGATAACTGCCATCTACTGGAATTTAATTAACAAACATCAGATAACTAGCCACGAACGTCCAGGAATTAATTAAACAGAAATAGACCACAGGTAAATCTAACCAAACTGAACTCAAATCACAGGTCTCAATTTTGACATGCGCTAAAACTGCAATTTGATTTGATCATTTGTCCCACACGTAAGATGCATATCAACATTACTCAATCCAGATACCTATCCTATGATCGAAGCAAATGCCATCCCAGCAAATGATTAACACATACTAGTAGGATGTACAAATAAATCCCAAATTTGGACATGCGCTAGAGAACATATATTCTATCTTGAAAAGAATGATTCAAAAGAAGCAGTAGGGGCATTAGAACATCACACATAATAACATAAGGTAGAAGTTCACCAAAGATGTAGGCAGAAGTTCACATAATAACATAATAACATCAAGCAAATTGTGCCTGGTCGATGCTCCCAGTCCTAGATAAATGGGAACCCAGAACATGATTATTACCAAAACACATACTAGCAGCTACGACATTGAACTGGTACGCTAGATGTAGTAGACCTTGAAGAGATCCATGGTGAGCACCCCAAACTAGCTCCTAACCTATGCATCCAAACAGGGCCAAAAAACAGCTTGGGGTTACCTCCTCCTCGTCGTCAGAATCAGACGGGTCATTGAACCCAACGATGTCTAGCTTCCTCTTGTTGCCAGCAACTTCCTCATTCTGCAATATAAGTAATTAATTCAATTATACTACTAACTACATATAACACAACACATAACAGAATCTAACAATTAATTGAGGGAATATGCACAACAAATCTAACAACATATACAACACATAACAGAATCTGAGCACATGTGGCAATCCAGATTCTAATATAAATAACCTAACTAAACATCTAATTAGAAAACCCTAACCACTACATCCACTGGATGATTCAATCACAGATTCTACATATAACTGCCTATAAATTAATCCAATACAAAAAAAACCCTAACCACACTACATCCACTGGATGATTAATTCAATCATAGATTCCACATATCAGTGGCTATAATTGAATCCAATACCAAAAACCCCCAACTAAACATCTAACTCAAAAACCCTAACTAGTAGATCTACTGGATGATGCAATCACACCAAACTTAACCTTTCACTATAAATCAATCAATCAAACATCTAAATCTACTGCTTAATGGGGGTAACTAGAAATGGAGGGGACTGCTGGCAAGGATTACCTGCAGGTCCACGTGCTCGCCGCCGGCCTCCGTAGGTCCATGAGATGGGCCGCTCGACGCCGTCACGCCAAGCTCCGGCACGGCGGAGGCCGCCACGGCCACCTTCTTCTCCTCCACACCCGCCACCGCAGCGACTGATCCAGCGCGTGGGGATGCAGCACCTCCTTCTGTCATGGCAGCTTCGCCACGACCTTGCTCCATCGGAGCCAGAAGCAAGCAGGAGGAGAGAGGGAGGCGGTGGCACTACTAGGAAAAGGCCTACTAATGGCGCACCTATTTTGGCCATTAATGGCGCATTAGTGGTGCGCCATTAGTGCCACGCCATTAGTATATTTTACTAATGGCGCACTTCTGGTGCGCCATTAGTATCTGGTATACTAATGGCGCACCTCAGATGCGCCATTAGTATATACCACGGTGCGCCATTAGTATGCCTCCCAGGGGGCCATGTATACCCAGGTGCTTTGGCGTACTAATGGCGCACAACTGCAAGATGCGCCATTAGTAACTTTGGCATACTAATGGCGCACTGTTTAATGATGCGCCATTAGTATCCTTTGGCATACTAATGGCGCACTGTGATGTGATGCGCCATTAGTATGAATATTAGGTTATTTTTTTTAATTTTCTGTTTTTTGCACAGGTTACAAAATGTATTATTGGACATAATATAGACAGCACACATCAACAACAGATTCATCAAATACAATAGAAGATTAGTCTCTGAATACAATTCATCATATTAGTCTCCGAATACAATTCATCATATTAGTCTCCGAATTGAAAAGACCGAACAAAGATAGAACATTATATTACAAGTCTCGAGACCGCGAGTAGCGAGTTTGTCTTCACATTACAAGTCGATATCGATCATCTAAACTACCATCACATAGAAGAGAGCTGCGGTCATCACGATGAGCATCATCACGATGAAACTCGTCTTCATCCAGTTCCTCCAACGCTCCCTCCCCTCTCCCGCTAGATAGCGGGCGTATCTAGATTCCGCCTTGGCCCTAGTGGTGTACCCTTTGTAACTGTTACCGATGAATCGGTGAACCTATCTCCGACACTCCTCCCAGTCGTCGTAGACTCCGGGAACCTTATCCTTGTACACGACATACGACAGCATCGCTATGCACTAGCCAAACGAAACATTAGTACCAATTCACAGACAATACATAAGCAATATATAAGTATGCAACAGAAAGATCGGAAGAGAAAAGCAAGACATTAATAGCATCGATTACATCTAAGTTGAACGACAGTCAAAACCAAAGAGACATACTACAAGTTCATTAAAGTTTAATTACAACATGAGCCAATCGATGTTTCAGAACTAGAGACAACATCACTACTTTTGACTCGACTCAAGGGACCGGAGCATGGATGAAGCCGCCGTCTATCGTGGGAGTCATGAAATCGCGTGCGTTGTCAGCCTGCATTTGTAGCATTGTGTCGATGTCACTGTTGGACGGTTGATTTCTGAGGTAGAACTGCCCCGAGGTACGAAGGACATCTTGATGGATGATTTCCGCAAACTCCGACTGGATGCGAAAGAATTCTTGTCTGATGTCCGCGTCCTGGATTGCCGACACGCTCGCGGCCCAATCTTTGAGTTTACTCGGTAGCAGAAGTTGATGATGGTCCCGTACGATCGCCCGCATGTGATGGATGGCGTAGTAGGCACCCTTCTGACCGCCAGGCGGCTGCTTGACGCAGCAGAACGTCGTATTGTGGGAGAACACGTGCTTGCCGGTCTTACGAATAGGCCTGGTGAAGGTGCCTCCAGATTTGGCGTAGCCGGGGAGAACATCATCAAGAACCTTCTTGACATTTGTGTAGTCTACGTTCGACTGACGGTCCGAGTCGAAATACGTGGCCATGGAATATTTGGGGCTTAGGAGGATGAGCGTGCAATGTGTGTCACTGCAGAAAACACGGAATGTTAAAAGAAAAATGATCGAAATCTAAGAAATCATATGTTACGGGGCGGTTGAGGGGAGGACTTACTCGAGAAAGTAAGGCACGAGGAAGTTATCCTTATCTCGGTTTGCCAGAATGACGCCTTCGAGGTAAGAACTCGCGACTTGCCGTTCCCCAGCGCTGCCCAAGATCTTGGCACACATGTAGAAGGGGTCGACTATCACGATGTCCGGGGTCTTGTCGCGAATGATCCGCATCTCCATACTCAGCGAAAATAGCCGAACGAAGGTGTAGTGCAGCGGATGAAGGTTCAACATAGCGTAGATGTCATCAAACCGCAGGACGATCGTACCCCCGATGGATTTATCCACAAAGCCCTTGCCCTCTGGCACCTTGGCCGCGAAAACCGGGTATGCCACATCCTTCTCTCTGAGACGCCGCTTCTCCAAAGAAAGAACACTGTCATGTAGAATCCGCATAGCACCGGTTGCAGCATCGAGCATATTTCTCGGTAGCATCGGCCTACCCGCCACATGCACCCTCATTACATCCTCAGGTGAAGGTGGCCAGTCCTGGGCACGGATCATATTTGGTGCCGGCTGGCTCGCACCCTTGTTAGTCTTTCTTTTGCGTGCCTTCTTCTTCTCCTGTAATGGGACCGAGTTCTGCTCACAGACCGCCTTCTTGAGTGCGTTGGGGCTGATAATATTTCGCACCTCGCCTATCTGAGGCTCGGTGAAGTCGGCAGCTGGAGGCGTCTCCTGAGAACTGAATGGCAGACGACGCCTGTTGCAACTTGGTTTCTCCGCGGTACCAGCTAGATCGCGCACATCTTTTGTAGGGTTGGGCTCTTGAGAAGGAGGCCCCATGAAGTCGCCACCGTACCCATGATCGGCAAAGTATTGATCGACGTTGGCAAATATATCATCGTCGTTGTCGTCGTCGTCGTTGTTCTGATCCTGTGCCATATGCATGTTTGGATCCAGTGGCATAGGGATGTCCGGCACCGTAACGATGGTCTTGCCATGGGGCCGACTTGGCGCCGGCACGACTGGCGGTGTTGTCTTTGGGGTGGTGTCCCCCGCCCCCAAACAAATCTGGCTCTTCGGCCAAAGCAGGGTCCAGCTCAGGCAGGCGCTGAGGGTCATCACGTCATCATCGTTGGCCCCGACGGGTCGAATCGGAGGTAACAACTCGTCGCAGCCTGGCAGCACCCGAACCAGTTGAACCCTAAACAAGTTGGGTGGCATCTGGGTACCGTGGAACACGGGGTTGCCCGGTTGAACGATTTTGCCCTTTGCGACATCGACCAACTCGTTGTTCACGAAGTGCAGGAGAGTGCACGGAACGTCGGCGGTGCCCTGCAAAAACATGTAGGGCGTCAAGGATGCCCATTCAAAGGCAAGGAGATGAAGTCCTTGGCTGAGAGAGGCTTAATTAGTTACCGTGATGATGGCGTCGAGCTCGGCTAATGTCGAGGCACCGCCAACGGCGGGCGTGCAGTTGACGGAGGGGCCGCTTGCTGCAGAGGTGCCGGCCGGCGTACACCCGGGTGCATTAAGCTCCTGTGCCGGGGTCGGAGACACCAATGCCGCCTCCGTCGGAGACACCAATGGCCCCGCCATCGCGTTCTGCGAGTTGCTGGCCGTGAAGCTGGGAATCGGGGGCGGCCCCTGTTGGCCGCCCGCAATCCACGCGTGCAACACCTCGATCAAGGTAGGCACAATGGCGGTGATCGTCGCTCCGAGTTGTTGTTGCACTTGCTCTTGGACAATCTCCGGAATCCGCGCCACCTGTGCCTTGAGTTCTTGAACCTCACGCGCCTGGCTTTCCGAGCTGGTCTTTTTCTCCTTTCGCCCACCAGTGTTATAGTATGACGACCATTTTGTGGACAAGCCTTTGCTGGCCACACGACCAGCTGACGTCGGCTTACTGAGCTTATCCTTTTATTCATTACATTCAACGCCCTATTTAGAGTGGTGTCCCAAGGGTTTCTCTTAGTCGACCCCGCGCTATTGCTTTCAGTCGCCTGCGGAAGGAATGTGAACCAATTAGAAATTTGGCTTCGTTAATTAGAATGCAACCATATGGAGCTAATTACGCGGGGGTGTATTCCTTACCAGAACAAGCTCAAGCGCCCTGGTCTTCGGATCCGTGGTAAGCTCCTTTGTTTTCGAGTCCTTCTTGTACCGGGCCCTGACAAAGTTCCTGGTCTGCTTGTCACCGTATTTATCGAAGAGGGGCGGTAGGCCTTGCTCGGCACGGTCCGCCTCCTCCTTGTCCCATATAGGCTCCGCCACTCTGTAACCACCGGGACCGAGTGTGTGTTCCCCTAAGTTCAGCTCCCGCATTTCTTTCCCCCACTGACTTGATTTGGAGGTTGCGGTGCTCGAGCACTTGATCTTGAAGTCGTTGTAGTCATCTTCGGTGATCGAAGGATTTTTCTCCTTGATCTTCTCATAACTCTCACCTTTCTCGATCATTCTCTTCACCGTGCTTTTCCAAGTAGACAGGGCCGTGCTCATCCTCGTGAGGGCGGTATTGTTCACTTTATTCCCTTTGAGGCTTGTGTTTTCAAATTCAGCGGGGAACTTGTATCGTTCGTGCAGCTTCGTGAAGAGGAGGTTGCACAAATTCCCTTGGTCAGGATGCCTCAGGTTCTCGATGTTGATCGAGACGGTGCTCCGGAGAATGCACCCGAGCTGAAGCGAGTACCCCTTGACTATTCGTTCGGGTGCCATTGGATACCCGTTGGATACCCGTCGGAGTCCACTTCAGTAAGTTCCTCCTTGACGGTGCGGAGCACGGTCGGGCGCCGGTCCTTCCGTTGCCTCTTCGGTTGGCTGCCATCTGTGCGTGCGCCGCCATCATCAGTGGTGGCATCCTCGGCGGCACCATCAGTGGTGGCATCCTCGGCGGCACCATCAGTGGGGTCATCCTCGGCGGTACCATCAGTGGTCTCAGGATCGGTGGGGAAGGCAGCGTCCTCATACAAGTGAGGTTGTTCCTCCATCTCCTAGGACAGCTCCCAGAATGCCTTGCCGCCCGAACCCCCGGCCTCATCGTTGTTGGCCATGTTTCTCTCTAAATAGGAAAAAAGTTTGGTCAAAAAGTTGGTTATTGTCAAGGAACAAGATCATGGTCTCATCATTTAGGGTTTGTCGACACCGAGGCATCCTAAAATCTAAGCTTTTATCATTGAGGGTTTTTCGACGCCGAGGCACCCTAAAAGCCTAAGCTTTCATCATTTCGGTTTTTATCGACACCGAGGCAACCTAAAAGCCAAGGTTTTATAATTTATGGTTTGTCGACACCGAGGCATCCTAAAAGCTAAGCCGGGAAGGAGAATTCTAAGTTGGGCCTAATCACTTGGCTCTATTGCCGCCTATGGTTTAATGCAGCTAGAATAAAGGGGCAGTTGATCCTACTTAATTAACTACTAAGATACCCCGGCCCATGCATTAGTCACAAGTACCCCATATGTCCTATTTTTAGCAAAGTCATGCTAAAATTCACGGAAAATTTCAGCATGACCTTTGCTGAAAATAGGACATATGGAGTACCCGAATTTGCCGGAACGGAAGTTAATCGACATTCCAGCAAACTCAAGGGCCTCTCGGGTGGACAAGGCAAAATCATTATCCCAGGTGGACAAGGCAATGTGCTACTTGCTTAAATCTCTGTCCAATGCTATTTACAAGACAAACAACAGGTGGCAAAGCCCAGTGTTAAAAAAAGGCCTCCATCACAACATGGAAAATACATTGGCATGTGAAGAGGTGGAACAATATATGCATCTCCAAGCAGTATTATTCAACATTTTGGACAAACCACTACAAGCAATACTGGATTAGATACAAGAAGAATGTGAGAAAATGCAGACAAATACTAACAGATTGAGGTGTTTAACTTGTGGTGCTCTCTGTGCTATTAACATTTCAAGTCAAAACCTTTTCTGGTTAGTAAGTGTTTCTTGAGCATATGTATGTAGTAAGTGTTTCTGCTCTCAGTGTTTCAGAATTGCTGTTAGACCACCTTTCAACCATCGTAGTGAGATCTAACTGTTCAATATGTAGTTGTTATAGTAATTATTGATGATCATGGCCAGAAACATTTCAATGTTAAGCTGTATCAGTGTACTGAAGCTGAAACTAGTTAACTGTATCAAGTATATGTATGAAGATGACATGTAGATGAGCTCTTTCATGTTCTTGCAGTTACATCAACAGCTTTTTGTGTTTTTTGACAGTACCACATTGATAGAAGTATCACTGTCAGAAGAAGGGGTTTTTAGTTTGAACCAAAGACAACAATTCAAGCCAACTGTTGTAGCTCTGTTCATCTACACATCTCATAAATAATAGCTTTAAAACAACACCAACCCAGACCTAGGCAACAGTGGCATCTTGTTGCTGGCAGATCCCAAAACAGAAGGCAATGTTTTGCCATTATCTAGTTTCCACTTATAAAAATTCTTAGCAGCAGCAAAAGCCTAAGAGATACTTTTCCAAAGAGCAATTTGCTATCTAAAATAGTGCTAGAATGTAAACTAGACCAGAAAGCAAGGAGCAGTAGCATTTAGCACTATTGTAGATGCAGTAACAACAACTACTAGCACATCGAAATTTCACACAACAGTAGCAAAACAATACTGGTAGTGTCAACGTAGTACTATAGCAATAGTACAAGCTACATCTAGGCATCAACATCGGCACTAAAGTAGTAGTACAAGCTACATCTAGAGTATGAACAGCACCAGCAGCACTACAACAATGATAAAGATTTTTCCTAGGACAGCAAGAGCAGCACTATAGCAGTGCCTACCGCTTTTCCTGGCGCATATGGGCAAAGCAAGGCGTTGAGCCAACGCCTTGCGCATAGGCGTGCTTATGCACTAGATTAGGCGCGCTTTTTTGAACAGAGACCATACTTGAACCAAAGAACATTCTTCCAGTCACTAGGCCTATCATCAACGAATCTTTTACTCCAAGAGGCCACCATGGCCAAGTTAAAACCCCTAAAATCTTTTACTCGAAGGTAATGGCAGCAATAGCCCACTTAGGGAATGAACATCAAATAAGTGGGAAATGCTGGCTGTGCAAGTTGTAAGTAAGATTAATTTGCCCCTATATGACAAGTTCCTCTTAATTTCTTAAAATGCAGGGGAACAACCAGATATTTAAACTTGAACATGCTTTGGAAGAAAGAGAGGATGCGAGAGGAAGGAGGGAGGAGTGGTGGCTACCTGCCTCTGGATTGGTCGCCGGCGTAGCTCCGGGCGGCGGCGTTGCTGCTCGACGAAGGTGGCGAGGCCGCGGCAGAGGCGAGGGGCTCGTCCGGGTGGTGGGGAGTCGTCGGTGGCGTCGGGGGCGGCGGCGTCGGGGGCGCGGGGGC
>LR738710.1:432582095-432621940 GCA_902687465.1 Secale cereale | reverse complement strand
TGCTCGGCGGCGAGGGGGATCTGGCAAGGGGAATCTGGCGAGGGGGGATAACGATCGAGATGGAGGGGGATCGAGATCGAGTGTTCTCATGAATTCAAAAAGTGCCCATGAAATTTAAAAATATTCATGATAGTTCAAAAAGTGCCCATGAAATACAATCGAGAAATGAAGGCTACGGTTTAAATACAATCGATCTTAGCTAGCTATCTGTTCACAATCTTCTTGCCCTTCTTTTTCGCAAATGGAGTTCTTCTGTGGAACAGACGTCCTTTAGGTAGGGTGGTCCTGCTTCTTCTTGTGGTGTATGCTGCTACTTCATCATCGTCGTCATGTTCGATCCTCGCGTCACCGTACTTGACGAAGTCTTGCTCATTGTCTACTCCATCCATTCCGATGATCTTCCTTGCCTCTCCTCACGACAACACGACTGGGCTTTGACGGCTCCTTAATGAAGAAGCATTGGTCAACTTGGGAAGCCAGTACCCACGGCTCATTTTTCGCGGTGACGTTTGCGCCCGCGGTCTTGGATTTGGCTTCGGGTATAACCATGGTGGTGAAATACCGGTCTTCTTTTAGGACGCTCTTAGCCCATCTGACACGGAACATCGGGACCTTCTCTCCAGCGTAGCTCAGCTCCCAGATCTCCTCGATCCTTCCGTAGTATCCGTCCTCGTCGTTACCGGCGTAGGATTCCATCGTTACCCCGGAGTTCTGATAACCATCGCTCTTCATGTCCTTGGCCTCGGTGTAGAATATGTAGCCATTGATATCGTACGCCTCATAGGTCATCAGGTTGTGCTCGGCGCCCTATGACAAGGCGAATATGAGTTGTTCTTCCGCGGAAGAATCCTCATGTAAAGGGTACGACAGAAGCTTCTGCTTGAACAAACGCGTGAAACATGAGTTGTGCTCTTTGATTATATCTCCGTCCGTCCTCTGTTGGCCTCGGTCATTGTACGTCTTCTGAATAAAGGTTTTGTGCTCTACCACCCAAGGATCGACCACGTCTATGTGTTGTAGCGCAACTAGGTTTGCTCTTTCAAAGTCGGCGAGTCGACCCTCGAAGTCGACATGCATTTCGCGGCGACCCTCACGGTGACCCCATCCAGCGAGCCTGCCGAGGTGCCTATTGACGGGCAGACCAACGGGGTTCTCGATGCCTAGATAATTCGTGCAGTAGGAGATGCACTCTTCGGTCAGAAAGCCCCTGGCTATGCTTCCCTCTGGACGTGACATGTTGCGAACATATCCTTTGATGACACCATTCATCCTTTCGAACGGCATCATGCTGTGCAGGAACGTCGGCCCGAGTTGGATGATATCGTCCACGATATGGACCAGCAGATGCACCATAACGTCGAAGAATGCAGGCGGGAAGTACATCTCAAGCTCGCATAGTATCACCACGATCTCTTCCTATAGCCTTCTGAGTTGCCTCACGCCAACCGACTTCCGAGAGATGATGTCGAAAAAGTTGCATAGGCCAAATAGCGTTTCACGTACGTGCGCGTCCATGATCCCCTGGATTGCAACTTGAAGTATTTGCGTCATCAGCACGTGACAGTCGTGAGACTTCATCCCGCTGAACTTCAGCTTCGCTGGGTCTAGGTATCTGCTTATCTTCCCCGCGTAACCGTAAGGAAGTTTTACTCCTACGAGGCAGGTGAAAAACTGCTCGATCTCCTCCTGACTTAGAGTGAAGCACGCGGGAGGGTAGTCATATCCGGTCTTCTTGGCCTTTTTGCCTTTGCGACGACTTTCCGTGTCCTGCTTCGCCTCATCATCATCATCATCATCATCATCATCATCATTAGCGTGAAGCTCCTGCCTGATGCCCATTGATTTCAAGTCTGCACTTGCTTTCGGCCCATCTTTGGTCCTCTCTGGCATGTTGAGCAGGGTACCAAGCAGACTCTCGCACACGTTCTTCGTGATATGCATGACATCAAGGCTGTGAGGCACACGGTGGATCTTCCAGTACGACAAGTCCCAGAAAACAGACCTCGTTTTCTATACCTTCAGCAGCGGCTCTGGCGCCTTTCGCTTCTTTCCCGGCTCTGGCGCGTTTTGCTTCTTTCCCGGCAGTGGGCAATCTTTCCAATTTTTCAACAGCTCGTCTATTTCCTCGCCGCTCCTCGTACGCGGGCGTCCTCGGGGTTCGGTTTCACCATCGAACAGATCCTTGCGTTTTCTCCACAGGTCATCGTCGTGAAGCCACCTTCGATGTCCCATGAACACAGTTTCCGAAGACCGGGGATCTCTATCTAGCTGGCGATACGTTGTGTCATCCATGCACCTGACGCATCCAGAAAATCCGTGGACCACCTGCCCCGCGACATATCCATAACCGAGATAGTCGTGCACCGTCGTGAGCAGCGTGGCTCTCATAGGGAAATATTCTTTCTCTGCAGCGTCCCACGTATTGGCCGGCGTTTTCCACAGCGTGTCAAGCTCTTCTTTCAGCAGCCCCAGATACAGATTGATGTCGTTCCCTGGTTGTTTCGGTCCTTCAATTAGCATACTCATGTGAATGTACTTCCTCTTCATGCACAACCAGGGGGGAAGGTTGTACATCCACACAAACACAGGCCAGGTGCTATGTGTGCTTCTCTAGCTGCCAAACAGATTGACTCCATCGGTGCTCGCGCCCAACACAATGTTCCTTGGATCGTTCCCAAATTCTAGGTCTTCGGAGTTCAACGCTTGCCACTGGCTCGCATCCTTAGGGTGACTCAGCATCTTGTATTTTTTATCTATCTCCGGATCATTTGCGTCATCTTCTCGCTTCTTCTCCTCCCTATCCGCGTGCCAACGCAGGAGCTTTGCTACCTTAGGGTCCGCGAAATACAGTTGCAGACGAGGAGTGATCGGAAAGTACCACACCACTTTTCGAGGAGCTTTCTTCCTCTTCTTGTATCGAGTGACGCCGCACACCGGACATATGGTAGACTCCGCGTGCTCATCCCGATAAATGATGCAATTGTTCATGCACACATGGTATTTCACGTGCGGTAAATCCAGAGGACACACAATTTTCTTCGCCTCCTCGATACTGGTCGGGCACTTGTTCCCCTTGGGAAGGCGTTCGTGCCAGAATGACATGTTCTCGTCGAACCATGCGTCGGTCATTTTGTGTTTTACCTTCATCTCCAGAGCCATGAGCGTTACTTTCAGGCGGGTATCCTTGGGCCTGCATCCTTAATACAATGGAGTAACCATGTCTAACTCAAGTTGATCCATCTTGGCTTTCTCTCGGGCGGCAGCTCTTGCGTTATCCGTTTGCTTGAGAAGCAGCTCTTGAATATGAGGGTCTTGCACCCAGCCCATCGATGGTCCAGCGTCGTCTGCTCCGCCGGCATCATCATCTTCATGATCATGCCCGTCGTCTGCTCCGGCATCTTCCTCATCATCATGTCCTGCATCTTCTACATGATGACTGTGTACAGCATCACCGTCATGATCATCTCCTGGGGATTCTTCGTCTTCTCGCCCGCCCGAGCCGTGGTGGTTGTCCTGCCGCCCTTCCTCATTTCTTGCCCGGCCCATGGACGACTTCGTAGTCATCTTCATCACCTTGCCACCGATAGCCATCCATGAAACCACGCAAGAGCAGGTGGTCCCGCACCTGCCCGGAATCCGGGTCCGCAATAAGGCTCTTCAGCTTGCATCTTCGACACGGACATCTTATCTCCGTCTCGTTCTTTTGAAGCATCTCGGCCTTTGCGGAGCTCAAAAACGTATTCACGATGCCTTCGGTCATCGTGCGGACCATGGTCGCCTGTGGGGTAGAGCAAAACGATATTTTAGATCCAAGAAAAAATTTGGCATGACTTTCCCTAAAAATAGGACCGAAAAGAATGCTTAATGCCAAAATTCTCACCAAAACGGAAATGAATCAACATTCCGGCCAAATATTGGCAACTATCGCATTTCAAATACCGGTACACCTCCAAACACAAACACATATGCAACACCACAAACATATGCAGCACCACGAACATACATAGATCTAGCTAGGCCATAAAAGGTGCATGTGCACATTGTTGTAGGGAGAACAACATAAATATAGCTCCCCCTTACTTACCTATCAAAACAAGGTAATTTAACCACTTAATTTGAATGAATCTATGGTGGAAATGAGGTGAAAAAGAGGAGGCACCCGAGACAAGGAGGAGGTGGAGAGAATGAAGTGGGGAGAAAGTGAGTGTGGGTAGGAGTGGCTGTCAAAAATATCTTGTTGGTGCCCAATTACTAATGGCGCACCACCTCAAAATGCGCCATTAGTAACACAGGTTACTAATGGCGCACCTTCTGGTGGTGCGCCATTAGTAGTTTTGCAAAAAAAAAATATACTAATGGCGCACTGTTCCACAGTGCGCCATTACTAGTTTAAACTAGTAATGGCGCATTGTGGAACAATGCGCCATTAGTAGTTTTGCAAAAAAAAGAATAAAAAATATAATAAAAAAAAACAGTAGTGGCGCACTCTCCAACTAGTGCGCCATTACTAGTTACAACTAGTAATGGCGCACTGTGTCTGGATGCGCCATTAGTATGTTTGGAAACGGAAAAAAATTGATACTAATGGCGCACCCTCGGCCAGGTGCGCCATTAGTAGTTTCAACTCTAATGGCGTACCAGAAGGTGGTGCGCCATTAGTATATACTAATGGCGCACCGCTTGTCTGGTGCGCCATTAGTGTCAATCCCATCTATAGCCCTTTTTCTAGTAGTGTGGTGGTGAGCGAGCAGGTGGGGTGGCCGGTGAGGGAGACGACGAGGGAGAGGAGAGAGGAGGGAGAGGGAGGCGATTTGGGGGAAATGGGGTTATGCGGCCGGTGCCCGTTCCCCTCCTCTTATACTAGGGGCCTTTTTTTGGAAAATATCCACACACACGTGCACGCGCACGACCACGGGGAAACGGAACCGCCAGGAATGGTTGTGGTTAGCGCGCGATGGTCGTAAGTGTCCTGCCATAGACATATGCTTGTGGTTAGAGCAGTGAAGCATATAGTTGTGTACATTGAAGCCTGAGCCGGACGTGTTGGTAGCATGTGAAAATGAGAAGTTTTTTATGTGAGTTGTATGTAGGATGAAGCACAAACATGCTTGTTTATGGGGCAACTGTGATGGTAATTTTGGTTATCGGAAGCATGGAAAACAAATGGTAGATGCCTGTAATTGAACCCTTAGGTGTAGGCAGGATAATACTCTCGGTAATGGCCACCTTTTCCGAGAGGAGCTCTCAGTAAAGCATCTAACCTAGATCTCTTTCCTTCTTGTGCATTCTCGATAATATGTATTATACTTTTGTTGTTGTTTTCTTCCATGCTTGGCAAACAACCTTAGCACATCATAATTACCGTCTTGTGTTTTCTTCTTTGGATGGGCCTCATCTGGTTCTAGAGACCGGCACCCCTCCGGTGGCCCCGGCGGTCTAGGGCGTTGTTCGGCACCTAGAGGGGGTAGGCCACGGAGAATAACTACTTCTTCGTGTTAGTGCATGTCATTGCGAGATGACAGACCAAGTCTAGCCCGTTCTGTCATGGGATCACCCACCGAAGACTCTGTCTCGGGGACGAACGCAACCGGTCCTCGACGTTCCCGCCTGTGTGTGTGGTTTGTGAGGCGCGTGCCACGTCAATGACGTGCGCTGCTTATTCAATGCTTATGTAATGTTACAAAGGGAGGAACCGGAATCTAGATACACCACTAGGGTATCTAGCGGTTACAGTTACAAAGGGTACACCACTAGGGCGGAGGCGGAATCTAGATACGCGCGCTATCTAGCGGAAGAGAGGAGGGAGCGTTGGAGGAACCAGATGAAGACGAGTTTCATCGCGATGATGCTCATTGTGATGACCGTAGCTCTCTTCTATGTGATGGTAGTTTAGATGATAGATATCGACTTGTAATGTGAAGACAAACTCGCAACTCACGGTCTCGAGACTTGTAATATAATGTTCTATCTTTGTTCGGTCTTTTGAATTCGGAGACTAATATGATGAATTGTATTCGGAGACTAACCTTCTATTGTATTCGATGAATCTGGTGTTGTCTAAATTCTGTCCAATAATATATTTTGTATCCTGCGAAAATATCAGAAAAGAAAAAATAATAATCCCTAATATTCATACTAGTGGCGCACCACTCAAGATACTAATGGCGCACTGTCCAGATGATACTAATGGCGCATCACCCACCAGTGCGCCATTAGATTGCCAAAGCGTATGGGTACATTTGGCCCCCTTGGGAGGCATACTAATGGCGCACAGATGGACATACTAATGGCACACTGCCTGGTGCGACATTAGTGCACCAGATACTAATGGCGCACCAGGGGTGCGCCATTAGTAAAAAATCTAATGGCGTGGTGCTAGTGGCGCACCACTAGTGCGCCATTAGTAGGCAAAAGTCGTGCGCCACTAGCATTCCTTTTCCTAGTAGTGTCGTCTATGGAGTCTTCATGGCAAACCGGAAACTGAAGCAGTACTTTTAGGGCCATCCGATCACAGTGGTAAGTTCAGCCCCTCTGGGCCATATAATCCAGAACAGAGAAGCAACGGGCCGGGTTGCAAAGTGGGCTATTGAACTTAGTCCTCACGGATTGAAGTACGTACCTCATACTGCAATCAAATCTCAAGCACTGGTGGACTTCATCAACGATTGGACAGAGTTGCAAGCACCAGAGGAAAAGCCGGATCATACGTATTGGACTATTCACTTTGATGGATCCAGGCAATTGGAGGGCTCGGGGGCTGGAGTCGTATTAACTTCCCCACGAGGTGATAAGTTCTGTTATGTCCTCCGTTTATTGTTCCCTTGTACTAACAATGCAGCTGAGTATGAAGCTCTCCTCCATGGACTGCGGATGGCTAAGGAGATGAATTTAAGCCGGGTTAAATGTTTCGGCGATTCAGACCTAGTGGCGCAACAGGTATCTGGCAAGTGGGATTCCAAGGACCCACTTATGGCAGCGTATCATCAAGAGGTGGATGCTGTTGCTGGACACTTCAAGGGTTATCAGGTGGACCATGTAGACCAGCGAAAGAATGAAGCGGCCGATGCGTTAAGCCGGCTGGGTTCTCAACGTAAACCGGTTCCACCCAATGTCTTTCTGGACGTATTGCACAGACCGTCAGTGAAATTACCTTCAGAAGAGGACTTGGCTGTTCCTGATCCAGAGGCTCAGTTGGTGGCGGAACTTCATGTTATTCTAGATTGGACAGTCCCTTACCTCGCGTACATGAATCGAGGTGAGTTACTAGAGGGTGAAGTCTTGGCTAGACAGATAGTCCGGTGATCTAAATCAATGGCTATTGTCAATGGAGAACTGCATCATTGCAGCGTCTCTGGGGTGTTTCAACATTGTGTATCGCCAGATGAAGGCCGTGATATTCTTAGAGAAATCCACGAAGGAGATTGTGGTCATCATGCCGGTTCAAAATCTCTGGTGGCTAAAGCTTTTTGTCATGGGTTCTATTGGCTGACGGCTCACGCCGATGCAGAGGACTTGGTCAGAAAATGTGATGCTTGTCAGAAGTTCTCACGGCGTGCTCATATACTGGCTCAAGAATTGAGGATGATTCCAATTACTTGGCTATTTGCGACTTGGGGGCTTGACATGGTCGGACCCTTTAAAATATCTTCAGATAAGAAGACCCACCTTATGGTGGCGGTGGATAAGTTTACCAAGTGGGTTGAGGCGGAACCAGTCAGCAAGTGTGATGCGGCAACGACGGTTCATGAAGGAAATATGCCCTAGAGGCAATAATAAAGTTATTATTTATTTCTTTATTTCATGATAATTGTTTATTATTCATGCTAGAATTGTATTAACCGGAAACATAATACATGTGTGAATACATAGACAAACATAGTGTCACTAGTATGCCTCTACTTGACTAGCTCATTGATCAAAGGTGGTTATGTTTCCTAGCCATGGACAAAGAGTTGTCATTTGATTAAGGGGATCACATCATTAGGAGAATGATGTGATTGACTTGACCCATTCCGTTAGCTTAGCACTTGATCGTTTAGTTTGTTGCTATTGCTTTCTTCATGACTTATACATGTTCCTATGACTATGACATTATGCAACTCTCGTTTACCGGAGGAACACTTTGTGAGCTACCGAACATCACAACGTAACCGGGTGATTATAAAGGTGCTCTACAGGTGTCTCCGAAGGTACTTGTTGGGTTGGCGTATTTCGAGATTAGGATTTGTCACTCCGATTGTCGGAGAGGTATCTCTGGGCCCACTCGGTAATGGACATCACTATAAGCCTTGCAAGCATTGCAGCTAATGAGTTAGTTGCGGGATGATGTATTACGGAACGAGTAAAGAGACTTGCCGGTAACGAGATTGAACTAGGTATTGAGATACCAACGATCGAATCTCGGGCAAGTAACATACCGATGACAAAGGGAACAACATATGTTGTTATGCGGTTTGACCGATAAAGATCTTCGTAGAATATGTGGGAGCCAATATGAGCATCCAGGTTCCACTATTGGTTATTGACCGGAGACGTGTCTCGATCATGTCTACATAGTTCTCGAACCCATAGGGTTCGTACGCTTAAAGTTCGATGACGGTTATATTATGAGTTTATGTGTTTTGATGTACCGAAAGGAGTTCAGAGTCCCGGATGAGATCGGGGACATGACGAGGAGTCTAGAAATGGTTGAGACATAAAGATCGATATATTGGACGACTATATTCGGATATCAGAAAGGTTCCTAGTGATTCGGGTATTTTCGGAGTACCAGGGAGTTACGGGAATTTACCGGGAGAAGTATTGGGCCTTATTGGGCCATACGGGAATAGAGGAGAGAGGCCAAAAGGAAGGAGGCGCGCGCCCCCCTCTCCCCCTCTTTCCTTCTCTCCTACTCCGGAAAGGAAAGGGGAATCCTACTAGGACTTGGGAGTCCTAGTAGGAATCCACACACTTGGCGCGCCCCCTCTAGGGCCGGCCTCTCCTTCCCTCCTTTATATACGGGGGCAGAGGGGCACCTCTAGACACAACAATTGATCTCTTGGATCTCTTAGCTGTGTGCGGTGCCCCCTCCACCGTAATCCACCTCGATAATATCGTAGCGGTGCTTAGGCGAAGCCCTGCGTCGGTAGAACATCATCATCGTCACCACGCCGTCGTGCTGGCGGAACTATCCCTCAAAAGCCGGCTAGATCCGAGTTCGAGGGACGTCATCGAGTTGAACGTGTGCTGAACTCGGAGGTGCCGTGCGTTCGTACTTGATCAGTCGGATCGTGAAGATGTACGACTACATCAACTGCGTTGTGCTAACGCTTCCGCTTTTGGTCTACAAGGGTACATATACACACTCTCCCCTCTCGTTGCTATGCGTCTGGTAGATAGATCTTGCATGATCGTAGGAAAATTTTAAAATACGACGTTCCCCAACAGTTGCATCATGAGCCAGGTCTATGCGTAGATGATATGCACGAGTAGAACACACTGAGTTGTGGACGATACTAGTCATACTGCTTACCAGCATGTCATACTTTGTTTTGGCCGTATTGTGAGATGAAGCGGCCCGGACCGACATTACGCGTACGCTTACGCAAGACTGGTTTCACCGTTATGAGCACTCGTTGCTTAAAGGTGACTGGCGGGTGTCTGTCTCTCTCACTTAGCTCAAGTGTGGCTACGCCCGGTCCTTGTGAAGGTTAAAACAACACATACTTGACGAAAAATCGTTGTGGTTTTTGTATGCGTAGGTAAGAACGGTTCTTGCTAAGCCCGTAGCAGCCACGTAAAACTTGCAACAACAAAGTAGAGGACGTCTAACTTGTTTTTGCAGGGCATGTTGTGATGTGATATGGTCAAGACATGATGAGTTATACGTTATTGTATGAGATGATCATGTTTTGTAAAGTTATCGGCAACTGGCAGGAGCCATATGGTTGTCGCTTTATTGTATGAAATACAGTCGCCATGTAATTGCTTTACTTTATCATTAAGCGGTAGCGATAGTCGTGGAAGCAATAGTTGGCGAGACGACAACGATGCTACGATGGAGATCAAGGCATCGCGCCGGTGACGATGGTGATCATGACGGTGCCTTGGAGATGGAGATCAAAAGCACAAAATGATGATGGCCATATCATGTCACATATTTTGATTACATGTGATGTTTATCTTATTATGCTTCTTATTTTGCTTAGTACGGCGGTAGCATTATAAGGTGATCCCTTACAAAATTTCAAGGTACAAGTGTTCTCCCTGAGTATGCACCGTTGCGAAAGTTCGTCGTGCCGAGACACCACGTGATGATCGGGTGTGATAAGCTCTACGTTCACATACAACGGGTGTAAGCCAATTTTGCACACACAGAATACTCGGGTTAACTTGACGAGCCTAGCATATGCAGATATGGCCTCGGAACACTAGAGGCCGAAAGGTCGAGCGTGAATCATATAGTAGATATGATCAACATAAGATGTTCACCATATAAAACTACTCCATCTCACGTGATGATCAGACATGGTTTAGTTGATTTGGATCACGTGATCATTTAGATGACTAGAGGGATGTCTATCTAAGTGGGAGTTCTTTAGTAATATGATTAAATTGAACTTTAATTTATCATGAACTTAGTCCTGGTAGTATTAGCATATCTATGTTGTAGATCAATAGCTCGCGATGTAGCTCCCCGTTTGTTTTTATATGTTCCTAGAGAAAACTAAGCTGAAAGATGATAGTAGCAATGATGCGGACTTGTTCCGTGATCTGAGGATTTTCCTCATTGCTGCACAGAAGAATTATGTCCTTGATGCACCACTAGGTGACCGACCTATTGCAGGAGCAGATGCACACATTATGAACGTTTTGATAAAAGCTCGGTATGATGACTACTTGATAGTTTAGTGCGCCATGCTTTACGGCTTATAACCGGGACTTCAAAAAACATTTTGAATACCACGGAGCATATGAGATGTTCCAAGAGTTGAAATTAGTATTTCATACTCATGCCCGTGTCTAGAGGTATAAGACCTTTGACAGTACATTGCCTACAAGATGGAGGAGAATAGCTCAACCAGTGAGCATGTGCTCAGATTGTCTGGGTACTACAATTGCTTAAATCAAGCGGGAGTTAATCTTCCAGATATGATAGTAATTGACCAAGTTCTCTATTCACTATCACCAAGTTAGTAGAACTTCGCGATGAACTATAATATGCAAGGGATGACAAAAGTAATTCCCAAGCTCTTCGCGATGCTGAAATCGGCGAAGGTAGAAATCAAGAAAGAGCATCAAGTGTTGATGGTTAACAAGACCACTTGTTTCAAGTAAAGGGCAAAGGGGTAGAAGGGGAACTTCAAGAAGAATGACAAGAAACTTGTCACTCCCGTGAAGAAACCCAAAGCTAAACTCAAGCCTGAAACTAAGTGCTTCTACTGCAAAGGAAATGGTCACTGGAAGTAGAACTGCCCTAGATACTTGGCGAATAAGAAGGATGGCAAAGTGAACAAAGGTATATTTGATATACAGATTATTGATGTGTACTTTACTAGTGTTCATAGCAACCCCTGGGTATTTGATACCGGTTCAGTTGCTAAAAATTAGTAACTCGAAACGAGAGTTGCAGAATGAACAGAGATTAGTTAAAGGTGAGGTGACGATGTGTGTTGGAAGTGGTTCCAAGATTGATATGATCATCATCGCACACTCCCTATACTTTCGGGATTAGTGTAGAACCTAAATAAATGTTATTTGGCATTTGCGTTGAGCATGAATATGATTTGATCATGTTTGTTGCAATACGGATATTCATTTAAAGTCATAGAATAATTGTTATTCTGTTTACACGAATAAAGCCTTCGATGGTCATACACCCAATGAAAATAGTTTGTTGGATATCGATTGTAGTGATACACATATTCATAATATTGAAGCCAAAAGATGCAAGGTTAATAATGATAGTGCAACTTGTTTGTGGCACTGCCGTTTAGGTCATATTGGTGTAAAGCGCATGAAGAAACTCCATAAGTGATGGACTTTTCGAATCACTTGATTATGAATCACTTGGTGCTTGCGAACCATGCCTCGTAGGTAAGATGACTAGAACTCCATTCTCCGAAACAATGGAGCGAGCAACAGATTTGTTGGAAATCATACATACTAATGTATGTGGACCGATAAGTGTTGAAGCTCGCGGCGGGTATCGTTATTTTCTAAACTTCACTGATGATTTGAGCAGATATGGGTATATCTACTTGATGAAGCACAAGTCTGAAAACATTTGAGAAGTTCAAAGAATTTCAGAGTGAAGTAGAGAATCATCGTAACAAGAAAATAAAGTTTCTATGATCTGATCGTGGAGGTGAATATTTGAGTTACGAGTTTGGTCTTCATTTGAAACAATGTGGAATAGTTTCACAACTCACGCCACCCGGAACACCACAGCGTGATGGTGTGTCTGAACGTCGCAACCGTACTTTATTAGATATGGTGCAATCTATGATGTCTCTTACCGATTTACCACTATCGTTTTGGGTTATGCATTAGAGATAGCTGCATTCACATTAAATAGGGCACCATCTAAATCCGTTGAAACAACACCTTATGAACTGTGGTTTGGCAAGAAACCAAAGTTGTCCTTTCTTAAAGTTTGGGGCTGCAATGCTTATGTGAAAAAGCTTCAACCTGATAAGCTGGAACCCAATTCGGAGAAATGTGTCTTCATAGGATACCCAAAAGAGACTGTTGGGTACACCTTCTATCACAGATCTGAAGGCAAGATATTCATTGCTAAGAATGGATCCTTTCTAGAGAAGGAGTTTCTCTCGAAAGAAGTGAGTGGGAGGAAAGCGGAACTTGATGAGGTAATTGTACCTTCTCCTAAATTGGAAAGTAGTACATCACAGAAACTAGTTCCAATGATTCCCTACACCAATTAGTGAGGAAGCTAATGATGATGATCATGAAACTTCATATCAAGTTTCTGCTGAACTTCGTAGATCAACCAGAGTACGTTCCGCACCAGAGTGGTACGGCAACCAAGTTCTGGAAGTCATGTTACTAGACCATGATGACCTATGAACTATGAGGAAGCGATGATGAGCCCAGATTGCACAAAATGGCTTGAGGCCATGAAATTTGAGATGGGATCCATGTATGAGAACAAAGTATAGACTTTGGTTGACTTGCCCGATGATCAGCAAGCCATCGAAAATAAATGGATCTTCAAGAGGAAGACCGACATTGACGGTAATGTTACTGTTTACAAAGCTCGACTTGTTGCGAAAGGTTTTCGACAAGTTCAAGGAGTTGACTACGATGAGACTTTCTCACCCGTAGCGATGCTTAAGTCTGTCCGAATCATGTTAGCAATTGCCGCATTTTATGATTATAAAACCTGGCAAATGGATGTCAAAAGTGCATTCCTGAATGGATATCTCAAGGAGGAGTTGTATATGATGCAACCAGAAGATTTTGTCAATCCTAAAGGTGCTAACAAAAATGTGCAAGCTCCAGCGATCCATCTATGGACGGGTGCAAGCATCTCGGAGTTAGAATATATGCTTCGATAAGTTGATCAAACATATAGTCTTATACAGACTTGCGCTGAAGCCTGTATTTGCAAGAAAGTGAGTGGGAGCACTACAACCTTTCTGATAAGTATATGTGAATGACATATTGTCGATCAGAAATGATGTAGAATTTTCTGGAAAGCATAAAGGAGTGTTTGAAAGGAGTTTTTCAAAGAAAGACCTCGATGAAGCTGCTTACATATTGAGCATCAAGATCTGTAGAGATAGATCAAGACACTTGATAAGTTTTTTCAATGAGTACACACCTTGACAAGTTTTTGAAGTAGTTCAAAAAGGAACAGTCAAAGAAAGAGTTCTTGCTTGTGTTACAAGGTGTGAAGTTGAGTAAGACTCAAAGCCCGACCACAGCAAAAGATAGAGAGAGAATGAAAGTCATTCCCTATGCCTCAGCCATAGGTTCTATAAAATATGCCATGCTGTATACCAGACCTATTGTGTACCCTGCCCTGAGTTTGGCAAGGGAGTACAATTTTGATCTAGGAGTAGATCACTGTACAGCGGTAAAAAATTATCCTTAGTAACTGGATGACTAAGGAAATGTTTCTCGATTATGGAGGTGATAAAGAGTTCGTCGTAAAGGGTTACGCTGATGCAAGCTTTGACACTAATCCAGATGACTCTAAGTATCAATCTGGATACATATTGAAAGTGGGAGCAATTAGCTAGAGTAGCTCCATGCAAAGCATTGTAGACATAGAAATTTGCGAAATACATACAGATCTGAATGTGGCAGACCCATTGACTAAACTTCTCTCACAAGCAAAACATGATCACACCTTAGTACTCTATGGGTGTTAATCACATAGCGATGTGAACTAGATTATTTACTCTAGTAAACTCTTTGGGTATTGGTCACATGACGATGTGAACGATGGATGTTAATCACATGGTGATGTGAACTATTGGCGTTAAATCACATGGCAATGTGAACTAGATTATTGACTCTAGTGCAAGTGGGAGACTGAAGGAAATATGCCCTAGAGGCAATAATAAAGTTATTATTTATTTCCTTATTTCATGATAAATGTTTATTATTCATACTAGAATTGTATTAATTGGAAACATAATACATGTGTGAATACATAGACAAACATAGTGTCACTAGTACGCCTCTACTTGACTAGCTCATTGATCAAAGATGGTTATGTTTCCTAGCCATTGACAAAGAGTTGTCATTTGATTAACGAGATCACATCATTAGGAGAATCATGTGATTGACTTGACCCATTCCGTTAGCTTAGCACTTGATCGTTTAGTTTGTTGCTATTGCTTTCTTCATGACTTATACATGTTCCTATGACTATGAGATTATGCAACTCCCGTTTGTGGAGGAACACTTTGTGTGCTACCGAACGTCACAACGTAACTGGGTGATTATAAAGGTGCTCTACAGGTGTCTCCGAAGGTACTTGTTGGGTTGGCGTATTTCGAGATTAGGATTTGTCACTCCGATTGTCGGAGAGGTATCTCTGGGCCCACTCGGTAATGCACATCACTATAAGCCTTGCAAGCATTGCAGCTATGAGTTAGTTGTGGGATGATGTATTACG
This sequence comes from Secale cereale, assembly GCA_902687465.1. Taxonomy (NCBI): domain Eukaryota; kingdom Viridiplantae; phylum Streptophyta; class Magnoliopsida; order Poales; family Poaceae; genus Secale; species Secale cereale. The sequence goes on along the minus strand of LR738710.1, from coordinate 432,606,810 downwards.
GAACGAGTAAAGAGACTTGCCAGTAACGAGATTGAACTAGGTATTGAGATACCGACGATCGAATCTCGGGCAAGTAACATACCGATGACAAAGGGAACAACGTATGCTGTTATGCGGTTTGACCGATAAAGATCTTCGTAGAATATGTGGGAGCCAATATGAGCATCTAGGTTCCGCTATTGGTTATTGACCGAAGACGTGTCTCGGTCATGTCTACACAGTTCTCGAACCCGTAGGGTCCGTACGCTTAAAGTTCGATGACTGTTATATTATGAGTTTATGTCTTTTGATGTACTGAAGGTAGTTCGGAGTCCCGGATGAGATCGGGGACATGACGAGGAGTCTCGAAATGGTCGAGACGTAAAGATCGATATATTGGACAACTATATTCCGACATTGGAAAGGTTCCGAGTGATTTGGGTATTTTTGGAGTACCGGGGAGTTACGGAAATTCACCGGGAGAAGTATTGGGCCTTATTGGGCCATACGGGAATAGAGGAGAGAGGCCAAAAGGAAGGAGGTGTGCGCCCCCCTTCTGGTCCGAATTGGACAAGGGGTGTAGCCCCCTTTTCCTTCTCCCTCTCCCCCTCTTTCCTTCTCTCCTACTCCGGAAAGGAAAGGGGAATCCTACTAGGACTTGGGAGTCCTAGTAGGACTCCCCACACTTGGCGCGCCCCCTCTAGGGCCGGCCTCTCCCTCCCTCCTTTATATACGGGGGCAGAGGGGCACCTCTAGACACAACAATTGATCTCTTGGATCTCTTAGCTGTGTGCAGTGCCCCCTCCACCATAATCCACCTCGATAATATCGTAGCGGTGCTTAGGCGAAGCACTACGCCGGTAGAACATCATCATCGTCACCACGCCGTCGTGCTAACGGAACTCTCCCTCAAAACTCGGCTGGATCGGAGTTCGAGGGATGCCATTGTGTTGAACATGTGCTAAACTCGGAGGTGCCGTGCGTTCGATACTTGATCGGTCGGATCGTGAAGACGTACGAGTACATCAACCGCGCTGTGCTAATGCTTTCGCTTTCGTTCTACGAGGGTACGTAGACACACTCTCCCCTCTCATTGCTATGCATCTGGTAGATAGATCTTGCGTGATCGTAGGAAAATTTTAAAATACTACGTTCCCCAACAGTTCAATTCATCAAAAATATGATTTTCCGGTTTGGCTTTCCACACAACATTATAACTGATAATGGTACCAATCTATCAAGGGGGGCTATGGTGGAAATCTGTCAACGAGAGAACATCCGCCTTGATGTATCATCAGTAGCTCACCCTCAATCCAATGGTCAAGCTCAGAGAGCCAATCAAGAGATCTTGAGAGGCATTAAACCCCGGCTTTAGTCCCTTTGTAGAGGACGCGGGGTTGTTGGGTGGAGGAATTACCCTCTGTGTTATGGAGCATCAACACCACACCTAACAGGTCTATAGGGTACACACCTTTCTTCATGGTATATGGAGCTGAAGCGGTCCTCCCTAGTGATATCCGTCATGATTCATCGCGGGTGGCGGCTTACGTCGAAGCTTGTAATGAGAAGGCACGACAAGACGCGTTGGACCGGCTGGATGAAGAGCGTGACACAGCAGCAGCTCGATCAGCGATTTATCAGCAAGATTTGCGCCGGTACCACAGTCGCCGAGTTAAAACCAGAACGTTTTAAGAAGGAGATCTAGTGCTCCGGCTCATCCAACACCAGACAGACATGCACAAGCTATCCCCGCCTTGGGAAGGACCCTTTGTGGTCAGCAAGAACCTACACAACGGATCATACTACCTCGTCGACGTTCGAGAACATAAGGACTCACGTACTGCGGAGGAGGAGACCAGACGGCCGCGGAACATCGCTCTTCTTCGACCTTACTACACCTGAGCTATAGGCTCTGCTTTATGTACATAACTTTGCAATGTATATATTATGATCAATATAATAAACCGACGTCCCCGTTAAAGTGGGGTATCTGCTGCTTTTTCATAAGAGTCTGTCACATGGGGGCTTTTGTGTGCAGGGAAGTTCCTATGGCCTCTTAAACCGGCTACTAAACCAAGACCATCATAAGAGCATTGCTCTGGTTGCTTCGGTAATCCGGCTATGAAATCCCACATGATGATGAGGGGCAAAAGAGAGTTTGATGCATAGCACAACTCAAACATAAGCAACCGACGAGCATAGCTCAAATGCTACCTGGGGGTTCCTAATGCATAGCATCAACGAGTTGACAACCCTTGTAGTAGGCTATCAAGCCATGGCTTGGAAGCCTGGTGTATACACCTAAAACCATGGATTAGCCTGCCTGCATTAAGTAAGTCACTCCGCCCAGGTAAACCTGGTATGACCCGTCGAACGTATACAGAAGTCAATCTTTTACAGACCCTGAACTTGGTAACGCTAAATTCATGATTGGTTCAGGATTGAGGTCCATCTTAACAGTCTTTGTGAAATGGTTAATTTAGTAGCCTGGCGGCTCATAAAAAGCCTCGAATTTGGAGCCTGGCAGCTCGTAAAAAGCCTCGACTACACGGTTTTGTTTGACAATGTCTCTTTTTGATATTTGCTTAATTTTTTTTTGAGGTCATTGGTGTTTATCCAAGTCCATTGATTCAGGGAGTGGATGACTATAAGTTGCCACTACAATGCACTAGCATTTATAGAACCTGGTCTGGTTTGATTATAAATCGCCAATACTGTTTACAGTTAAACCAGAGTTTATCATAACCTGGTAAGGTTCCATCATGAACCGACACATGATCAAGGGAGTCATCAATACTTGCAACTTGGATCATTATCTTTACTACCGATTATTGATTAAGGCCAGTGGCGCAAAACTTAATCATAGGTGTGATATATGTTTCATATTTTATATACAGTTCAGGTTATAAACCTAGACCATGTATTTGGGCATCATGACCCGCCCGACGATAAACCGCCAGGACACTTTAAACTTCGTCTTATGCAGAAACAGGTGGAATAAACTGTTTAAAACATCATAAGCAGTAAGAATTATGAAATTGCCAGATGAAGCAATGTCATACAAAGGAAAATATGCGTGACAACATAAAGTGTTTCTGCTACCTTATTATAAGGCGCTGGATAGCCCAAAAGAATATCTGTTTTCTGTCTAAAGTGCTGGGACATAATATCTAAACCGGCACCGGTTTAGGAATCTGCATCAGCTCGGCTTGAAGGTTGTGGATCGTCCTGCTCCGACTCCTCGTCGTTCTCTTCTAGCTACTCGAAGTCAGTGGTTGCCCAATCGGTCTTGGTCAGCGCTTTGAAAACAGCTTCATCACTCACGAGTTCAGAAGGATCAATATCAGGAGCATAAGTGTGCTTACAGACGGGAGGGATGAGATCTTCCACATCGTAAGCCGGAGGGTTGACCCGCCTATTCTCAGCATTATGACCCGGATGATAGCGAGACAGATCAGCCTCATCAGATAGTTTGCTGGCCAGAGGCCGCATTTCTCTTGTTAAAGCACGTAAGTCGCTGTTTGTGAATGCTGATCCGTCCTCCTTCATGATGGGGTAGCCGTTCATCACTTCTGTCGAATCAAGGTCGGGCACCCAAGCTTTCGCTCGAGTTAAGGCCATCAAGGCACCCGCCCTTGCAGATGATTTCTTCAGCTCAACGAGGCGGGCAGGTAGAATGGATAACTTTTCCAAAGTGCCCTTGATCGTTGTGGGACCCGGCTTATTGTGAGAAGCAGTTCAGACAATTCTCTGAGCACCGGAATACAACTACTCTACAAGAGTGTATGCGGCCTTCAAATTTTTCCGCATATCAGTGCCGAGATGAGCAATACGTTTTCCTACATCAAAGAGTGTGAGTTAAACCAGAAAGTGCAGAACTACCATATTCAGGATTATGTTAACAACACTTACCAAAGATAGTAGTCGTCATGGCGTTTATCTGCTGCTTTAAACCGGATAGTTCTTCTGTCACCGGATTAAGAGCAGCCTCTGCATCAGTTGCCCTTTTCTCCAAGGTGGCTCTTTCAGCATCCCAATCCGACCGTTCCTTTTCAAGGTCCTTCTTCAACTTTTCTATATTCGCTAAAGCAAGTGTTAGCTCATCTTTGATTTTGGAAGCTGCGGTTTCTTGAAACTTCAGAGTATCCTGGAGCTCGACCACTTCAATTTTTTTCCGGTTTAAGTCAGTCTGCCAAGAGGAGAGCATATTATATATTCATGAGACATTTTCAGTAAAGTCCCAAGCACATAACAAGTTATACACTTGACACTTGGGGGCTACTGTGTATTTGCAGTTAAACAGACATTTTTCAGTAAAGTCCCAAGCATATAACAAGTTATACACTTGGCACTTGGGGGCTAATGTGACATTGTTCAGAACAGATTACAAACTGAAGTCCCGGTTCATCCTAACGGAGGAAACCGGCCCTTGGGGACTACACATGTGAAAAACAAACTATCTAATGGATATTCTGAAGTCCCAGTTCATCCTAAAGGATTAAACCGGCCCTTGGGGGCTACGATGGAGTAAATACAAGCCACAAGACTTATGCAGGAATAGAGTACAAGTTAAAGTAGAAAGTTACCTCATAACGCTCCTTCATCATGTTTACCAAACCGGCTTCATGATCACGGCTAGTGAACAACCGGTTCAGATAACCGGAATGGAGTTCTTGGGCACTGAGCTGAGCGTAATTGGACAAGTCAGTACTCCATTTTCCTTTGTCCTTGCCAGAAATTTCATCCTTCGCGGTATGCTTGGATAAAGCGACAGGTTCACTAGGAGCAGTGTAGCCGATTCCAGTGATCTCCACTTATTCAGTTGAAGCGGCCGTGTGTTTAGCCGGGCTAGCAGGAGCAGTGCTGGCTTGGACAGGATTGGCCGGATCAACATCACAATCCATTGGAGCACTCCCTTGATCAACAAAAGTTTCACGATCCATGGGAGGAGGATCATCATACAAAGTGTCAACGTTTGCTTCAGTACGATCATGATCCTTTGTCGGTTCAAGAATCTCGTCATCACCTACCGGCTTATTCAGCTTGGCCATTTTACTAGGCTTGGGTTTACTGCAAAAGTTAAAGGTGATGAAAAATCAGAAGAGTCAAGACAGAGATTAAACCGGCCTAATGAAAAAACTTACCCAGGAATAGTCTTAAGGGGAGGAATCTGCGTGGCCGTTGATTTGCCGGAAGACGAATGAGGAGTTTCCTGATAACTTGAGTCAGACGGGTTAAGAAGCTGTCGAATATGACCTGCTTTGGGATAAAGAGTATCTTGAGCGTATAAAACCTCTGAGCGACACCTCCGGGCTGGTGTGTGTGGTAAACCGGTGGATTCAATGGCATGGCCACCGTGCTGCGTGGTGTGGCAAGCTTCATGTTGCTGTTTGTTCAAAAGAAAGTTTGGGTCCAAGTAAGCAAAAGGGTGAGAAAACTGTACTTTCCGGCTTGCTCGATGAATTTTTGGTGTTGGCAGAGGTTCTGAACCGGAAGAAAGAGTAATTACCTCAACATCATCCGCTTTGCTGCCTTCAGCGTGTCCCTGGGTACAGTCATTGTTAATAAAATGCAAGTAAAGAAAGTCAAAGAAGTCAAGAGAGTCAAGTAGTACCTCGGAGGCCGGTTCATCATCCTCCGGATTGGATTCAGACACGTCAGTAGTTTTCTTCTTGACGTTCTTCTTAACAGCTTTGGTTTTTTGGCGAGGCACCTTCGCCGGTTTATCCTGGGCCTTCCTCTTCCAAAATGGGTCATTACCCTGTTGAAGACTATGAAATAATTCAGAAAGAGTATTAAAAACAGACGGGAAATAAGGCAAAAATGAGACAAAGGAAAACTTTATCGATGGCGGTTTGTTTAATTCGCAGAAGGGAGCCAATTCGGTTTGGCTGCAAGTTTCCACCGGTTCATTCAGCAGTTTCTTGACAGACTCGTTGATCTCATTTTCTGATAGCACCACTTCTGTATGGTGCAGAGGATCTTTGGGGTTTCCAGTATACTCACACATTAAATCGGAATGCCAGCTTAGTGGGAGAATACTCCAAGAAATCCAACAACGAATGAAATCAACTCCTGTTAAACCATTGGCGGTGAAGGCTCGAAGCTTTGAGAGCTAAGGAGCATATTTGGCTCGTTCCTGGGCGCTTAGCCATTGAGGAAAGGGATGGTCCTCCTTAAGCCGGTGGGAACGATAACCCGGTAGCGGATTCTCATTTTCCGGAGAGGTATCTAGACAATAGAACCAAGTTTGATTCCACTCTTTAGGGTGGCTGCGGTGATTGGCGTGAGGAAAACTAACGTCCTTTCTCTTCTGAATTGACATCCCGCCGAGCTCAGTGTTTGGACCGTCAGAAAACTCCATGCGACGGTTCAGATGGAAGAAATCCCAAAATAACTCAACTGATGGTTCCTCTTATAGATAAGCTTAACAGAAAACTTGGAAATTGCATATGTTGGACACAGAATTGGGCCCAATGTCTTGAGGATGGAGTTGAAAATCAGCTAGCACATCACGGAAGAACTTTGACCCGGGAGGACTGAATCCCCGGGCTAAATGATCAAGGAAAACAATAACTTCTCCCTCTTTGGGTTTTGGAGGAAATTCTGATCCGGGGACTCTCCAGTGAAGGACAATTTTTGGGCCCAAAGCACCAACTTCAGCCCGGTTTTGTAATTCTTCCTTAGTAATCCTGGACTGGACCTAGTTGCAGGAGGTGAACTGCTTGGCTTGGTTTGCCATTTTGAAAAAAAAACTGAAAACAGCGGAGCACCGGTTTACGACTTGTGCAGAATTGAATCGGCAGTATTTGGAAGGTACTTACAGACGGCGGTTTAAGCTGGGGCTTAATGGTATCTACCGGTTTATAGTTTTTTTCTAAAAGCTAAACCGCCGACAAGAATATGAAAGATGCAGATCTGAAAACCATGGAGAAACATGTTTGGTACAAACTGTGATGAAGCCATGGATCTACAACATGTTAGAAATTCAGAAATATTCAGTTTTATATTCAACGGACGCAACAAGGGCTTTAAACAGATGCAATCTAAACTAGTACTATTGGAGGAAATAAAGGCATACTAACGAAGCGGGATTACTGCTAAGGCGGTGAGACGAGAGGAGTGGTTCTACACTAATTAATGGAGCCATGATGAAGAACTACAAAGAACAGTGCCTACCCGTAAGCTCTTGTTGAGAAGAAACCCTAATGAGATCTATGTGTTGAGAAAGAAAGAACTTACCTGAGTCAATGGATGCGGAGGAGCGCCGGCGATTTTCTGACCCAACCAGGTTGATGCAGCGGCCAAGGCTCGATGAAGATGCAGAGCTCGACGGCGGCGGCGGCACTTGGGCACGAGCAGGTGCGAGGAAGAAGAAGAGGCAAAGGAGCAAGGGGGGAAAAGGAGATGCCCATCTGCCCTATTTATAAGCCGAAAGATAAAACAGTAGGCGCGGGAATCAAGGAGCCAGAAAGGTGGATATGGGACGATACTGTTGCCTCGATCTTCAGAGCTTTTAATGAGTAAAAATATAAAACAGGTACAAGTATTTAATGAAGAAGGTGGCGTCACAACGGTTTAACATGATCTGGGAAGATGACGTCACAGCGGTTTATGAAGCAGTTGAAGTTACGAAAGGTGAGATCCTTACAAGACGTTGAAGATTGACATGAACAGGTTCAAATCAATCTGGGGCCTAATGTCAGGGATATTACTACTAGGTATAAACCGCCCAGGAAGGGCCGGTTTATATCTATCAAAGATTATTCTACCGAAGCCCAATGGAGCACGGAACATGACGCTTTACTTCAGAAGGCTTAAAGCCCAAAAGGTGTTAGGGCCCATGATTTGTAAACCACCATACGACGTGTAACTTGTGATGTAAGATAGGAAAGATAGAGGCCGAGCCGGACACGTTTATGAGCTGGCTTCGGGACTCTGTAAACCAGACCGGGCATCACCTCGTGTATATAAAGGGACGACCCGGCGACAGTTCGAGAAGGAGAACAATCGTTCGAGACACAGGCAAGTGTATTCGCCCCCTGGTCATCGAAACCCTAGCAATACTACACCAAACTAGACGTAGGCTTTTACCTTCATCGAAGGGGCCGAACTAGTATAAAACCCTTGCGTCCTTGTCTGCTTTAACCCCTTTAAGCTAACCCGTAGCGATGGCCTCACGACTAAGTCCTTTCGCTAGGACATTTGCCGTGACAAAACCACGACACAAAGCGTGGTAGCTGATTCTACATGTGAAGCGGAGTACATAGCTGCCTCGGAGGCAGCGAAGGAAGCTGTCTGGATGAAGCAGTTCATGACAGATCTTGGAGTTGTGCCCAGTGCACTGGACCCAATGACTCTGTTCTGTGACAACACTGGTGCCATTTCTCTAGCCAAGGAACCAAGGTTTCATGAGAGGACCAGACGCAAAAAGCGACGCTTCAATTCCATCAGCGATTTGATCAAGGAGGAGGACATAAACATTTGCAAAGTACACACACATCTGAATGTTGCAGATCCTTGACTAAACCTCTTCCATGGGCAAAACATGATCGACCCCAGGATTGCATGGGTGTTAGATTCATAACCATGTAATACTAGATTATTCACTCTAGTGCAAGTGGGAGACTGTTGGAAATATGCCCTAGAGGCAATAATAATTTGTTATTATCATATTTCTCTGTTCATGATAATCTTTTATTATCCATGCTATACTTGTATTGATTGGAAACTCAAATACATGTGTGGATGCATAGACGACAATATGTCCCTAGTTAGCCTCTACCGGACTAGCTCGCTGATCAAAGATGGCTCTATGGTTTCCTAGCCATTGACATGAGTTGTCATTTGATAACAAGGTCACATCATTACGAAAATGATGTGATGGACGAGACCCAAACTATGAACGTAGCATATGATCGTGTCAAGTTTATTGCTATCGTTGTCTGCATGTCAAGTATATGTTCCTATGACCATGAGATCATGCAACTCAATGACACCAGAGGAGTACCTTGTGTGTACCAAACGTCGCAACGTAACTGGGTGACTATAAAGGTTCTCTACAGGTATCTCCGAGGGTGTCTGTTGGGTTGGCATGGATCAAGACTGGGATTTGTCACTTCGTGTGACCGAGAGGTATCTCAGGGCCCACTCAGTAATACAACATCACAAGAAGCTTGCAAGAAATGTGACTAATGAGTTGGCCACGGGATCTTGTATTACGGAATGAGTAAAGAGACTTACCGGTAACGAGATTGAACTAGGTATGGAGATACCGACGATCGAATCTCGGGCAAGTAACATACCGATAGACAAAGGGAACTAGATACAAGATTATCTGAATCCTTGACATCGAGGTTCAACCGATAAGATCTTCGTAGAATATGTGGGAACCAATATGGGCATCCATGTCCCGCTATTGGTTATTGACCATAGAGGTGTCTCGGTCATGTCTGCATAGTTCTCAAACCCGCAGGGTCTACACACTTAACGTTTGGTGACGATATTAGTATAGTTGAGTCATTATGGTGGTTACCGAAGGTTGTTCGGAGTCCCGGATGAGATCCGGACTTGACGAGGAACTCCGGAATAGTCCGGAGGTGAAGATCAATATATTGGACGAAGGGTATTGGAGTCCGGAAGTGTTTCGGGGGTACCGGGTGATGGCCAGCATGACCGAAAGGGGTTTTGGGGGGCCCCGCCAAGTGTTGGGGGGGGGGGGGCTCATGGGCCAAGGGAGGAGGCAAACAAGCCCACTAAGGGGCTGCGCGCCCCCTCACCCCTTCCCACGTTGCCAGAGGAGGTGGGGGCGCCACCCCTAGGGTTCCCACCCCTTTGCCTTCAGCGCCAAGTCTCCTAGGGGGAAAACCCATCTAGGGTTCCCCTCTTGTGGCCGCCGACCCTAGATGGGATCTCCTAGTGGCGCCCCCTCTCCCCTTCCTGCTATATATAGAGAGGTAGAGAGAGGGCAGCCGCACCCTTACATGCCTTGGCGCTGCCCCTCCTCTCCCATAGCTCTTCTTCTCATACGCGTAGTGCTTAGCGAAGCTCTGCCGCAATTCCTCCACCACCACCGCCACCACGTCGTCGTGCTGCTGGAGGACTCGAGCTACTACTTCACCTTCACTCGCTAGATTGAGGAGGTGAAGGCGTCATCAAGCCGTACGCGTGTTGAATGCGGAGGTGCCGTCCGTTCGGCACTAGATCGGAGTTCGCGGGATGGATCGTGATTGGATCTCGAAGACGTACCACTACATCAACCGCATTCTTGAACGCTTCCGCTTAGCGATCTACAAGGGTATGTGGATCCAACTCTCCTCTCGTAGATGTGCATCTCCTAGATTTATCTTGGGTGTTCCTAGGGAATTTTTTGTTTCCCATGCGATGTTCCCCAATAGAAGGATACCTCTGAGCAGTTAAGGAACATCCCAAAGGAGGAGGAGAAGGACCTCAAGGCCATGGTTAATAAGTAGGATTTCAAGAAGAAGACATGACCTCCCATGCGACCCCATGCCCACGGGCCCCCAAGACCCCGTGCGTACGGGCCGCTCAGGAGGCTTCTGTGACTGAAACGCACACCCTCATGCACACAGGCTCTAGACCCCGTGTGCACTGGCGTGTACCGTGCACACAGGGCCTTCGTGTGCATGGGCCACACTTACCCCGTGCGCACGGGCCCTACAGGATTCTGACCGAAGTTTCTTGTTTAGCCCTCCACTTTGTCTCTCACCCCCACCTAGCTATATATTCCGTACCTGGACTATTTGTTAGGGTTAGCAAAGTATTGAGAGACATTTGAGAGCTTTTCTCCTTGTAGCCAGTCCTCTAGGAGAATCAAGACCTCATAGGAGAAGATCCCCTAGTGGATTCAAGACCCCTTCTAGGGAAGGATCCCCATCATAGGATCATCAAGACCTCATATCCCTTGTGGATTTGGGAAGAACCTTACCTTTGTGCTTGTTTCCTTGGATTGACTTTGTATACTTGTGGATCTCATGTATGCTATCCTAGTGGGTGTGTGATTTGGCATTTGTTTGAGTTCTTTATCTCTTGTGTTCTTCCTCTTTCCCCCTCCTCCAAGTGTTAAAACATCCTCCTTTAGGGTTCACCCTACATCATCTTGGTATCAGAGCCATAATTGATTCACATCTTGGAGTCCCTACCCCACATTTGCTAGCTTGATTTTGTTGTTTTCGTCCTAATCCGAAAATTCCACACAAAAATAGCCCCATTTTTTTGCAATTTGTTAGATCTTGTGAGATTTTGTCGTTTTGTTCCACTAAACTTGTGTTTGCCAGTTGGATCTACACCCCCACCATCATTACCACCCATCCCATCCACGAATTTCCGTGTATTTGGCAAGTTTTCCATGGATCAGAGCAAGATCAGCCGCCAGCCGTGGACCCCGTGCACACGGGCATCGGGACCCCATGTGCACTCGCACCACTAACCCCGTGCACATGGTCTCTTCAAAGAGTTTCACCACCGGCCAATTTTTGTTTATTTCTGCACCAACATTTTTCTTCCGCATATACCACCTCACCCGCACGCTCGTTTTCGCTACACCATTTGTGTTTGAGATTTTGAGTTACGGTTTCGTTTCCTAAGGTGTTTTGGCTACTTAGGGATGGCTGTTCATCAACATCAGCGCCATTCATCAATGCCTCAGAGTCGTCATCATCTACACCCTTCGACATTGACACCACAAACCGTAAGCAAGGACGGTAACCTCAACGACATCTTACTCTTTACCTTGCCTTTACACTTGATAACGAAGCCTATTTGCGTTACTTACTCATCGAGACTAGCGAGTTGAGAATTGCCAGGCCACACTATATTATGCACCTTAGTGATACGCTTATTCCGCATAGCTATTTCAGCGTGCAATCATCTTGCTATCATCTTTGTGCCTTTAGTCTCTCCCGTGTATATCTTATCATAGTTGTCTCATATCATACTTGGATCGAGCGTCAAGCATAGTCAAAAAAAATAGAGAGATATACAAAGATTTTAAGCAAAAAGAGAGAATAAAAAGGCTTGTAAGAAATAACATTGAGCCATTTTGCATATTATATATCCTCTTGGATCATACATATGTACCATAGTTGTGATTTGAGATCGGCACGGTTACTCACATAGGTAGGTGCACAAGCGTATCTTGCCCATTTGAGCAATCGAGCTACGTCCCTCTAGCATCCATGCAACAAGAGCATTTCCTGTGGTATCATATCTTGATCTCACCCCTTGGTTGTATGGACCCGACCTATATTCCGTGCGTGCGTTTCCACGTGATATCCTTGGGTTGTGATCTATTTGCCTTACTTGCAAGTTTTGTGACTCTTCTCAACATTTTCGATATCTTGACCAACATTTGCTTGAAATTTTGTGCCACCCATCCTAACCAAGCTCCTCGAAAAGCCTTTTACTTGTAGGTGTGAGAAACAAACCCGGTACCAATTCTACTATCATAGCATTAGATCGAGTGATACTTGATACATTCTCAATCTTTAGAAAAGGTAAATTTGGTATCATTCTTCCCCTTTTCCTACTCACCACACTTGAACATGATGGACATGCCAAGTACTTCCGCGAACCCTCTTTTCGATGAACATCAAGAATCTACCAACTTCATCACCAAAGTGCATCTTTTCGGTGTTCAACGAGCATTGCATGAAGCGAGTGAAGCTTTGGGCGACTGCATTGAGAAAATCGCCGGCGACTTGCGGCAATCGGAAGAACAAACAAGAGACTACTTCGACACTACTATCACCAACCACATGGACAACTTCAATGCCAAGATGTCAACTCAAATGGAGGAGTTACGTTCCTTGATGATCAACCGATCTTCTTCCACTTCTTCATCACCATGACGGCGCCATTCAAGCCGGCACACCAACGATTCTTTGTCTGATTCAAGTATACCGACATCAAGCTCTCTTCATCGACCCGTGCGCCAAGAATGCCAAACCAATCAAAACCCATTCCACGACAATGTTACACAAGAGCAACTTCGCGAGCAAGAACGTCATCATCAACACAACTGTGCCACCTTGGAGCAAGCGCAAGAACGCCAACGACAAGAAGAGCAAGCTGCCGATGCTCTACGTCAAGAACAACAATGGTTTGAAGATCATGCTCTTGAAGCTCAACGTGCTCTCCGAGATGCGACTCAAGCCATCAACGATCGCAACCGCCGTGTTCGTGAAGAAGAACAAGCACTCCATGAAGCTCAACAAGAACTACGCAACCAAGCAAGAATGCATCACCAAGCTCAACAAGTTCACCAAGAACCACAAGATAACCATATACCTCAAGTTTGTGAAGCAGTACAAGAAGCCGAGAATCCGCCTCAACGCCAAGCGCGACCTTGACAACGCAACATTGACAATGAAGAGAATCACTATGACAAGCTCAAGTTCACCATGCCCAAGTTCTCCGGAAGCGCAATATAACCTGCCGTATAAAGGACGGGTCATGTTACTGGTGACTCTTCAAGCCAGACTTTAGATGGGCCAGAGCAATCAGAACGCAGAATCAGAAGGGCATATCACAAGATAGGCCGGCTTAGGGCCTGAAGACAGAAGGCGGCAGGCGACTGGAAGGTGTAAGCCGCCGTATGGTGTCTTGCCGACGAAGGCAAGGCAACTTAGAGTGAAACTCGATCACGGGTCATGATACGACCTGGACTCTTGTACACCGGAGGCCTCGACCTGTATATAAAGGCGAGTCCTCGGCACAGATAGGATAGATAAAAAACAATCGATAGCTAGGTCAAGACAATCTGCTCCCTTGTAATCGATACTCAAGCAATAAGCAAAGAAGCATGACATAGACTTTTACCTCGATTGTGAGGGGCCGAACCTGGGTAAACTGTGTCTCTCATCCCGCTCAACCCCGACAAGCTAATCACCGTTTGCGATGGACTCACATCTAAGTCCTCACATGAGGACATCTGCCATGACAAAACCATGACAGTTGGCGCCCACCGTGGGGCCTGAGAACGGTGCTTTTGTGTTCTTGAAGAGCACTTTTCCAGGGCTCGAGGGATACATCGTGGGCAGGATGACCAAGAGTATCCGTGGCAAGCTCTACATCTATGATGCTGGCTGGGGTCCCGAGGCCGACTCAATCGAGTACGGGTATCGGGTTCCCTTCGGGGGGATCCACTTTAGCGACCACGATCCGAATGGACCGAAGTTTCTGTGTTCTGTGTCATCCCTGGATCGGTAATGCTGACACACATATTACTTGAAGGATTTATAACAGAGTGGCAATCACACACTTATTACATCGAATGTCTCAAAAGAGAACTTATTACGAAATAATATGGCATAAGGCCATCTAACACGATAACAGCAAAAGGCGTGGAAGATAAGTGAGTCCATCAACTCCAACGGCATAGCTGAGTGCATGACAAATGACCTAGTGCACCTTACTCTTCTTCTGAAAAGTCTGCAACATGACATGTTGCAGCCCGAAACGGGTCAGCACATGGAATATGCTGGCAAGATAACACAGTAGAGCAAGTAACATAATAAAGGCTAACACTACATGCATATATGGCTGGCGGAGGCTCTAAGGTCAATGTTTTTGCATAAAGCTAATTTTTCCCTACAACAAAGGAATAACTTTTATTTTAACTATCATGGTAGTTGAAACATCATTCATAAGGTTCCTCCAACTCAATCCTAATTAAAGTAATCATTATCAACCCAGCAAATTAGTTTTAGAGTGATGAGATCAACCAATAATTCAAGTACCAGATACTCAAGATGTCCATAACCGAGGACACGGCTAACCATGATTAGTTTGTACACTCTGCAGAGGTTTGCACACTTTTCCCCACAAGACTCGATCTCCTCCATTGGATTTCTCGAATTGTATGGTGTTTGAGAAACGGATGACCGAGACACAGTCTTTCAGAAGCATTTACTCTTTACCCCGGGTGGACCGGTACACCTACTTTCCCGCACATCTGGTAGTCCACCACTGAAAGAGCTCACAGAACATACTCAACTATGCCAGAGCCCATAATGGCATTGTGGCTGCACACGGAAGTTTCTAGCATGAATAGTCTTATGATCCCTTTGAGCCTGGGTGGCATTCCATAGGAAAAATCACACGGTTCCTCCAGGATTTCCTAGGACAACACTGGATTCTCCAGGTGCCCTGCAACCAATCCACCCAGATGTGTATTAAAGTAGCCACCTTAAGTTGAACCATTAATTAACAATCTCACATCTGTCATGTATACTCTCAAACCCAATCCACGTCTACGAGCATAGCATGGCAACCTAAGCATAACGTAGAAGTAAATCCCAGGGGTTTGAAAATAATGTAGGTAATAGGTTCTACCTCAATCTACTTCCCAGACCCACATGTCAAGAGATCCTACTCATGCAATGTGTGAGGGTTTGATCGAATGCATAAAAACTGGGTAATAAAGGGTATGATCAAAGTGTTACTTGCCTTGCGGACGATTCACAAAACCTAGGGACTCGTAGTAGCACACTTCACACTCCGGGAATTCTATCGCAAGCAAACAATAGCATACATAAGAAACCAAGCAAAGATGCACGGGTAAAACTCAAATAAGAAGATCTAAGCAGAAAGTTCAACTGAAGATCAACTCCGGTTTGCACAAAGAATCAAATCAAACGGAGCAACGAAACTCAAACTACAAAAGAAACAAGATCCGTTTATTAGATTGAACTAAAGTCAAATTTTGCAGTACCAAAACCTTGTTCAAGTTGGTTAAACAGAAAGAGGGCTTCGAGACGAAGATCTAGGCACTTGAATCGCCTGATTCCGACTTACGAGAAGAAAGATAAACTAAAACGAAGATCAGGGCAGAAATCGCGATCGAAAATAATCGCGGAAAAACCCTAAACAACAAAAACTGACGAATGGGCTAACGAACGTTCACTGTCTGCGACTAACGGGTGAACAACGTTCGTTAAAACGAACGTACGGATGAACGTCCGCTATTTAAGCAAACCGAGAAAAATCGAAACTAAAACCAAAAAACGAGATGTAGGGTTCTACAAAAACCGATCGATTTTCCGGGAAAAACCAGCGTCGGCAACCTCCGGTGAGACGGTGGGGCTTCGGCGGCGGGGCGGCGTCCGGCGCGGGCGGCGGCGGCGCGGATCGGGCGCGTCGGCGGGGCGGGGTGGGCTGCGGGGCTGTGCGGCTCGGGCTTTAAAGGCCCCCGGGTGCAGTGTCCAGGTCGGACACAGCCCGGTAAGGCGGTTCCCTTTTTTTTGTAAATAGTCCTGACGTAGCAAAACAGACGAAAGAAATACTAAACGGACTCGAACAATTCTGAAATAAATTTTCACCGTCCTATAATAATATTTAGGAGAAAGTGAACATTTTTCTCGGACCTAAATTCTATTTTTTTAAACGCGTATTTTTCCTATGCAAATAAAATAAAGAATAAATCCAAATAAAATACAAAAATTGATTTTAATATTTTTCCTCCAATATTTCTTTTGTTTTGGAGAAGTCATGTTATCTCCACTCATATATTTTATTATGAAATATTTTCGGAGAGAAAAAATATTAAAACCAAAGTGATCCTCGTACCGATATTTGAGAAAACTCGAATATGAAAACGGTAAAATCCCCAACTCTCTCCGTGGGTCCTTGAGTTGCTTAGAATTTCGAGGATCGCAACACACGAATGCAAATAAAATAATGATATGCAAGATGAACTATGTATAACATTCCAAATTGAAAATTTGGGATGTTACAAACCAACCCCCCTTAAGATGAATCTTGCCCTCGAGATTCGGATTGGCTAGAAAATAGGCGTGAGTGGTCCTTGCGTAGATCATCCTCTCATTCCCAGTTGGCCTCATCTTCGGTGTGGTGGCTCCACTGAACTTTGCAAAACTTGATAACCTTGCTGCGTGCGACTCTGCTTGCACACTCGAGGATCTTGACTGGTTTCTCCTTGTAAGTTAGATCACTATCCAACTGAATTGCTTCCAGGGGCACTGTTTCTCTCAGAGGAATATCAGCCATCTCAGCATGGCACTTATTAAGCTAGGAAACGTGAAACACATCATGAACTCCTGACAATCCTTCGGGTAACTCTAACTTGTAGGCAACCTCTCCCATGTGTTCCAAAACACGGTATGGTCCTACAAATCTCGGGGCTAACTTTCCGTTAACACTGAAACGTCTAACTCCTCGCAGAGGCGATACTCTCAGGTATGCTTTGTCTCCAATTTCATAGACTACTTCCTTGTGCTTCGAGTCTGCACAACTCTTCTGCCTGGACTGAGCTACCTTCAGTCTATCTCGAATCAGCTTAACCTTCTCTTCTGACTCTTTGATTAGATCTGGTCCAAATAACTGGCGGTCTCCGACTTCATCCCACATTAATGGCGTTCGACATCTCCTCCCGTACAATGCTTCGAACGGTGCCATCTTCAAACTGTCCTGGTAACTGTTGTTGTACGAAAAATCCGCGTAGGGCAAGTTGTCATCCCATCTAGATCCATAATCTAGCACGCAAGCTCTCAACATGTCCTCCAAAATCTGATTGACTCTCTCGGTCTGTCCATCAGTCTGCGGGTGAAAGGCTGTACTGAACTCTAGCATGGTTCCCAAAGTCTGGTGCAACTGATGCCAAAACTTTGATGTAAACTGTGTTCCTCTATCTGATATGATGGTCCTCAGAACTCCGTACAGACATACGATCCTGGTCATGTATATCTTGGCCAATTTCGCACTGGTATACGTGGTTTTCACGGGGGTAAAGTGGGCTACTTTGGTCAAGCGATCCATTACTACCCAGATTGAGTCATATCCTGATCGGGTCCTAGGTAATCCGGTGCTAAAGTCCATGCCAAGATTATCCCACTTCCATTCGAGTATCAACATAGGCTGTAGTAATCCTGCTGGCTTCTGATGTTCTGCCTTCACTCTCTGACATACATCACATATGACTACATACTCATAATGTCCTTCTTCATTCCCGTCCACCAGAAACGTTCCTTCAATCCAAATACATTTTAGTGTTTCCGGCGTGTATCGAGTATGGTGAATGCTTCCTGTAGTATCAAATTCTGGGTCTCGGCATTGTTGGGCACATAGATTCGGTCCTCAAACCACAAGGTGTCATGTTTGTCCTCACGAAAACCCTTGGATTTTCCTTCACTCATCTTCTCCTTTATTTCGGCAATTTCTTTTTCATCCTTCTGAGTCTCTCATATCTTTCCCAATAATGTTGACTGAACCTCCAAGGCTGCAACAAAACCTCTAGGAACTATCTCCAAACGAAGCTCCCTGAGATCTTCGGCTAACTCCTTCGGCAATCCTCCATTTACTAAGGTATTAGCATAACTCTTCCGGCTCAAAGTGTCTGCCACGACATTGGCCTTGCCTGGATGATAGTGGAGCTTCATATCATAATCCTTTATGATCTCCGACCATCTCCTCTGTCTAAGGTTCAGCTCCTTCTGAGTGAAAATGTACTTCAAACTCTTGTGATCCGTGTACACATCACAACGATTCCCAATAAGGAAATGTCTCCAGGTTTTGAGCGCATGCACCACAACTGCTAGCTCTAAATCATGCGTAGCATACTTCAACTCGTCCGGTCGAGGTTGACGAGATGCATAAGAAACAACTCTTCTGTCCTGCATGAGTACTCCTCCAAGTCCTAAGCGTGAAGCATCGCAATACACTTGGAAATCCTTGCGTAGATCTGGGAAGATCAACACTGGGGCTGTCGCCAAATGTTTCTTCAACTCCTGGAAAATTTCTTCGCATTCCTCTGTCCAATAAAACTCTGTGTCCTTCTTCAACAATGTTGTTATAGGCTTTGTAATATTGGAGAAATTCTCTATGAATCTTTGGTAATATCCCGCGAGTCCAAGAAAATTGCGAATTTCTCCAACTGAGGTGGTTGCCAACCACTCAGTGACTGCCTGCACCTTGATAGGGTCCACTGCTATACCTTCTCCTGATATAACATGTCCCAAGAATCCAACTTCCTTCAACCAAAACTCACATTTGCTGAACTTGGCATATAACTGGTGTTCTCTGAGCTTCTCAAGAACCAAACGCACATGCTCCTCGTGTTCCTCTTCGTTCTTTGAGTACACCAAAATATCATCAATGAATACCATGACAAACTTATCCAAGAACTCCATGAATACCTTATTCATCATACTCATGAAATACGAAGGGGCGTTAGTCAATCCAAATGACATAACCGTATACTCATATAGCCCATACCTTGTGGTGGAGGCTGTCTTAGGTATATCTTTCTCTCGGATCTTCAACTAGTGGTATCCTGATCATAGATCGATCTTGGAGAATACTTTAGCTCCTTGAAGTTGGTCGAACAAATCATTGATCATAGGCAGTGGGTACTTATTCTTAATCGTCACTTCATTCAATGCCCGATAATCAACGACCATCCTTAAAGATCCATCCTTCTTCTCGACCAAGATCACTGGGGCTCCCCAGGGTGAGGAACTTCGTCGAATGAATCCTTTCTCCAATAACTCCTTAATCTGCTTCTTGATCTCCTCTAGATCATTTGCTGGCATCCGGTATGGTCTCTTCGATTGGTCCGGTGCCTGGCAATAGCTCTATCAAAAACTCAATGTCTCGATCTGGCGGCATGCCTGGTAGCTCCTCTGGAAATACATCTGGGTAATCCTTTACTACAGGCACTTCCTCCTGAACAACTCCTGAGAGAGAATGTACTTCTGTCCTCCTAGGAGCATGCCTAGATACATACTTGATCGTTTTTCCCTCCGGCGTGGTAAGTGAAATCGACTTACTTGCACAATCGATGTTCCCTCCATACATCGATAGCCAATCCATACATAGTATCACATCCAATCCACGTGACTCCAAAATTATCAAGTCAGTGGGGAAAACATGGCGTCCAATGGTCAATGGCACGTGAAAACATCCTTGACTTGCCATATACTCCGCTCCTGGGGAACTTACTAACATGGGTGTCTTAAGTACTTGGGTGGGCAACTTATATCTATCCACGAATCCCCTTGAAATGCATGAATGCGATGCACCAGTATCGAAAAGAACTATTGCGGTAAATAACTTAAACAAAAACTTACCGACAATAGCATGAGGCTGCTCTTCAACCTCCTCCACGTTCACGTGGTTCACTTGTCCCCTGTTGAAAGGGTTGGGCTTCTTCCCAGCGCTTCCATTTCCGTTCCCATTCTTCGCTTCAGGGCATTCTGTGGCGTAGTGTCCATTATTCCCGCTCTTGAAACAGGTAATGAGACCTAAATCCCTCTTGGCGGGCGTGAATGGAGTGGAGCGGTTCTGATTATTGCTTGCTCCATTCCTATTCCCAATCTTGGAGCCATTGTGGTTATGAGAACTCCCTCCATTATGGGTGTGGCTTCCATGGTTATGGGTGTATCCTCCCGAGTTCGAAGTGAAACGGGGCTTCTGCTGGGCTTCAGAATTATTCTTTCCTTGTCCATACTTCCTCTTGCGGCTCTAAATCTGTTGTTGCTTCCCTTCAATCATAAGAGACTTGTCTACCAACTCCTGGTAGTTGCTGAATGTTGCCACCATCAACTATATGCTCATCTCATCATTCAGCCCTTCCATAAACTTCTCCTACTTTGCGGCATCTCCTCCCACTCACTTCTTTCGAGAGAAACTCCTTCTCTAGAAAGGATCCATTCTTAGCAATAGATATCTTGCCTTCGTATCTGTGATAGAAGTTGTACCCAACAGTCTCCTTTGGGTATCCTATGAAGACACATTTCTCCGACTTGGGTTCGAGCTTATCAGGTTGAAGTTTTTTCACATAAGCATCGCAGCCCCAAACTTTAAGAAACGACAACTTTGGTTTCTTGCCAAACCACAGTTCATAGGGCGTCGTCTCAACGGATTTAGATGTTGCCCTATTTAATGTGAATGCAGGTGTCTCTGATGCATAATCCAAAACGATAGTGGTAAATCGGTAAGAGACATCATAGACCGCACCATATCTAATAAAGTACGGTTACGACGTTCACACACACCATTACGCTGTGGTGTTTTGGGTGGCGTGAGTTGTGAAACTATTCCACATTGTTTCAAATGAAGACCAAACTCGTAACTCAAATATTCACCTCCACGATCAGATTGTAGAAACTTTATTTTCTTGTTACGATGATTGTCTATTTCACTCTGAAATTCTTTGAACTTCTCAAATGTTTCAGACTTGTGCTTCATCAAGTAGATATACCCATATCTGCTCAAATCATCAGTGAAGGTCAGAAAATAACGATACCCACCGCGAGCTTCAACACTCATCAGTCTACATACATCAGTATGTATGATTTCCAACAAATATGTTGCTCGCTCCATTGTTCTGGAGAACGGAGTTTTAGTCATCTTGCCCATGAGGCATGGTTCACAAGCACCAAGTGATTCATAATCAACTGATTCCAAAAGTCCATCACTATGGAGTTTCTTCATGCGCTTTACACCAATATGACCTAAACGGCAGTGCCACAAATAAGTTGCACTATCATTATTAACCTTGCATCTTTTGGCTTCAAGGTTATGAATATGTGTATCATTACGATCGAGATCCAACAAATTATTTTCATTGGGTGTATGACCATCGAAGGCTTTATTCATGTAAACAGAATAACAATTATTCTATGACTTTAAATGAATAACCATATTGCAACAAACATGATCAAATCATATTCATGCTCAACGCAAATGCCAAATAACATTTATTTAGGTTCTACACTAATCCCGAAATTATAGGGAGTGTGCGATGATGATCATATCAATCTTGGAACCACTTCCAACACACATCATCACTTCACCTTTAACTAGTCTCTATTCATTCTGCAACTCTTGTTTCGAGTTACTAATTTTAGCAACTGAACTGGTATGAAATACCCAGTGGTTGCTATGAACACTAGTAAAATACACATCAATAATCTGTATATCAAATATACCTTTGTTCACTTTGCCATCCTTCTTATCCACCAAGTATCTAGGGCAGTTCCACTTCCAGTGACCATTTCCTTTGCAGTAGAAGCACTTAGTTTTAGGCTTGAGTTTAGCTTTGGGTCTCTTCAGGGGAGTGACAACTTGCTTGTCATTCTTCTTGAAGTTCCCCTTCTATCCCTTTGCCCTTTACTTGAAACAAGCGGTCTAGTTAACCATCAACACTTGATGCTCTTTCTTGATTTCTACCTTCGCCGATTTCAGCATCGCGAAGAGCTCGGGAATTACTTTCGTCATCCCTTGCATATTATAGTTCATCACGAAGTTCTACTAACTTGGTGATAGTTACTAGAGAACTTTGTCAATTACTATCTTATCTGGAAGATTAACTCCCACTTGTTTCAAGTAATTGTAGTACCCAGACAATCTGAGCACATGCTCACTGGTTGAGCTATTCTCCTCCATCTTGTAGGCAAAGTATTGTCAAAGGTCTTATACCTCTCGACACGGGCATGAGTATGAAATACTAATTTCAACTCTTGGAACATCTCATATGCTCTGTGGTGTTCAAACGTTTTTGAAGTCCTGGTTATAAGCCGTAAAGCATGGCGCACTAAACTATCAAGTAGTCATCATACCGAGCTTGTCAAACGTTCATAACATCTATATCTGCTCCTGCAATAGATATGTCACATAGTGGTGCATCAAGGACATAATACTTCCGTGCAGCAATGAGGAAAATCCTCAGATCACGGAACAAGTCCGCATCATTGCTACTAACATCTTTCAACTTAGTTTTCTCTAGGAACATATCAAAAAACATAGGGGAGCTATAACGTGAGCTATTGATCTACAACATAATTTGCAAATACTACCAGGACTAAGTTCATGATAAATTAAAGTTCAATTAATCATATTACTTAAAGAACTCCCACTTAGATAGACATCCCTCTGGTCATCTAAATGATCATGTGATCCAAATCAACTAAACCATGTCCGATCATCACGTGAGATGGAGTAGTTTTCTGTGGTGAACATCTTATGTCGATCATATCTACTATATGATTCATGCTCGACCTTTCGGTATCCAGTGTTCCGAGGCCATATATGCATATGCTAGGCTCGTCAAGTTTAACCCGAGTATTCTGCGTGTGTAAAACTGGCTTACACCCGTTGTATGTGAACGTATAGCTTATCACACCCGATCATCACGTGGTGTCTCGGCACGACGAACTTTCGCAATGGTGCATACTCAGGGAGAACACTTATACCTTGAAATTTTGTAAGGGATCATCTTATAATGCTACCGCCGTACTAAGAAAAATAAGAAGCATAATAAGATAAACATCACATGCAATCAAAATATGTGACATGATATGGCCATCATCATCTTGTGCTTTTGATCTCCATCTCCAAAGCACCGTCATGATGACCTTCGTCACCGGCGGGACACCTTGTTCTCCATCGTAGCATCGTTGTCATCACACCAACTATTGCTTCCACGACTATCGCTACCGCTTCGTGATAAAGTAAAGCAATTACATGGCGACTGTATTTCATACAATAAAGCGACAACCATATGGCTCCTGCCAGTTGCCGATAACTTTACAAAACATGATCATCTTATACAATAACGTATAACTCATCATGTCTTGACCATATCACATCACAACATGCCCTGCAAAAACAAGTTAGACGTCCTCTACTTTGTTGTTGCAAGTTTTACGTGGCTGCTACGGGCTTAGCAAGAACCGTTCTTACCTACGCATACAAAAACCACAACGATTTTTCGTCAAGTATGTGATGTTTTAACCTTCACAAGGACCGGGCATAGTCGCACTCGATTCAGCTAAAGTGAGAGAGACAGACATCCGCCAGTCACCTTTAAGCAACGAGTGCTCATAACGGTGAAAGAAGTCTCGCGTAAGCGTACGCGTAATGTCTGTCCGGGCCGCTTCATCTCACAATACCGCCGAACCAAAGTATGACATGCTGGTAAGCAGTATGACTAGTATCGTCCACAACTCACTTGTGTTCTATTCGTGCATATCATCTACACATAGACCTGGCTCTGATACCACTATTGGGGAACGTAGTATTTCAAAAATTTCCTACGATCACACAAGATCTATCTACCAGATGCATATCAACGAGAGGGGAGAGTGTTTCTACGTACCCTCGTTGACCGAAAGCAGAAGCGTCTAGTGACGCGGTTGATGTAGTCGAACTTCTTCGCGATCCAACCGATCAAGCACTGAACGTACGACACCTCCGCGTTCAGCACATGTTCAGCTTGATGACGTCCCACGAGCTCTTGATCTAGTTGAGCTTCACGGGAGAGTTTCATCAGCACTACGGCATGGTGACGGATATGATGAAGCTACTGCTGCAGGGCTTCGCCTAAGCACTACAATGATATGACTGAGGTGTGTTTCTGTGGAGGGGGGCACCGTACACGGCTAGAACAATGTTTCTTCTATGTCTTTGGGTGCCCCCCTGCCCTGTATATAAAGGAGCAAGGGGAAGGTGCGGCCAGGCTTAGGGCGCGCCAAGGGAGTAGGATTCCTACTCCTAGTAGGAATAGGAACCCCCTTTCCTATTCCTACTAGGAGTAGGAAAGGAAGGGGAAGAGAAGAAGGAAGAAGAGGGGTGCCTCCCCCCTTTCCTAGTCCAACTAGGATCCCTAGGGGGAGGGTGCGGCCATCCCTATGTGCCGCCTCTCTCTTTCCCTCAATGGCCCACTATGGCCCATACTCCCTCGGGGGGGGGGGGGGGG
>LR738710.1:432459492-432582085 GCA_902687465.1 Secale cereale | reverse complement strand
GGGGTTCCAGTAACCCCCTCCGGCACTCCGGTTCAATCCGAAACTTTTTCGGAACACTTCCAGTGTCCGAATATAGTCGTCCAATATATAAATCTTTACGTCTCGGACATTCCGAGACTTCTCGTCATGTCTGTGATCTCATCCGGGACTCCGAGCTACCTTTGGTACATCAAAACTCATAAACTCATAATACAGATCATCATCAAACATTAAGCGTGCGGACCCTACGGGTTCGAGAACTATGTAGACATGACCGAGACTTATCTCCGGTCAATAACAAATAGCGGAACCTGGATGCTCATATTGGCTCCTACATATTCTACGAAGATCCTTCTCGGTCAAACCGCATAACAACATATGTTGTTCCCTTTGTCATCGGTATGTTGCCCGAGATTCGATCGTCGGTATCTCAATACCTAGTTCAATCTCGTTACCGGCAAGTCTCTTTACTCGTTACGTAATACATCATCTCGTGACTAACTCATTAGTCATTTGCTTGCAAGGCTTATTATGATGTGCATTACCGAGAGGGCCCAGAGATACCTCTTCGATAATCGGAGTGACAAATCCTATTCTTGATCTATGCCAACACCACGAACATTTTCGAAGACACCTGTAGACCATCTTTATAATCACCCAGTTACGTTGTGATGTTTGATAGCACACAAGGTGTTCCTCCGGTATTCGGGAGTTGCATAATCTCATAGTCATAGGAACATGTATAAGTCATGAAGAAAGCAATATCAGTAAAACTAAACGATCATAGTGCTAAGCTGACAGATGGGTCTTGTCCATCACATCATTCTCCTAATGATATGATCCCGTTGATCAAATGACAACTCATGTCTATGGTTAGGAAACATAACCATCTTTGATCAATGAGCTAGTCTAGTAGAGGCATACTAGGGACACTCTGTTTTGTCTATGTATTCACACATGTACTAAGTTTTCGGTTAATACAATTCTAGCATGAATAATAAACATTTATCATGATATAAGGAAATATAAATAACAACTTTATTATTGCCTCTAGGGCATATTTCCTTCAGGTTCTAGTCTTTTCCCCTGTTTTTCAACCCTTAAAAGTGCAAAAAAATGGCAATTCGTAACCCTTAAATTGGTTTGAGGGTTTGAGGGTACTACTAGTGATGCTCTAACAGTAACAACAACATTAGTAACTTAGCAAGAACAATATGTAGGAAATTTGTAGACATTGGATCAGTGGATTCATTGGATGATATTCATCATATAACAGTCATAAACTAGGGTGATACAAAACAAGCTCCAGTTCATAAATATTATGTAGGCATGTATTCCGTAAATAGTCATACATGCTTATGGAAAGAACTTGTTTGACATCTTTTGTCCTACCTTCCCGTGGCAGCGGGGTCCATAAGGAAACTAAGGGATATTAAGGCCTCCTTTTAATAGAGAACTAGAATAATGCATTAACACATAGTGAATACATGAACTCCTCAAACTACGGTCATCCACTAGTATGCGTCGGTGCTATACAAACGGTTTTTAACCCCTTTCCGCGACGACATTTGGAACCGTCGCCTAGTGAGTGACGGTGATAGGGGGTCCTTCCCGCATGACCCTGAAACTGTCGGGGATATGCCCTCCCGGCAAGCTCGGCAAAATGAGGTCGTGTGCGACTGGCGAGCGCTCAAATACGGAAATACGTACAATAGAGCTAAAAAACAATTATACATGCGAAATTGTTTCTGGTTGCAATTTCATCCCACACAGTCAGTTAACGTTTTCATTCACATGTACATCACACACAATTTTTCCTGTTAAATCGTTTGTGATAGCGTTGCCATTGCACACGATATTAACAATTTTATCGTTTGCGTTATTGAATGTATCACACACGGTGCATAGAAGAAACTGTGTGGCAAAGGCTATCCATAGCACACCGTTTTTATGTAGTAAACGTTTGCGAAAGGTGGCCTAACGGAATCGGTTTTCAAGAGAAGGTCGTTTTTGATTGTTCAATGATCCAACACGGTTTGTTCCTAGGAACTGTGTGCGTTGCCTGTGCTCATCGCCCACGGCATTTTCTCAATAACCGTTTGCAATAGCAAAACCCAATTAGAAGGCTAATTGCCCTATTATTAATAATCCATTTATTAATCTAATTGACATTCATATTAAGCACATGGTATATTTCATTTCCATATTAAGGAAGCAGGATTTCATAATTGAAATACATAAGAGCACAACATGATATAGCTTCAGCACTCAGCTACTCCATTACACAACTGCACCAGCACCAAGTTTCACATGCAACATGTAGAACCTTTTGAAATTAGCATCATAGACGGTATATAGACAGATGCATCTTATCTGGAAAACTACTGAAGCGGAAGGCAAATATTGATCCTTCATTCATGTTGAAGGTCTTTGCAACTTTAGGCCGGTGCCTGTGGATGATTGACCGCCCGTCCTTCGTCCTCTTCAGAAACACTTCAATATTGAACCGTGGGTGTTGTATGAAAACCTTCCTCGCCTCCTGACCACAGAGGTGGTTTGAGAGGTAATCATGAGTGAACTGCTTTGGAAAGGCCTAAAAACAAGGATGTGTATGAATATCTTCTCTATATTGGAAATGGGGCAAAGGAATAAAAAAAGGCAAGGTATAATAATTACTACCATCTTGTAGTGAACTGATGTCTTCTTCATAGTGGGTCAAAAGCTCTGACAGCAGGACCTACATGTGCAAGACCAAATTATTAAAAATATAAATATTATAATGGTTCCTGCAATTGCATAATAATGTGCTATTAGACAACGGACCTGCACGCGCAGTTAACTAAACACCACAACAAATGAACCAAAAGTTAACTGAGCACCACATTGCACAATATAACATACTCCTAATAGAAGAGCAGACAGTTAACCAAACCAAGCATGCTTAACAACTTGGAAATATAGCAATTGTATTTGTTTCTCATGTATTTAGTACAACAAAATTCGATTTATTTCTCACATGGTATACAATAACAGAATGCAGCCAAAACAATTAAACATCACATTGCAGAATTGAACCATGCAATTAAATAAACACCACAACAAATGAACCGAATGTAACTGAGCAACACATTGCACAATATAACATACTCCTAATAGAAGATCAGACAGTTAACCAAACCAAGCATGCTTAATAACTTGGAAATATAGCAATTGTATTTGTTTCTCATGTATTTAGAACAACCAAATTCGATTTATTTCTCACATGGTATACAATAACAGAATGCATCCAGAACAATTGAACATCGCATTGCAGAATTGAACCAAACAGTTAACTAAACACCACAACAAATGAACCAAACGTTAATTGAGCACCACATTGCACAATATAACATACTCCTAATAGAATATCAGACATTTAACCAAACCAAGCATGCTTAAGAACTTGGAAATATAGCAATTGTATTTTTTCTCATGTATTTAGTACAACCAAACTCGATTTATTTCTCACATGGTATACAATAACAGAATGCACCCACAACAATTGAGCATCGCATTTCAGAATTGAACCAAACAGTTAACTAAACACCAGAACAAATGAACCAAACATTAACTGAGCACCACATTGCACAATATAACATACTCCTAATAGAAGATAGGACAGTTAACCAAACCAAGCATACTTGACAACTTGGAAAATTGCACCCTGAAGAATTAAACATCACATTTGCAGAATTGAACCAAACAGTTAACTAAACACCACATTGCACGACATATAGAACATATACTCTAGAGCAGAAGATTGCATGGTAAAAGTAGATAGCACAATTCACTATAATAGGAAAGGCAGTAGATAGCAAACTGGACAAGGGTCCTTATAGTGAGCAAATAAGACAAGCTACTCCTCATTGTCGGAGATGCGATGACGATTGGCTCCTTGGACATGGAAGAGGGCGAGGCCTGTGCTTCATGGGTGCCCCGTCGTAGTGGTGAGTTGCCTGAGCTGCTCCGGGCACGAACCTGCTGGCTCTCGAGATGAGTTAAGCACATGCACGCTGAGAAAACACCTCGTAGTCTTTGTCGAATGCACCGACGGTGGCCTCGATAAAACGCCACTAACTGTCGTTTAAAGTAGAGAACCGCGTCGTGGCGTCGGTGCGCGAGGCGTCGACGGTGGCCTCGATGGCAAGGTGCTCCTCCAAGATCTAGGGTCGGCACGAATGGCAGCCATCGCGATCACATCCACGCGTGTGGCCGCGATTTGATTCTCGCTGCCAAATGCTCCTTGAGATCCTGGTTATACTGCGTGCACCATGGCTTAGGGCGGCGCTTATTTGGTGGATGGGTCGATGATTTGGGCGGAAGGTGTCGCGCTCGTGCCGGTGGTCGGGGCATGTGGGATGTGGAAGGAGGAGGAGGATGGTTGTCGGGTGTGGATTACCTGCCTGAAGGAGGGTCACCAGTGAGGAGGCAGCACTGCAAGCAAGCAATGAAGGTTTGAACTTGGAAAGGAAGGCGGAAACATGGGAAATGGGGCTTTTGGTAAGGGGGAGGGGGCGGGGAGGTAGATATTTCCGCGGAAGCCAAAAATTTAGAATCGCTTCAGCAAAAAAACTGGTGTGCAAAGTGTCATTAGACGCGGTCCCTTATTCAGAACTATGTACGATATGTGAACATCACAAATGATTCAGATAGCTTCACCCGTGAGTGATGAGTTTGAACGTCAAAAATTTTGGTTCGAATTTCCATGGTTACAGTGGTCATCCACGTTATTGCATAATTTGGGTACACAAAGGAGGCTGCAGCACACCCACACATCTTAATCGAGCAAGTTCAGCAATTAAACAGAGCTAGCTGACCTAAACATTACTCTAACAAATTAAAGACCGGCGCTCTTAACAAAGAGTACTACTACGGTTGGTGCTCGTCGATCTTTTAATTAAACAAAACGAGCATCTCACACGGTTGGTGATAATAAACTATGTGCGATCTACTTGATTTTTCATCTTGATTTGAATTACATAATGGGGTCACAACGACAATGGTCGGTGTTTGAATTGCTAGACCTTTTATGTGCAGTGAACATGCAACTATATGTGTGTCGTATAAGAATTGGAATTATTCAGGGTTCGTTTGAACATTTTATACATTAAATAGGTTTTCTAGCCATTCCAGGTGCACAATTCGAAATTAAACTACATGCACATGCTCCGGTGCACCAACATGGGTTGTAAAATCATATATGTGTCCATAGGTTTATGCTTATGTCCCATGCAAGAAATGGGGATGAAATTCGAACACCACGACACCGTGGCTCTGCGGCAAATGTCAACGTACTTGCTTTTATAATTCTAGTAAATCCAAAATTCATCTGAAATTCATGAAACTTGGCATGCTATCATGGAGCGGCATCAACATGCCGTGTTAATTTTTTTGTCCCATTTGGGGGGCAGGTTTGGGTATAAGCTTCTCATAAACCAGAGCTTCTGACAACAAGTGTGATGGTTTCGGTAGGGAACGTTTCACCTTTCTGGATGAAACGATATCCGTTGCCACTTCTCGATTTCAATTTTTTTCCTAGTGTCAACATAGAACAACAGGAGTGTTGTGTGCATTTTTGGGATTCGCTTGGACACTTTTATACATTAACTGAGTTTTCTATGCATTTATGTGCATAATTCAAATTTGAACTACGTGCACATGCTCTAATGCATATAAATTGGTTGAAAAATCAAATTCGTGTCCTTGGGTGCATGCTTAGGTCCCATGCAAGAAATGGGAACGAATGCCAAACACCATGTCACGGTCACTCGACCGCAAACATTGAGATACATGGTTTTTTAGTTCTAGTAAATCCAAAGCTCGTCTGAAATTCATGAAACTTGGCATGCTGTCATGGAGCGGCATCAACATGCCTTGGTAAATTTTTTGTCCCATTTGGGGCATGTTTGGGTATATGCTTCTCACAAACCAGAGCTTCTCACAACAAGCCTTATGGTTTCGATAGGGAACGTTTCACCTTTCTAAAAAAAACGATATTCGTTGCCTCTTCTCGATTTCAATTTTTTTCCTAGTGTCAACATAGAACAACAGGAGCGTTGTGTCAATTTTTGGGATTTTTCCGGGTTCGCTTGGACATTTTATGCATTAACTGAGTTTTCTATGCATTTATGTGCATAATTCAAATTTGAACTACATGCACATGCTCTAATGCACATAAATTGGTTGAAAATTCAAATCCATGTCCTTGGGTGCATGCTTAGGTCCCATGCAAGAAATGGGAATGAATGTCAAACACCATGCCACGGTCACTTTGCCGCAAACATTGAGATACCTGGTTTTTTAGTTCTAGTAATTCCAAAGCTCGTCTGAAATTCATGAAACTTGGCATGATGTCATGGAGCGGCATCAACATGCCGTGGTAAATTTTTTGTCCCATTTGGGGCAGGTATGGGTATTCGGTAGGAAACGTTTCACCTTTTTGGATGAAAACGATATCCGTTGCCTCTTCTCGATTTCAATTTTTTTTCCTAGTTTCAACATAGAACAACAGGAGCGTTGTGTCAATTTTTGGGTTTTTTCGGGGTTCACTTGGACATTTTTATGCATTAACTGAGTTTTCAATGCATTTATATGCATAATTCAAATTTGAACTACATGCAGATGCTCTAATGCATATAAATTGGTTGAAAATTCAAATCCGTGTCCTTGGGTGCATGCTTAGGTCCCATGCAAGAAATGGGAATGAATGTCAAACACCCTCCCACGGTCACTCAGCCGCAAACATTGAGATACCTGGTTTCTTAATTCTAGTAAATCCAAAGCTCCTCTGAAATTCACGAAACTTGGCATGCTGTTATGGAGCGGCATCAACATGCCATGGTAAAATTTTTGTCGCATTTGGGGCAAGTTTGGGTATATGCTTCTCACAAACTAGAGCTTCTCACAACAAGCCTGATGGTTTCGGTAGGGAACGTTTCACCTTTCTGGACGAAAACGATATCCATTGCCTCTTCTCGATTTCAATTTTTTTTCCTAGTGTCAATATAGAACAACAGGAGCGTTGTATCAATTTTTGGGGTTTGGGGGTTCGTTGGACATTTTTATGCATTAATGGAGTTTTCAATGCATTTATGTGCGTAATTCAAATTTGAAGTACATGCACATGCTTTAATGCATATAAATTGGTTGAAAAATCAAATGTGTGTCCTTGGGTGCATGCTTAGGTCCCAAGCAAGAAATGGGAATGAATTTCAAACACTAGCGCACCGTTGATTGCCGGCAAAACATTGAGATATATTTTTAAAATTCTAGTAAATCCAAAACTCGTCTGAAATTCATGAAACTTGGCATGTTATCATGGAATGGCACCCGACATGCTGTGGTATTTTTCGTGTCCATTTTGAGAGAAGGCGCACTCGAATAACAGCCAACAAAGGCATTTTGAAAAAACATCTGCCACTTTAATATCTCAAACGTTTGTATAATTCAAATCATGTGCATTCTATTAACCATACACGTGACGCCACGTGTCTCCATTTTAATGGCTATAGGAGGTGCCTTGCGGACTGCTGCTTGACCTTGACTGAACGGGAGGCGTGCGAGCGGAGTTCGGTGCGCAGGCTGACCGAGAGGCGTGCAAGTTGTCCTCCAATGCACAGGCTCACCGGGAAGCGTGTGAGCTGTACGCGGCGCAGGCTCACTAGGAAGCGAGCCCTTTCACTTCCATGGCCGCCCGCCTTCCTCTCCATTAATGGCACCCAAGCCGCTGTCTAATACGGCCAGCCTTACTGTTCGCCTCCCATTCCCCTCCCTCCCGCAGACCTCCACCAACGCCATGGCGCAGAATGATCATCTGCCACTACTCTTCAAGTTTGGTGAAGTCGACTCCGAGCCGGAAGAGATATAAAATAAGGAGGAATGGGACCTCATGGACATGGCCCAGAACGAGCTGGCCACGACGGTTGCTGCCCCCGCTCTCGTCCCAGCTCCCATCCCCGCGCCCGCGCGAGTGACCATCCCTGTAGCATTGACAGGCTGGTCGGCGAGCACTATCGCAGAGCTGGAAGCCGCGGGCGTCAGCGAGGTCTCCGCGGACCCGTGTGAGCTTGTGTACATGCCAGCGCCAGCGCTCGTACCCGTGCTCGTACGCGCCCCCTCCACCCACCGTGGCGCCAGCCCCCGTGCATTTGGCTGCACCCGCCGCGCCCGTGCCCCTGCCCATGCGCGCCCCTCCACCCATCGTGGAGCTGGCCCCCGTGCGTTTGGCTGCACCCGCCGTGCCCGTGTCCATGCCTGTGCGCCCCCCTCCATCCACTGCGGTGCCGGCCCCGTGCGTTTGGCTGCACCCGCCGCGCCCGTGCCCTGCGCCCCCCCCTTAGCGGCATGGGACACTGCCGTCGACCGCTACCTCTCAGCGGTGCCAGTTGCCGTCCTCCCACGCCCCGCCCGTCGATCGCGCGACAACATGATGTTTGGTTTGCAAGTGAAGAACATTTTGTGATGCCTTGAAGACTTCAACAACGGCGTCCCAGAGGACGACAACGACAATGACGGAGCGACACGTCGCCTCCACTTCTGCCGGAAATAGTTTTTTTGGGGTTTAATACTGTATCTCGAATTCTCGATCATATGAATATAAATTCGCAGTGTGAGAAAGATATGGTTTGAACGAACTTGCATTTTTCTCTCTTAATGTACATACTTATCAAACGATTTTCTTTTGAAAAAAATGTCAATGGTTTTTAAGTATAGAACACTCACCGCAAACATTTCAGTTAGAACACCCGTATGTAAACCGACATCTTCCCCAGGAAGCCAATGGAAAATGTGCCGAGCAGGATTTGTGCAGCTCTTGATCGCAAACATTTTAGATAGAACACCCGTATACAAAGTGAGAGCTATGGAAAATTCGTAGTGGAGGATTTATACATCCCTTCAACGCAAATGGTTGTTTTCGATGACCCGTGTGCAACCACGTAGAAACAATTGGGAAAGATTTGCATCTGTCATATTGGGTATGTTGCCATTTGTCAAATGGGAAAGATTGACTTTTGTTTATCTAGTAACATTGCCATTTGTCAACCTTGTAACATAGGGATTTGTCAAAATATGTAGCTAAAAATCACTAGCACTATTCATATGGACACCACATCAACCCACAATGACAACAAGAATACATGTTGGATATAGATCATTTCCAACAAAACATTCTAGTAAAGTAAAGTTTTTCTCACACAAAAAATAAGAAAGCGATGAAATGAACTTCACCTCAACCACTCGTCGGCATTGGAAACACTTGCTTTGAAGCAGAAGTGATTCTCCAGGAAGGGCCAGCTACTATCAATCTCGAGACCAACACAGGACTGATCATCCAGGCTGGAGTGGCCTATTTCAATACCCATATTGTGATAGCCACAGTAGGGAAGCATAGCAATGTCCGAGGTATATATACAGTTGCTTCTCATAAAAGGTAGTAACGTTGTGTCAATAGCAGCTGGATCACCTTTCACCATCATTGGATAGTTTTGTCCAAGGAAGAGCGAGTTTTCTCCAAGACTATCAATACTGAACCAGGGCGAAGGTGTTGGCGCTAGCACACTAGTATCCATCCCGAATACCCTGCAACGGATGTTGGAATAGGTCTGGAGAGTGCGACCATGCGAGACAACACCTGCTTCCTTACTAACATCAACAGTGCCCTGTATACAGACTAGAAGAGGTGATCAATCGGAATAAGTTGTCAGGCGCAACCGAGTATATGGGTCCTGCTCGTCCTCTTGCTCGTGATCATCACCATCGTCATATCCCCCTTGGCTATAATTTTTTTCAAGTATAGGTGGTGGAATGTTCACGGGACCTTGGAAACACAAGAAGGTTAATTAGTAAACGGAAACTAGCTAGCTAACCCGCATGCATGTGGATGAAACAATTATAATTACGCTGGAAGACAAACGTACCAAAACCATAAGGATTCCAGGCAAAAATAGTGCCACGAGTGGTGGCAGCAAACACAAGACGCTCGTATTGAATTACATCACAATACTCATTCGTGTACAGAAATTGATTTTTGAGCAATATCTATTCATCCATGGAAGCAAAGACGGCAACAAGCTTGTCAAAGATAGCAACAACATCATAGTTCATGTAATCCCAAAAGCGGTTGGGAACTCGACAAATTACTATCTTCCATAGGCGACATTCATCATGATCGTATCTGAACGTCATGGCAGTCTGAGATTTGTGCGCCGAACCTCATGGCAGTCTGAGATTTTTGGAAGTGGAACCTGGTGATGAGTGTACACATTCACAAGTTCCCACTCGCAGTTGTACCCAATATAAACAACCCAATCTCCATATGCGCCTGCCCAAGCCTTACGCTCAAGCGATGGCATCCTAACATCACACGTATAATTATCAAGCGATAGCAACTTGCAAAAAGGCGAGGCTTCCATGGTCCCTGCGTCAGTGACCAGGGTCACGACGACGAAGATAGGGGAGATCAAACCGCTCCTGAACCCTTGGGTTCTTTGTAATGATCCTATTTGTTGAGTCGAGAATGGTCTTGTACTAACCTGCCATGGTAGCCGAGGTGATGACGTCGCACCGATCAATGAATTCCTCCACCACGTCATCTTTCAGATTGGGGCAAGAATAACTGGGTCGTTTCCAGCCTGTTGCCTCCATGGAGAAGACGATCGAACAATGGCAGAAGGAAGGGTGAAGGAAAATGGAGGGAGGAAGAGCGTGCGACAACACTTCCCAATTGAGAGGGAAAGGCGAAGAGGCGGTGGATGGTTGCCACGGTACAAAAAGAGGCCAGTGGGGAGCGAAAGGTTTCCATAGAGGCCACACACCGACGATAAGGGCGAGTGAACCGCATGCCTTATGTCGCACACACCTTGATCGGGCTGACCATTTCTTTTGTGTTGCCTAATCACAAACAGTTCATCCGAGCGAACTGTATGCTATATATTACACACACCTTCATCCGGCTGCCCATTTCTTTTGTTCCTCCTCATCACAAACAATTAATTGAACTAAACCATATGCCCTGCATCGCACACGCAACTAAAATCTGAACCGTGTTTGATGCATCCTCCATCGCGAACGTTTTGCACCTTTTTTGACGGTTTTTTACATCGCCGTTTGCGATTATGGCATCGCACACAGTTTCGTCGAAGGGTCTCTGATCGTAGTGTCGCGTTAGCAGCATCCTGAAGTAGTGATCACCGAAAAATATCCTGAATATTCTCACTCCGGGGTTTATGGATCATAACACATAGTAGGTGAATATGACTTGCAAGATTGGATCTAGAACATAGATATAATGGTGAAAACATAAACGGTTCAGATCTAAGTTCGTGGCACCCGAGCCCAAAGTGTCAAGCATTAAGCATGGAAAAGTTATAACAATATCAATCTCAGAACATAATGGATACTAGGGATCAAGCCCTAACAAAACTAACTCGATTACATGATGAATCTCATCCAACTCTGATATGTCTCCAACGTATCTATAATTTTGATTGTTCCATGCTATTATATTATCAACTTTGGATGTTTTATATGCATTAATATGCTATTTTATATTATTTTTGGGACTAACTTATTAACCTAGAGCGAAGTGCCAGTTTCTATTTTTCCTTGTTTTTGAGTTTCGCATAAAAGGAATATCAAACGGACTCCAAATGGAATAAAACTTTTGCAATGATTTTTCTTAGACCAGAAGACACACATAGGACTTGGAGTCCAAGTCAGAGAGACCCCGAGGAGATGACAAGCCAGGGGGCACGCCCCTAGGGCTTGTGGCCCTCTCGGAGATCCCCTGACCTCCTTCCTTTGCCTATAAATACAAAAATATTTTTGAAACCCTAGAGGTGTCCATGAAAATACTTTTCCACCGCCGCATGTTTCTGATCTCGTGAGATCCCATCTGGTGGCCTTTTTCGGCTCTGTTGGAGGGGGATTCACTGACAGAGGGCTTCTATACCAACCTTGCTGCCCTTCCAATGATGCGTGAGTAGTTTACTACAGACCTACGTGTACGCCCCCGGATACACAAGTCGGTGGTCGTTACTCCTGGCGGGATTTAGACTGGCCCCACAGATCAATACTAGTCTTTTCTGCGCACTTTGTCCACACTCATGTGCACCCGGGAGCAACTTCCCAGTCGGTCACCCATCATGAAATTATTCCAAGCTGAGCACGCTGAACTCTGGAGTTGTTTTCGAATGGACTCCCGGAAAAGAAGGAATTCCTTATTGATATCAGTAGTCTATCATCCCTAATAAGCCAAGTTATCACATGCACCCCCACTCAGAGGAACCGACATCCTTGTCTGGCCACATGAAAGTTCCCTCTTGGGACATATGTCTGTGCATCCAGTCCGGCACATGTGACATGCCGTGTGCCACGACGGTGACAAACGTCATGCACAACATGACCGCACACCTGTCCGCAAACATCCGTGTAACCGCGAGGGTCGGCTCTGATACCAACTTGTAACGCCCCCGGAAACACCCGTCAGTGGTCGTTACTCCTGGCGGGATTTAGAACATCCATGTAACCGCGAGGGTTAGCTCTGATACCAACTTGTAATGCCCCCAGACACACCCGTCGGTGGTCATTCCTCCTGGCGGGATTTAGACTAGCCCCATAGATCAATACTAGTATTTTCTGTGCACTTTGTCCTCACTCATGTGCAGCCGGGAGCAACTTCCCGGTCGGTCACCCATCCTGAAATTACTCCAAGCTGAGCACGCTTAATTTTGGAGTTCTTTCCGAATGGACTCCCAGAAAAGAAGGAATTTGTTATTGATATGAGTAGTCTACCATCCTTAATAAGCGAGACTATCACACTACGGGTCCATAGCTAGTAGCTAGATGGCTTCTTCTCTGTCTTTGATATTCAATACAATGTTCTCCTCGATGCTCTTGGAGATCTATTCGATGTAATCTTCTTTTGTGGTGTGTTTGTCGAGATCCGATGAATTGTGAATTTATGATCAGGTTATATATGAATATTATTTGATTCTTCTCTGAATTCTTATATGCATGATTTGATATTTTTGTATTACTCTTCGGATTATTGGTTTGGTTTGGCCAACTAGATTGATAATTCTTTCAATGGGAGGGGTGCTTAGTTTTGGGTTCAATCTTGTGGTGCCCTCACCCAGTGATAGAAGGGGTAGCGAGGCACGTATTGTATTGTTGCCATCAAGAATAAAAACATGGTGTTTACATCATATTGCTTGAGTTTATCCCTCTACATCATGCCATCTTGCTTAAGGCGTTACTCTGTTCTTATGAACTTAATACTCTAGATGCATGTTGACTAGCGGTCGATGTGTGGAGTAATATTAGTAGATGCAGGCACGAGTCGGTCTACTTGTCATGAAATTCCTATATTGATGATCATTGCCTTAGATATTGTCATAACTTTGCGCTTTACTATCAATTGCTCGACAATAATTTGTTACCCACCGTATGCTTTATTCAAGAGAGAAGCCTCTAGTGAAACCTATGGCCTCCGTGTCTATTTTACATATATTATTTTTAGATATATAAAACCAAAAAACCCAAAAACCTTGCTACAATTATTTTGTGTTTACTTTATTTAGCTTTTAACTTTAGTTTTAAATCTATCTCTACCATATCTCACTCTTGTTTGTGACATTGAAGGGATTGATAACCCCTCTCCCGCGTTGTGTTCAAGTGTTTGTTAGTTTGTGCAGGTGCATATATTGGAGACTGGCTTGTACCTCCTACTGGATTGATACCTTGGTTCTCAAGCTGAGGGAAATACTTATCTCTACTTTGCTGCATCAGCCTTTCCGCTTCAAGGGAAAAATCAACGCAAGCTCAATAAGTAGCAGGAAGAATTTTTGGCGCTGTCGTCGGGGAGGTCTACATCAAGCTTACCAAGTACTTGTCATAAACTCTCATCTCTTGCACTTAAAATATTTTCCATTTTCCGCACATTTTCATTTCCCCCACTTCTTAATAGAAAAACACAAAAATACATGCCTTGTCTTTTCTTCCATCTTCTCGCTATGACTAGCGCTGCTTCCCTACTTTGTCTCCAGACTTTGAAGTTCTTCACTTCAAACAGAAACAATGAGAAAATTGAAAGGATGCTTGGTATAGGATGATAGAGTCTTTTCACATCTGTGCTATAAAGGGGGATATCAAAAATTTACTTCATAATTTTTACATTGGTTTAAACATGTCCGATAGGGAACTTTTGGATTTTGCGGCTAAAGGAAATTTCATTGTGATCGATGCTAATATTGCTTATGAGATAATAGAGGGAATGGTGGGAACAATACTCCAAAAGGAATTTAATTATTCCCGAGGGAATATCCATTTTGGAAAAGTTGAGTAAAGTGCAAAAAATTGGATTGATTTACACAAATCCAATGAACCTCTCAAAAATATTAGTGGAAATCTCCATCGGATGAACATGCTAATTACTGTTTGTCACAAACGACTAGATTCTTTAGATATAAAGATCACCCCAGTCTCTAAGAAAGTTGGGAAACGTAAAGAACATCCTACAACTGAAAACAACCCCACTAAGATGATGAATACCAAAGATGACAATACCTAGATCGTTGTTTTATGCCTAGCTAGGGGCGTTAAACAATAGCGCTTGTTGGGAGGCAACCCAATTTTATTTTGGTTTTTACTTTTTTCTTGCCGTTCTTGAATAAATCCATTATCTAGCCTCTGGTTAGATGTGTTTTCATGTTTCAATTTAGCGTTTGTGCCAAGTAAGACCTTTGGGATGATTCGAAAGATAGTAGATTGGTTTTTTCTGGAAAATAGAAACTTTTGCGTCCAGTGTCAGTATTGTTTCTGGTTGCTGGAACGTGAAAAAACACTGAATGTTTTCACTTTTCTGATCTATAAATTTCCCACGTTGTACTCATTTTTCAGAATTTTTAGAGGTGCAGAAGTTTCACATCAATTCACATCTTTACAGACTGTTTTGTTTTTGACAGATTCTATTTTGTTTGTGTTGTTTGCTTATTTTGATGCATCTATGGCTAGTATCGGGGGGGTATGAACCATGGAGAAGTTGGAACATAGTAGATATTACACCAGTGTAAAATAAGAATGAGTTCACAACAGTACCTACAAGTAAGGATTGAATTTGTTTTAGTAATGGATCTCATGAGTTTTCTGTTGAGTTTTGTGTTGTGAAGTTTTCAAGTTTTGGGTAAAGATTGGATGGACTATGGAATAAGGAGTGACAAGAGCCTAAGCTTGGGGATTCCCAAGGAACCCCAAGGTAATATTTAGGGGCAACTAAGCATCTAAGCTTGGGGATGCCCCGGATGGCTTCCCCTCTTTCGTCTTCAATCCATCGGTAAATTTACTTGAGGCTATATTTTTATTCACCACATGATATGTGTTTTGCTTGGAGTGTATTGTATGATTTGAGTATTTGCTTTATAGTTTTCCACAATCATCCTTGCTGTACACACCTTTTGAGAGGGACACACATTAATCATGAATTTATTAGAGTGCTTCAATTATATCTTTTGAGCTAGGGTAGTTGCTCTAGTGCTTCACTTTTATCTTTTTGAGCACGGCGGTGATGTTTATTATGAAGAAATTGATGAACTCTCATGCTTCACTTATACTATTTTGATAGTCTCTAAACTACATGGTAATTTTCTTGGGTTATGAATTTAGTCCTAATATGATAGGCATCCAAAGAGGGTATAACAAAAACATTCATAAAGAGCATTGAATTTATGAGAAGTTTGATTCCTTGCAATTGTTTTGAGATATTAATATGGTGATATTAGAGTCATGCTAGAAGTAAGTTGCGTGGTTAAAGAAATAATTGTGTTAAGGTTTGTGATTTCCGTAGCATGCACGTATGGTCTCCTAGTTATGTGATGAAGTTGGAGCGTGATTTATCCTTGATTGTCTTCCTTTGCGTGAAAGTCGGGGGTGCGCGATGGTTAACTCCTACCAACATCTCCCCTAGGAGCATGCGTAGTAGTACTTTGCTTCGAGGGCTAATAAACTTCGTGTAATAAGTATGTGAGTTCTTTATGACTAATGTTGAGTCCATGGATTATACGCAGTGTCACCCTTCCATCATTGCTAGCCACTCTAGTATCGCGCAACTTTCGCCAGTGCATCAAACCCACCTTATACCTTTCCTCAAAACAACCACCATACCTACCTATTATGGCATTTTCATAGACATTCCGAGATATATTGCCATGTAACTCCACCGTTCCGTCATCAAGTTTGAGTTACCATCGATTTGTAATTTTGAGTTGTAAGTAAATAAAATTGTGACGATCATCATTATTAGAACATTATCCCATGTGAGGTTATAAACAAGGAAAGGAGAGAGAGAGAGGCCAAAAGAGTCTCCAAAAAAAGGATAAAAAATAAATAGAAAAGAATCTCCAAAAAAAGAGGAGTCTCCAAAAAATGAGAGAAAAAGAGAGAAGGGACAATGTTACTATCCTTTTCCACACTTGTGCTTCAAAGTAGCACCATGTTCTTTATTATAGAGAGTCTCTGATTTTGTCACTTTCATATATTACTAGTGGGAAATTTTCATTATAGAACTTGGTTGTATATACCAACGATGGGCTTCCTCAAACACCCTAGGTCTTCATGAGCAACCAAGTTTGATGCACACCCACTTAGTTTCTTTTGAGCTTTCATACACTTATAGCTCTAGTGCATCCGTTACATGGTAATCCCTACTCACTCACATTGACATCGATTAATGGACATCTCAATAATCCATCGATTTGCCTAGTTGATGTGAGACTTTCTCCCTACTTTTGTATACTACCACCTTCTATTGCACCCATAGTGCTATATCCATGGCTCACGCTCATGTATTGCGTGAAGAGTTGAAATTTTTTAAGAATGCAAAAGTATAAATACAATTTCTTGGTTGACACCGGGGTCGGCATGATTTATACTTTGTGCTAAGAAGAGGGAGCATAACAAAACTGTATGATTATGTAGGGATAACTTTCTTTAGCCATGTTATTTTTGAAGCTTCATAATTTTCTTTCTAGTATGCTTGAAGTATTATTGTTTTGATATCAATGAACTTTTGTTTTGAATCATATGGATCTGAACATTCATGCCAAATAAAGAAGAAATACATTGCTAAATATGCTAGGTAGCATTCCACATCAAAAATTCTGTTTTGATCATTTACCTACTTGAGGACGAGCAAGAATTAAGCTTGGGGATGCTTCATACGTCTCCAACGTATCTATATTTTTTTTGATTGTTCCATGCTATTATATTATCAACTTTTGATGTTTTACATGCATTAATATGCTATTTTATATTATTTTTGGGACTAACTTATTAACCTAGAGCCTAGTGCCAGTTTTTGTTTTTTTCCTTGTTTTTGAGTTTCGCAGAAAAGGAATATCAAACAAAGTCCAAACGGAATAAAACTTTCACGACGATTTTTCTTGGACCAGAAGACACACGTAGGACTTGGAGTCCAAGTCAGAGAGTCCCCGAGGAGACGGCAAGCCAGGGGGCGCGCCCCTAGGGATTGTGGCGCCCTCGGAGACCACCTTACCTCCTTCCTTGGCCTATAAATACAGATATATTACCGAAACCCTAGAGGCGTCCACGAAAATACCTTTCCACTGCCGCAGGTTTTTGATCTCGTGAGATCCCATCTGGAGGCCTTTTCTGGTACTTTATCGGAGGGGGATTCGATCACGGAGGGCTTCTACATCAACCTTACTTCCCTTTCGATGATGCATGAGTAGTTTACCACAGACCTATGTGTCCATAGATAGTAGTTAGATGGCTTCTTCTCTCTCTTTGATCTTCAATAAAATGTTCTCTTCGATGTTCTGGGAGATCTATTCGATGTAATCTTCTTTAGGAGTGTGTTTGTCGAGATCCGATGAATTGTGGATTTATGATCAGATTATCTATCAATATTATTTGAATCTTCTTTGAATTCTTATATGCATGATTTGATATCTCATTATTTCTCCTCGAATTATTGGTTTGGTTTGGCCAACTAGATTGCTAGTTCTTGCAATGGGAGAGGTCCTTAGTTTTGGATTCAATCTTGCGGTGTCCTCACCTACTGACAGAAGGGGTAGCGAAGCACGTATTGTATTGTTGCCATCAAGGATAAAAAGGTGGGGTTTACATCATGTTGCTTGAATTCATCCCTATACGTCATGTCATCTTACTTAAGGCGTTACTCTGTTCTTATGAACTTAATACTCTAGATGCATGCTGGATAGTGGTCGAAGTGTGGAGTAATAGTAGGAGATGCAGGCATGAGTCGGTCTACTTGTCACGGATGTGATGCCTATATTCATGATCATTGCCTTAGATATCATCATAACTTTGTGCTTTTCTATCAATTGCTCGACAGTAATTTGTTTACCCACTATATGCTTTATTCAAGAGAGAATCCTCTAGTGAAACCTATGGCCCGCAGGTCTATTTTACATCTATTATTTTCATATCTACAAAACCAAAAACCCAAAAATACCTTGCAGAAATTATTTTGTGTTTACTTTATTTATCTTTTTTACTTTAGTTTTAAGTCTGTCTCTATCATATCTCACTCTTGTTCGTGGCGTTGAAGGGATTGACAACCCCTTTTCCGCATTGTGTGCAAGTGTTTGTTAGTTTGTGCAGGTGCATATATTGGAGACTTGCTTGTACCTCCTACTGGATTGATACCTTGGTTCTCAAACCGAGGGAAATACTTATCTCTACTTTGCTGCATCACCCGTTCCTCTTCCAGGGAAAAATCAACGCAATCTCAAGAAGTAGCAAACTCCTCACCGACCAGCGAGCCTACAAAGGAATTACTCACTCCCGGTGGGGAGCATCATGTAATTGGCGATGAAGGAGGGTTGGTGATGACGAAGACCAAAGATTCCCCTCTCTGGAGCTCCAAACAAACTCCGCATCTGGCCTCCCCATGAAGAATAGGAGGTTGCGGCGGCTTCATATTGCGAAACGAGATAATTCTTCCTCCCTCATTTTCTCTCTCCAAATTTAGGCATTTAAGGAGTCGGAGTCAGGGTCAGCGGGGCCACCAGGTGGGCACAACCCACCTGTGCGCACCTGGAGGGGGCCGCCCTGGTGGGTTGTGCTCATCCAGGGGCCCCCCTCCGATGGTTCTTGGCTCTAATATTTTTATTTTATTCTGAAATAAATCTCCAAAAAGTTTTGTTCCATTCCGAGAACTTTGATTTCTGCACAAAAACAACACCATGATAGTTCTGCTGTAAACAGCGTTTGTCCGGGTTAGTTTCAAATCATGTAAATATGAGTCCAAAACAAGAGGAAAAGCATTAGGAAAACTAGATTCGACGGACACGTATCAACTCCCCCAAGCTTAAACCTTTGCTTATCCTCAAGCAATTCAGTTGACAAACTGAAAGTGAAAAAGAAAAACTTTTACAAACTCTTATGCTCTTGTTTACATAAATAAGCTTAAATAGCACCCATGTTTTCAGCAAAAATTATGACTAAACACATCGTCAATAACTCTTAAAGATATATTAACTTATGTCAATAGCATAAGCAACTAGAGAGCAATAATAAGATATCTCAAATGACAACACTTTGTCAAAACAACCATGATAAAATATGACAACAGTGGTATCTCGCTAGCCCTTTCCGAGACTGCAAAACACAAATGCAGAGCACCTCCAAAGTTAAAGCAATGACTAAACATTGTAATTCATGGTAGAAAAGATCCTGTCATGCAACACCCAACATTGACTACACACAATGCATGAGGATGACAATAGTGCTCTCAGATTTGGCGCTTGTTTGAGAAGGTGATGACTCAACATATAAGTAAATATACCGTCCCTTCACAGAGGGAAGAAGTGATTTGCAGCGGTGCGAGAGGTCAAGGCTTAAATCAGAGATAACTGAAATTTTGAGAAATGCACCTTTCCTGTATATGTCACGACCGAAAAGTTATGAATATCTTCCATGCTAAATACATTACTTGCGGTTCCCAAGCGATAAAGTAAAGGTTTACTCCCCCCACCAACAAAACAAACTCCACGGCTAACCGAATCCACGGGTGCCGTCCATACCAACAACAATCCTGGGGGAGTTTGTTTAATTATTTGCAATTTTTG
Source organism: Secale cereale (assembly GCA_902687465.1). NCBI lineage: Eukaryota > Viridiplantae > Streptophyta > Magnoliopsida > Poales > Poaceae > Secale > Secale cereale. The sequence continues at coordinate 432,561,959 of LR738710.1, read as the reverse complement.
AATTCGGGACTGGGAATCCCTATTACCGCCCCTCTCATGCAAGGACGAGTGAATAACCCTCTTAGTATGGAAGATACGAACTACCCCTGTCGCTCTATGAATAATCCAGGCACAAAAAATGTTCATTTAAAATTTAGAGATGGCACATGCAAATTTACTTAGAACGACAGGGTAATACCCCATATAGGTAGATATTGTGGACTCATCTGGAATAAATTTGGTTTAAGGGTTTTGATGCACAAGCAGTATTTCCACTTAGTACAGGTGAAGGCTAGCAAATAGGTTGGGAAGCGGGCAACTAGAGAGCGAAAACGGTCATGAACATGCATTATGCATAATAAACATGGAATACTAGCATGAGTAGGATATGGACACCATGAACATAAGTACCATAGAGGCTATGTTGGTTTTGATTGAACTACATGCATGAACATGTGCCAAGCCAAGCCACTTGAAACACTCAGAGGAGGATACCATATCATCATACCACATCACAATCACTTTTATGCATGTTGATATCCAAGATAAATCATTATCCACTCCTAGCTACTTAAGCATGACATGTGAAACTATAATCTCTAATTGTCATTGCAAACATGTTTGATCATAATATGTTGAATCATGGATACTAGGTTAAACATATTAACAAAAATAGAACAAGTTGAGTTCATACCCGTTTCTCTCTGCCTCAGCCAGTTCATCACATATCATCATTATTGCCTTTTACTTGCACGACTGAAAGATATGAAAATAATAATAGTGCAAGAGTGCTGTGGACTAACCTGGAATCTGCAAAAAAATTATTCAAAAAGGAGAAGACAAGGCAATTTGGGATCTTTGTTAGATAAGCGATAATGCAAATGAGAGCCACTCAACATTTTCATCATGGTCTTCCCCTTGGTATAAATCAACAACCATAAAAGAAATTCAAAGAAACACACTGAAATATTTTTGGAGTTTTCAATTTTTATTGAAGAAGGCAAATTAATGAAAGAAAACAAAAACAAGAAAAAACTATTTACACGGGAGTGCTCCCAACAAACAAAGAGAAGAATCTATAAATCTTTTGGGGTTTTCTTTTAATACTACATCTAATTAAGCTAGAAATAAAAACCGAAAAGAAATATGAAATATTTTTTGGTTTTCTCATAGTTTTTCAAACACACAAGAAGAAAAGCGAGAAAAATAAATATAGCATGGATAGTACAATGAGAAAGTGTGAACACCGACAATAGGAATGAAATGTGTGAGCATGAATATAATGTAGGTGAAAACACTTACTCCCCCAAGCTTAGGCTTTTGGCCTAGCTTGGTAATCACCAGCTGCGACCTGTATAGTAGTCAGCGCGGTGGCTCACTCAGGCTCTTGGTGCAACCTCCTCAGCCTACCGAGCAGCCATGACCTTCGTGTTGTGCGCACGGGCCTCGCCCTCAAAAACATAATATCTTCTTTTGCATGAACTCGTCGCACGACCATATGAAGGATTTGATAGCGGCCTCTTGTATTGAGCTTGTGCTTGGTTCAACATAAGACCGACGTATCGAGCCACTACTGGATGATGCTTTCAAGGACCTCCTCCTCGAAGAACTCCTTCCAAATAGGTACATTTTATTTGCGTACAATTTCAAGTAGCAATCCCCCAAAACAGCTTTCCAAATGGAGCTTCGAGCAAAGAGATCTAAATCCGCGGGTTTGAGGGCAAGAACACGAGAGAGAGCAATGCTTTTTTTCTAGAGGTAGGAGATGACATAGGCTAAAGAGATAAGTGAGGGAGGGGGGCACGTGGGGACCACAACCCACCAGGGCACGCCTGGTGCTGCTGGCATGCCCAGGTGGGTTGTGCCCACCTGGTGCACCCCCCTCTGATGTTATTTGGACTAAAAATTTAGGAATATTTAAAACAATCATGTTAAATTTTCAGGGCATTGTGAGCACTTTTATTTTTGGGTCATTTTTATTGCACGGGAGAAATAGAAAACATGATAAGCATGGAATTTTATGTTATTAAACTAAGAAAAACAATAAACAAAATATAGGGTCAGAAGGTTGCGCCTACTAAATTCATCAACTCCATACCTCTCGAAAATGATCCATTAATAAGGTTGATCAAGTCTTATGAACAACCACTTTCAATTAGCATGAAACCGGAGAACTTTCATAAAACACTAAGTTACCTCAACGGGTATATGTATGCCCCCAACAATAAGTATATCATATTTTTTTGGTGGTAGGTAGAGGTAAGTGAAAACTTCCAATAGTGAGTGTCGGAGATTTTTCAATAATATTAATACCATTCACTTGGAATTGTTTCTTCGGAAAGTGCACTGTATCCTCATTGCCATTGATATGAAAAGTGACCTTGCTTTTGTTGCAATCAGTAACAACCCCACCCGTATTCAAAAAGGGTCTACCAAGGATAATCGACATGTTGTCGTCTTCGGGCATCTCAAGTATAACAAAGTCAGTTAAGATAGTAACGTTTGCAACAACAAAGGGCACATCCTCACAAATACCGATAGGCATGGAAGTTGATTTGTCAACCATTTGCAAAGATATTTCGGTAGGCGTGAGTTTATTTAAATTGAGTCTTTAATATAAAGAGAAAGGCATAACACTAACACCAGCTCCTAAATCACATAAAGAAATTTTAACATAGTTTCTTTTGATGGAGCAAGGTATAGTTGGTATTCCTGGATCCCCATGTTTTTTAGGTACTACATCTTTAAAAGAATAGTTAGCAAGCATGGTGGAGATTTCAGCTTCTGGTGCATTTCTTTGATTAGTGATGATGTCTTTCATGTATTTCGCATAAGAAGCCATGTTTAAAATATCATTCAAGCGAGTGCGCAAAAGACTGGCCTAAGCATTTTAGCAAAGCATTCAAATTCTTCATCATCTTTTTTCTTTGTTGACTTCGGCGGAAAGAGCGTGGTTATTTACCCGTGGTTCTCTTTCTTTACCTTGTTTCCTAGCAACAAAGTCTCTTTTATCATATCTATTATTTTTAGGTTGTGGGTTATCAAGATCAACAACAGGTTCTATCTCAACATCATTATCTGGTTGCTTCTCATTGTCTGGTTGAATGTCTTTATGAACACCATCATTATCGTTTTCATTGTCACTAGTTAAATGTTCATTACTAGATTGTGTTTCAGCATCAGACATAGAGACATCATTATTTTCAGCAGGTTTTTCTATCGCAGGTTCACTAGAGGTATGCAAAGTTCTATCATTTTTCTTCTTCTTTTTCTTTCTAGAAGGACTAGGTGCATCAGTGTTAATACTTTGTGAATCTTGTTCAATTCTCTTAGGGTGTCCCTCAGGGTACAGTGGTTCCTGAGTCATTCTACCTCCTCTAGTCACTACTCTAATAGCATGATCGTTCATATTGTTATTCATTTCATCGAGCAATTCTCTTTGAGATTTAGCAACTTGTTCTAACTGAGTTTGAACCACAGATGCATGTTTTCCTACACCTCTAACATCATTGGAGATTCTAAATAACAAGTCACTCAAGCGAGCAATCATATCAGAGTTGTACTTCAATTGTTTCATGACATTGGCATTAAAGTGATATTGTTTTCTAATGTAGTTATCAAACTCATAAATGCATTGACTAGGATGTTTATTGTAAGGCATATCACCTTCATCAAATTCCATTAAAGAATTTACCTCTACCACCTTTTGTGGTTGTGTGTCAAGTCCATGGATTTCTTCAATAGGAGGTAAAGTTTTGGCATCTTCTGGTTTGATACCTTTTTCCTTCGTAATTTTCTTTGGCTCTTGCATATCTTCAGGACTGAAAAATAAGATACCCCTCTTCTTCGGAGTGGATTTAGGTGGTGGTTCGGGAAGAGTCCGATCGTCATAATTTTTTAATATATTATTCAATAATTCCTCAGCTTGTTCAACAGTTCGTTCCCTAAAAACACAACCAACACAACTATCTAGGAAATCCCTAGAAGCATCGGTTAGTCCATTATAGAAGATATCAATCATTTCATTTTTTAAGTGGATGATCAGGCAAAGCATTAAGAAATTGTAGAAGCCCCCCCCCCCAAGTTCGTGGGAGACTCTCTTCTTTAATTTGCACACAATTAAATATTTCTTGCAAGGCAGCTTGTTTCTTATGAGCGGGAAAATATTTTTCAGAGAAGTAATAAATCATATCCTGGGGACTACACACACAACCAGGAGAAGAGTATTGTACCAAGCTTTAGCATCACCCGTTAATGAGAATGAAAATAATTTGAGGATGTAATAGTAGCGAACTTTCTCATCATGAGCAAATAGGGTGGCTATATCATTCAGTTTAGTAAGATGTGCCACTACGGTTTCAGTTTCGTAGTCATGGAAAGGATCAAATTCTACCAAAGTAATTAACTCTGGGTTCATAGAGAACTCATAATCCTTATCAGTGACACAGATAGGTGAAGTAGCAAACTTTGGATCACATTTCATTCTAGCATTCAAAGATTTTTATTTCAGTTTGCATAATAATTTCTTAAGATCATCTCTATCATTGCAATCAAGAAAGTCTCTAGCTGTCTCCTCATCCATAACATAACCTTTGGGTACTTTAGGCAATGCATATCTAGGAGAGCTAGATCTAACATGTCTTTCAAGGTTTTCACCTTCAAGAACTTCATCAGTTTCAACATTCTCAATATCTTTAATTCTAGCATGTTGTTCATCAAGTAGTTTAGCTAATGGCCACAGTCTTATCAAGCAAGGTACTAGCATCATGATAAGAACCATTCATAGCATCATTTGTAGCAGAAGTAGCATCATCAATAACTTGCGACTTATCAGGATAAACAACATATTATGGTGTTGCAAAGTTACTTATAACTAAAGTAGAATCAAGTGCACAACTAGAAGGCAATTCTTTACACCCCCTCATCGTTGAGGGAAATATCTTAGTTCTATCATCCTTCAGATTCCTCATAGTGATAAATATATAATAATCCCAAGTGAATCAACACATATAGCTATGCTCCCCCGCAACGACACCATAGAAAGGTCTTCATAAGCCACAAGTATAGGGGATCGCAACTGTTTTTGTGGGTAGAGAATTCAACCCAAATTTATAGATTCGACACAAGGGGAGCCAAAGAATATTTGCAAGTATTAGCAACTGAGTTGTCAATTAATCGACACATGGAGATTATATATCTGCAGCAAGGTGATCAGTAGCATAGTAATATTATAGTTTTGATAGTAGTGGTAACATCAATAGCAATGGTAACAGTGATATCAATGATTTTGTAGCAGTTGTAACAGTAACAACAACTGTAGGTGAATATGACATGCAAGATTGGATCTAGAACATAGATATAATGGTGAAAACATAAATGATTTAGAGCTGAGTTCATGGCACCCAGGCCCAAAGTGTCAAGCATTAAGCATGGAAAAGTCATAACAACATCAATCTCAGAACATAATGGATATTAGGGATCAAGCCTTAACAAAACTAACTCGATTACATGATGAATCTTATCCAACTCCTCACCGACTAGCGAGCCTATGAAGGAATTACTCAATCTTGGTGGGGAGCATCATGAAACTGGCGATGAAGGAGGGTTGGTGATGACGAAGACCAAATATTCCCCTCTCGGGAGCCCCAAACGGACTCCAGATCTGTTCTACCGATGAAGAATATGAGGTGGTGGCGGCTCCATATCGCGAAACGATATAATTCTTCCTCCTGGCTTTTCTCTCTCCAAATTTAGGTATTTAAGGAGTTTGAGTCAGGGTCGGCGGGGCCACCAGGTGGGCATAATCCACCCGGGCGCGCTTGGAGGGGGCCGCGCCCTAGTGGGTTGTGCGCACCCAGGGGCCCTCTCCGGTGGTTCTTGGCTCCAGTATTTTTCTTTTATTCTGAAATAAATCTCCAAAAGGTGTCGTTCTATTCCGAGAACTTTTATTTCTGCACAAAATCAACACCATGGTAGTTCTACTGAAAACAACACCAGTCCGGGTTAGTTTCATTCAAATCATGCATATTAGAGTCCAAAACAAGAGGAAAAGCGTTAAGAAAAGTAGATACGATGAAGACGTGTCACACCCAGCATTTTGTAACATGTCATTTGCATTAATAAAGCATGAAAATTTGGATCAACAAAAACTTTTGCATTATTTTGCTTTTTATTTGGGTTGGATTTTGTGTGTGATTTGAAGTGCTCTTTAAGGTCAACATAGCTCCACCTCCTATACTCTATCTCCTTCCTCCAAACTTCTGCCCAATTATCATGCCATCTATATAGTACAGAATAGTATTTTCTTACAGAAATAATTTGGCCAAAAAGTATTTTTCTAAATTATGTTTTTCCCAAAACCCCTGAATTGAGGTTTGCACTACAAGTACTTAATTTGGGGTATGAAAAATCTTTCAAATAGTGTATTTGAATCCTATTAGGTATAGGACTTCCATAAACCAAAAAAATATAATTTTAAAGGTTATTTTCCTATTTTATTTAAAGGCATTTTCCTAAGGCCAGGAGTGGTCTTTAATAGGTTAAAATTATTCAACTATCTCAAAAATGTTTGAGAAAATTTAGGGAAACTTAGTGGACATATATTTTTCATATATATGAGTTTCAACTTTGCATTGCCAACTTTCTCGTTTTTACCTGAATTTTTGTGGACATGCTCACATATCCAAATGATGGCACTACACCAAGTGGTGCATCAAGGAGAATAGTTTTGCATGGCTGAATCTTGGAAAACCCATTTCCGTTGATTTCTAGGGTGTACCAAAGTTGCTTTATCAACTTTGCTCAAATGAGCTCAAACTTGGTGGAGCACCCTATTTCTATATGCCATTTGATTTTGATAATTATCATACCAGGGGAATCCATTTGATAGCCCAAAACCTTATCAAACACCTTCTGCCAATTTCCCAAAATCATCATTTGGACCTCTTCCACTATTCTCCATGAGTTCAAAATTTTACCACAACTCCTCCTAGTCCTCTTCTACCTCCAGTAACTTTCCCTGGCCATTTCTCAATGGGTAACCCCTCCCCATTTACCCCTCTGGACAGCAACAAACATTCTCTTTCTCACCCGCCTTCTCACTCCAGAGCAACTCCAGGGCATCCAATGCCCTCCCCACTTCTTTACTCCTCCCTAGAAGCTACGAGACACGAGTGGGCACGCCCCTGCCCCGTTAAAATATGCCAGGGAAGCCAAAGGCGCGCTCTAGAGCGCGCTACAGTGCGCTCTTGCACTGTAGCCGCCCTATGCCAAGCGCCTCCGGCCACCTCGGTCCTCCCCCGCACGCCTGCCGAGGCCCCTCGGCGTCCGTGTCATGCCACACTCATGTCCCCCTCCTCCTTCTCCCTCCCACCGCCTCATCTTGCACGTGCGCTGGCCGCCTGAGAGCCCCAATGGGTGAGCTCACACGTGTGGTGCTCTGCCCCTTCCCATATCTCTATCTTCCTTCTCCCGACTCTAGACCTACCCCACGAACGCCCCACACACCTCGCTGCGAGCTCCCATGACCCTAAGAGATGGCAACAACCTCGCCGACCCACGGGTCCACGGTGAGCCGACGCTCGGCTATGTAAGACCTCCCCGAGCTCTCCTCTCCTCACCACCCGCACTCTCACACTCCCTATCGACCCCCTACACCACTCACACCATGTAGGGTCAAAATTATGTCTAGGGGGATGATTAGACTACTTGACCAAATAAAATCTTAGACTTTTCCCAATTTTATGTTTTGGCAGATTTTGGCAACTTAGCACAAGTCAAGCAATCTTCCTAGACATGCAATTCTAGAGTTGTGGTAGCGGAAAGCAAATCATTGCATATGAAGGTAAATGGAGGGGTTGGAGTGTGCATATGAAGGTAAATGGAGACTTCAACCCATGAAGGGTAACGGCTGCGCGAGTCCATGGAGGGCTCCACCCACAAAGGGTCAATGAAGAAGCAACCTTGTCTATACCACCATGGCTATCACCCATGAAGTACTTGCCTCACTAGCGTAGATCTTCATTAAGTAGGCGATCTCCTTGTCCTTACAAAATCCTTGGTTCAACTCACAATCTTGTCGGAGGCTCCCAAGTGACACCTAACCAATCTAGGAGACACCACTCTCCAAAGGGTAATAAATGGTGTGTTGATGATGAACTCCTTGCTCTTGTGCTTCTCCCCAACACTCAACTCTCTCTCACAGATTTGGATATGGTGGAAAGAAGATTTGAGTGGAAAGCAACTTGGAGAAGGCTAGAGATCAAGATTCTTGTGGTTGGATTGGAATATCTTGGTTTCAACACATGAGCAGGTGGTTTTCTCTCAAAAAATGAATAGTGGAAGTGTAGGCACGTTCTGATGGCTCTCTCACTAATGGAGAAGGGGTGGATGGGTATATATAGCCTGCACACAAAATCTAGCCGTTACACACATTTGACCCAACTCGGTCAGACTGAATAAACAAACTCGGTCAGACCGAAGCAGTTTAAAATGTGAACGTTAGACATTTCGGTGGGACCGACAGTATCAACTTGGTGAGACCGATGCATTAGGGTTAGGGCAAAGCCTCAACTCGGTTGGACCTATTACACAAAGTCGGTGAGATCAATTCTGGTAATAGGCTAACAGAGTGTTGGTCAGGCAAACTCGATGGGACCGATTTGCTCATCTCGGTTAGACCAAAATGTTACGAGGAGGAAACATAGAGTTTGCAATGCGAAATCATTGGGACCTATTCGCTCATCTCGGTGAGACCGAAACATTATGAAGTGGAAATAGAGAGTTTGCATTCCCATCTCAGCGAAACCGAGATCCCTATCGGTGAGACCGAACTAATTAGGGTTTGTGGCAGTGGCTATGGCAAGTGAACTCGATGGCGCTGGATACATCAAATCGGTGGGGCCGAGTTTGACTTTTAGGTTTGGGACATCAGTGGAAATGAGAAAGTGGTTGAGGGATTTGGAGCATATTACTAAGCACTTGAGCAAGTAGACCATTAAGCAACACCTCATACCCTTTTAATACTATTGGATTTTCCTATGGACTCAATGTGATCTTGGATCACTAAATTGAAAATGTAGAGTCTTGAGCTTTTGCCAAACTTTGTCCTTATCATTTTGAGGGGTCCAAATTTCTAATCCATGCCATGCCAACCATTGAACTTCCTGAAATATTTATCTTGAAAGGATATTAATTCAATGAGCTACATGTTGTTATTAATTACCAAAACCACCCGGGGATTAGTTGCACTTTCAATCTCCCCCTTTTTGGTAATTGATGGCAACATATAGATCAAAGCTTTGACAAATAATAATATGTAGTGACCCGACCTGCATGGGTCTAAGTCTCTGTGCTTAACAGTCATCCTTAGATCGGTATGCCGACACACACAGTACTCGAGGATTTATAACAGAGGTAAATCACATGTGTAAAGTAACATAAATACTATTACCTCCATCAACATAGCGGAAGTAACAAAAAGGTTGTGGAGTCCTAACAACACCAATGGAAAAGTTGAGTGTAGACATCGCAACCCTAATGTATCACTTACTCATCAAATAAATTCCTGTAACATGAGACGTTGCAGCCATGTAGGTCAGTACATTGAATGTATTGGCAAATTCACACCATAGAATAAAGATGATTAATATCTATAACTACATGCATATTTGGCTGGTGGAGGCTGTAAGGTTAATTTTGCATAAAGCTAGTTTTTCCCTACTAAAAAGGAATACATTTTATTTACTACTCAGCTGAAATAAGCAATATTGAGAGAGGTTCCTCCATATCAATCCCCAAAATAACCAACATCATTAATAACCCAACAAGTTAATTAGATAGAGTGATGAGATCAACGAATAATACACTTCTAGATATTCAAAGTTGTCCATAACCGGGGACACAGCTACTCATGAATAGATTGTACACTCTGCAGAGGTTTGTGAACTTTTCCCCACACGACTCAATCGCCTCCGTTGAGTTTCTCGCACTGCAGGTTGTTTGAGAATCAGATGATCGAGACACAGTCTTTCCGAGGAGGTCCCCTTAACCGATAGATAGGCCGGTACACCTACAACCCCCCTACATCTACTAGGCCATCATGGAAAGGTTTCCCAGAACTTACTCAACTATGCCAGAGCCCATAATGGCTTGTGGCTGCACATGGAAGTTTCTAGGCATGAAAATATGATATGATCTGTTTGAGCCTGGGTGGCATTACAATAGGGTGATCACACGGGTCCTTCGGGATCCCCTAGGGCAAACACTGGTTTCTCCAGGTGCCCGGGCAAGCCACTGGTTTCTCCAGGGTGCCCGAACCATTCCACCCAGATGTGTGTTAAGGTTGCCACCTTAAAATTTCCCTTAATTATCATTACACTCGCAACTTTCATGAATCTCACATACCAATCCAAGCCTATGAGCATGGCTAGGCAATAAGTAACAAAGCATAAAATCCCGGGGTTGATCACAAGTCATAGGTTCCTACCTCATCGACTACAAAACAATCCCACATGTATCCAGGTCCTACTCATGCAAATCTTCGAGGATATAATTAATGCAATAAAAACTGGGTATTGAAAAGTATGATCAAAGTATGAACATGCCTCGTACTGTTGATGTAGATTCTTTGCATTCATAACTCGTGATAGATCTACTCGTCACACTCCGATCAATCTATCGTAAGCAAGCAATAGTAACCACACATAAGCAATCACTCAGAAGATCGGAAAGAACGTAGAAACACTTCGAAAAACTTCAAAACCAAGAAAATGACTCTTGCAACAGAAAACAATTTCTAATAGTAGCAAAATTAAGTGGATTTGGTCTTATCAGAAAGTTTAGCTCAAGAGCTTCGAGTTGCACAAAGAATCAACTAAATCGGAGTTATAAAACTCAAGTTATGACAAAAGAAGTTTAAATTCAAATCTGTTTAAATTCAAATTTTAAAACTATCAAAAATATTTTTAGTTTGGTTATCTGGATAGATGAGATCATGACGAAAAATTTGGCATTGGTTTCGTCGGATTCGGATAAGCGAGTAAAAAGTTACGATCGTTTGAAGATCAGGGACTAAACTGTAAAATAAAACATCTACAAAGAGGTCCCTGGTTAAAACAGAAAACCTAATCGAACGAACGTTCGCTACAGAACTATGTAAAACAAACAGGTTCGCTAAACACTCCTAAACAGAGAACGTTCACTAACTAATAACTAACTAAATAAAATAAAACAGACTAGTTTAAAAAAAACCGTAAACAAAAACTAAAAACAGTAAACCGACCGAACCAGGACGATTTTATTATTGACTCGGTGAAAAGGACCAGCGGGTCAGGCGATGGGCGGTGGCGGGTTGGCCGGACTCCGGTGAGTCCGGCGGTGGCGGGCGTGGAGCGGGCGGCGCGGGGCGCTGCGGGCAGGGGCGGTGGCGGCGGTGCGGGCGCGGTGGCGGAGCAGCGGCGGCGGCGGCGGTTTCAGCCGGTGGCAGCGGCGTCGCTCGAGGGCGGAGAGAGAGGAGGTGGGGCGAGGCCCTCGGGTTTTATAGGAGGAGGGGGCAATGCGTGCTTGGAGGAAGGGCAAGCGGGGAGGAGTCCCGCTCGGGCACGCGGCGGCGGCGATGGCGTGCGGGCAGCGCAGTCGGGCCGGAGGTCGAGGGTGACGGGGCGTTGGGCCGACTGGGCCGTGGCCTGGCTGGATAGCTGGGCCAGCCCATTTGGTCCTAAACTTATTTTTTATTTTATAAACAGACAAAAGTAATTAAAACCAAATAAAATAAAAACACAATATAGGCATATCATATATCAAAATTTTCAGAAAAAGATTCTCTACAACATGGACATTCTTCTAGAGTCAAATAAAATCCACGAATTTTTAAATAAATCAAACAATGCTCCTGGCTTATTTCAAAATCGAAATAAAATATTTTAAAACACCAAAATTACTTCAAACTCATTTTTCTCCAATTTTCTTTTGTAGGGAATCATTTTACCCTATTTTCCATATATTTAATTTTTGGAAAAAAAATAATTTGAATAAAAACCCAATAACTCAAATTTGAAAAAAAGAGTTTCAAAAATACCTCAAAGGGACTTTTAGTTTGTTTCTTTTAAACTTCCAACTCATATTCCTCATAATTTTGAAGAAGTCATTTTATCTTCTCTCATGAAAATCATTGAGTTGCATAAAGTTTCTGAATTTGAAATATTTTCAAATGGAATTCAAATCTTTTTAAAACCCTTTTCATTTATTTAAAGGGAAGAAGTCATATCATCTTCACTCTAGGGTTTTGTGATGAAATGAATTTGAATCCATGGAGATCATAAATGCAAGGTGAAAGTTTTGGGAAAGTCATTTTATTCCCTCTCATTCAACTTTCAAAAGTTCCAAATTTCACTCAATTTCACACAAGCAACCACACCACAATCAAACAAACAATCAAAACTATCTACTTAATATAACATTCCAAAATTTAGAATTTTGGGATGTTACAAACCTACCGCACTTAAAATGAATCTCGTCCTCGAGATTCGAAGAGGCTAGCAAGAAATAGGTTGGGGTTCTGGGTCGGAGTCTCCTAACAAATCCATTGATCGGTATGATCTAGTGTGCTACCACACATAGAATCATGGATATGGTCCAGACAAAACTCATATACTCCATCCTTTTTATTGGCAGTGTCGATCTTCTCGAATCTTCAGGGTGATTCCTTCTCTGGGCTCTTCCGGTAGTGGCATAACCTTTGTCCTCAATTCTTGTGTCCTTTCTTCTTGGTAAGGTTCTTCTGAGACTGGTTCTTCTTAGCTGACAGGTCTAGCGCCAATACTAAACAACTTATCGATATCTCATGGTGGTCATCAACCAAGTTAACAGGGTCCCTACAGAAAATGGGTCTGGCTTCATTCTCACCGTATGACCTACGGTTGGCAACAACTGCCTTGTACAAGGAAAAAATTGTCATACCATTCTAAGGTTTAAACAAGGTTTTGATATCGTCATCTCACCACTATGGGTAAGTCACTCAGATTACCATGCCATATAATAGAGCCGAATAATAAGAGTAAGTCGGTATGGTGATCAATCCATCCCGCACCCAAATCATTACCTTGTATATGGTTCAGTGAATCTCGCATTCTAACTCTCGGTCATCCTCACAAGCATCGCAGAATTTTCTCTTGTCGATGAACTAAGTTCAGATATATCCATTGATTCTGCGAGCCAAGCTACCATCTATCGTTTCTTCACAACCCTCGGGTTTTGCGTAAACTCCTAGGAAACCTCTGCCGATCAAAATCGTAACTTCTTCTAGGATTTTTCCTTCAGCAAGAGTGTGCTTGCTTTCTTGACAGGTCCTGGGGCTGTGGGTTATGGCTTATCTCATCACCAGTAACACTCGGTCTCATCATCGGGTTGCAACTGATTATTCTTCCAACATCTAGCTTCCTTAGCACTCTTAAATCCATCCAATTTTATTGTATCCCTTCCTTCTCTTGGTACACATTACGATGTGATTACTCAGACTCATCATTGAATGGTCCATTCCAAAGTCTGACGTAATTAACCACTAGCTCTTGTATTTGGGCTATGGTGTTGGGTTCTACCACCCTTAGAATGAAGTATACTTGTTTTCTCCAAAATCTTATTCCACGTAGCATGATTTCACTCATTGCCTATAAAGTAATAACTCATCAGATCCCAATCAATACCAATGATGCTAACTTGTTGATTCTCAAATTATTTTACAATCTACTGCATTTCCATTACATGCTTCAACTCAACTACTTATCACGAGTCTCCTTCTCCTCGGGACAATCTCTAGCATAGTGCCCTGCTTCATTATAGTAGAAACATATTACTTCTGACAAGTCTCATGGTACCCTTGTGATTACGTAGCCTCCTTAGGTCCTCGGCATATGGGCCCACTTTAGAACTTATACATCCTTAACTCATCCTTGGAGTCACTATTGCTCCATACACCAGCAATACACCATCTTTAAATCCAATTGTACTTATTTCCTTCATACCCTTGGGGTAAGCATCATATCAAGAATAAACTTCAACTTATTTTGTGCGAACTTCACTCTTTGGAGCAACATTTTCCTTTCCATTGGTCCAGTGTTCACAAAGAAAAGTATTGCCCAAAAAATGCACTGGTTCATCCGTAATTCATATTCTCCTCATAACATATCTTTTATTACATCCTGAACCACTATTCAACACTCAATTTTTCAAAGGTGCTTCATTACAAATGCTGCCATACACATAGTTTGCTACGGTCAAGCATTCCTTCCCTCTTTAATCATTTGTCCTTGCTGAGGATGCTTCAATCCCACTGGAATTGTGCAATGTGATCCTTGATCATCGATCTTTTGCTTCATCATGGTGGCCGTGTGATTCATCTCCACCATCTTTGCATGCACCCTACTCAGGCATTCCTGAGTGTGACGAAGTCTTACTTCAAGTATTTCTCCAATCTGACGTATGGCCTCCACAGCAGCTTCACGAACAGAATCGAAAAATGTTGTTCGTGGTACTGGAGAGATGAAAAAGTATTGACCCATCGTTTTTGGGCAAGCTCCTTTCACACAGTGGAGGTGTACCTCCATGTACCAAAGTTCAACTCCATTCTCCCGGAAAGGATAACCCTTGTAGACTGCCTCTCCTTCAAGGTGAATATGCTTCATCATATCCTTCAGGATCTTTGGGTAATCCTGATCACTAGTTAGGGTCATGATCATTTCCGGGCCCTTGAGAAAAGACTCGTAAAGGGTTGTCATCTGTAGGTATAAGATAGAAGGGGTACTCAGGATAATGTATGTATTTCCTTGGGTGAAATGTGGTTGTTTGTCCAAGAAAGGTTTGGGGTCAGCTTGTCCATGGGTTCAAGGTTTTAGTCTGGGTGAGATAGCAAGAGAGGCACTCACACTCAACCAGCAACTCATAACATTTCATATTAGATTGCAAACATATCACGTTCTATTGCTTCACAAACTATTACAATGTCCTTTCCATAACTCAACTCAACATCCCAATGAAAAGTGTATTCCACATTTATTTACATGCTTTATTCCAATATCAAGATCTCAACTACTTTGCTCAATATTTCCTTGGGTTTGAACATTCTCTGGCAAAATGCCCCACTTCCTTGCAGCATAAACAAATGACATCAATAAAATCTAAGGACTTCATGGTGACTATCTTGATTCCCTAGGTTCTTGGCTTCCTTGCGGGGCAGTTGCTTGCGTAATGACCTAAATCCTTGCACCTATAAAAAGTGATGTGACTCAGGTCCTTTTTCACAGAAATTGGGTTGTTCTGGGGACACATGCTCTTCCTCTTCCTCGACTTCTTCATTTCAATCAGGGCTTCTATTTCTTGTTGGTCATACTCAAATTCCACAGTCGGAAATTCTACTAAATACTCCCTTGAACAAAGCTGGGAAATGTGTCCTTCTTCTCCACATGAATAGGATGACTTGGTGCAAAGTTTAATTGGGTCTTCTTCGTGTGTGCCCTTCACAACTTCCTTTATCACATGTTCTTCTAAAATTTCCACGAGGGCTTCTTTCATTGCTACTTTCACATGATACGTTGCAGCCATGTAGGTTAGTACATTGAATGTACTGGCAAATTCACACCATAGAATAAAGATGAGCAATACCTATCACTACATGCATATTTGGCTGGTGGAGGCTGTAAGGTTAATTTTGAATAAAGCTAGTTTTTTCCTACAACAAAGGAATAAATTTTATTTACTACCCAGTTGAGATAGGCAATAGTGAGAGTGGTTCCTCCGTATCAATCCCCAAAATAACCAACGTCATAAATAACCTAACAAGTTAATTAAATAGACTGATGAGATCAACAAATAATCCACTTCTAGATACTCAAAGTTGTCCATAACCGGGGACATGGCTACTCATGAATAGATTGTACACTCTGCAGAGGTTTGTGCACTTTTCCCCACAAGACTCGATCGCCTCCGTTGAGTTTCTCGTACTACAGGTTGTTTGAGAATCGGATGATCGAGACACACTCTTTCCGAAGAGGTCCCCGTAATCGATAGATAGGCCGGTACACCTACAATCCCCCTACATCTACTAGCCCATCATGGAAAGGTTTCCCAGACCTTACTCAACTATGCCAGAGCCCATAATGGCTTGTGGCTACACATGGAAGTTTCTAGGCATGAAAATAATATATGATCCCTTTGAGCCTGGGTGGCATTCCAATAGGGTGATCACACGGGTCCTCCGGGATCCCCTAGGGCAAACACTAGTTTCTTCGGTGCCCGGGAAAGCCACTGGTTTCTGCAGGGTGCGCAACCATTACACCCAGATGTGTGTTAAAGTTGCCACCTTAAACTTTCCCTTAATTATTATTACACTCGCAACTTTCATGAATCTCACATACCAATCCACGTCTATGAGCATGGCTATAAAATAAGTAACAAAGCGTAAAATCCCGGGGTTGATCACAAGTCGTAGGTTCTTACCTCATGAACTACAAGGCAATCCCACATGTATCCAAGTCCTACTCATGCAAATCTTCGAGGATAGAACTAATGCAATAAAAAGTGGGTATTGAAAAGTATGATCAAAGTATGAACTTGCCTTGTACGGTTGATGTACATTCATCGCATTCATAACTCGTGATAGGTCTACTCGTCACACTTCGGTCAATCTATCGTAAGCAAGCAATAGTAACCACACATAAGCAATCACTCAGAAGATCGGAAAGAACGAATAAACACTTCAGAAAACTTCAAAACCAGGCAAATGACTCTTGCAACAGAAAACAATTTCTAATAGTACCAAAATTAGGTGGATTTGGTCCTATCAGAAAGTTTAGGTCAATAGCTTCGATTTGCAAAAAGAATCAACTAAATCAGAGTTATAAAACTCAAGTTATGGCAAAAAGAAGTTTAAATTCAAATCAGTTTGAATTCAAAATTTAAAACTTTCTATAATATTTGTAGTTGGGTTATCTGTATAGATGAGAGCATGAAGAAAATTTTGGCGTTGGTTTCGTTGGATTTGGATAAGGAAGTAAAAAGTTATGATCGTTTTAAGATCAGGGACTAAACTATAAAATAAAACATCTACAAGGAGGTCATTGGTTAAAACAAAAAACCTAATCGAACGAACGTTCGCTACAGAACTATATAATAGGAACACGTTCGCTAAACACTTCTAAACAGAGAATGTTCACTAACTAAATAAAATAAAATAAAAATAGACTAGGCTTTTAAAAAAACCGTAAACAAAAACTAAAAAAAGTAAACCGAACCGGGACGGTTTTATTACCGGTTCGGTGAAAAAGACTGCCGGGTCGGGCCATGGACGGCGGCGGGTCGGGCGGACTCCGGCAAGTCCGGCCCTAGCGGGCAGTGGAGCGGGCGGTGCGGGGCGCTGCGGGCAGGGGCAGTGGCTAAGGCGGCGACGACGCTAGGCGGCGGCGCGAGCGCGGGACGACAGCAAGGAGCGGCGCGACGGCGGTATCAGGTGACGGCGGCGATTTCAGGCGGCGGCGTCGTCGCTCGAGGGCGGAGAGAGAGGAGGCGGGGCGAGGCCTTCGTGTTTTATAGGAGGTGGGGGCGAGGCATGCTTGGAGGAGGGGCAAGTGGGGAGGAGTCCCGCTCTGGCATGCGGCTACGACGATGGCTTGCGGGCGGTTGTGTCCGGCCGGAGGTCGGGGGCGATGGGGCGTTGGGCCGGCTTGGCCGTGGCCTGGCTGGCTAGCTGGGCCGGCCCAGTTGGTCCTAAACACATTTATTTATTTTATAAACATACAAAAGTAATTAAAACCAAATAAAATAGAAACATAATATAGGCATATTATAAATCAAAATTTTCAGAAAAAGATTCTCCACAACATGAGCATTTTTTAGAGTCAAATAAAATCCACATTTTTTAAATAAATCAAATAATGCTCTTGGCTTATTTAAAACTAAAAATAAAATATTTTAAAATACCAAAATTACTTCAAACTCATTTTTCTCCAATTTCTTTTGGGGAATCATTTTACCCTATTTTCCATATATATATTTTTTGGAGAAAAATAATTTGAATAAAAACCCATTAACTCAAATTTGAAAAAAAAAGAGTTTCAAAAATACCTCAGAGGGACTTTCAATTTGTTTCTTTTAAACTTCCAACTCATATTTCTCATATTTTGAAGAAGTCATTTTATCTTATCTCATGAAAATCATTGAGTTGCATAAAGTTTCTAAATTTGAAATATTTTCACATGGAATTCAAATCTTTTAAAAACTCTTTTCATTTATTTAAAGGGAAGAAGTCATATCATCTTCACTCTAGGGTTTTGTGATGAAGTGAATTTGAATTCATGGAGATCATAAAAGCAATGTGAAAGTTTTGGGGAAGTCGTTTTATTCCCACTCATTCAACTTTCAAAAGTTTCAAATTTCACTCAATTTGACACAAGCAACCACACCACAATCAAACAAACAATCAAAACTATCTATTTAATATAACATTCCAAAATTTAGAATTTTGGGATGTTAATAAGAATGAAATATATCGTCGCTTTGAGAAGTATGTGATAAGCAAGAGCTTCCCCTAAATTTGTGCATTATTTAATATTTTCTTTTGAATGCAAATGCACAATCGATTAGAATCATGGGTTACTCTTCCATGTCACATACATCTTGGTGGAGCGCTGAAAATGATAAGATTTATGGAATATGCACTCATCACCAAAATAACAAGGTGAATGATCATACACAATCAAGTAGGCACACATTAAGCATAGTATGATATGATCAAGCACAAAAAGTATCTCACACACATAATCGAATTGTAGCAATAACCAAACAATCAAATGAAGTAGCAAGCAAAAACCAACAAAGAGAAGCAAGACACTCTCTCTCGAAGCCTAATGATCTATGCACTTTCCCCCTTTAGCAACAAGTTACCAAAAAGCTTGAAAATTCATAGTGCTATACGGCACTCTAGGCACGATCTCTGGGAGCTGCCGAAGAATTCTTCTCACTGGTGGCTCCAGTGTACGTAGATGGCATGGAGATAAGAGCATCCGCAAACGCTTACGATGAAGTATGTGGAACTGGAGGTGTTGATATTGGAGGAACATATGTGGCAGTGGCTGCAGGAGCTGAAAGTGTAGGCCTGTGCTCGACAACTGTCACAGATGAAGATCTTGGTCCTCTTGGGACTCTCTGAAAAGAATTTGTTGTATCTCTGTCCTCGGCATTTTCCTTGAGTTTCTCCACAACTGTCTGGATCTCTGTCACCTTCACATCTAGATCATAGAACTTAGTCTCAATGATCCTCTCAAGGCTTGCTTGATTCTGAGTCAAGTTGGCCAAACTCTTCTCAATCCTGAGAGTGACCTCAAGCAGATAACTGAGCTGATCTTGCTTGGTCTTGGGAGCTCCAGAAGCACTTTCTAGCTTTACTGCCTTTGCTTGTGCAATCTTCTCTTGGCCTTCAACGGAAGTAGGATGGGATGCATCCATGACAACTTCATTGCCCTCAAATTTTGGCCTAAGAGGTAGATGCCTCTTGTCAAGCAGATATGTCACTTTCTCCAACCTGGAGTTGATAAGCATCTGAATGTGAGGGGCATATCCACAAGATCTCTTCTGGTCTGCTGCTGTCCTCTTGATTGTCTCAACAATCAGGCTCATGACCTTGAATGTTTGTGGAACATCAAACATGTGGAGCAAGTTAATGGAGTGACCTTGGATCATTCCATGATCTCCTGACTTGGGCAACAAGGTGTGCCTAAATATGGTGTTGATGGTGGTCAGTCCAGATATCAGTTGATATATAGAGCCAAACTTGTGAGTCTTCAAATCTTTGTTAGGAATTGGCTTGTACATGTTTGCCATAGAATCATGATCCTTCTTGGGCTTGGCATACACATCTGTGTCATTGTCATCCTCCTTGGGGGAATTGATCAATCTTTCCCATTCAGTAACAGTGGATTGGTACCTTGTTCCTTCAGTCAGCCATACAATTCTACCATCTGGATAGAAATGAGCAGTGGAGTAGAATTGCGTGATCATCTCATTGTCCATCTGGCCAGTTTCTTCCCAATAAACTTGTCAACTTCATTTTGCCTAAAGCTTTCATGCACACCTAGAAAGAAATCAACATGCTTGTGGATGTATTTCCAGTCAACCCACTTTATGTCACAAACAATGGGCTTCTTGTCCAACAACACTGTCTCATAGAAGTCCTTCCATTCCTTGGTGTGAAATCTATAGTCCACAACAGTTCTCCTCCTGGTAGCATATGGATCAGTCTGTCTCCAATGTCTTAGACCTGCATCCTTTCATAGTTTCATGTTTTCGGCAACAAGATGGGCATCTTTATGATTTGGAATTTTTGGCTTAAGTTTCCTGAGCATCATGGACTCATCATCTTCTGAGGATTATTCTTCTTGATCTTGCTCTTCTTATGGAACATCTGGCACTGGGGCCTTGTTCTTCTCAGCTACAGGAATGTCTCTGGTGGATCTCTTGGGTGCTGAAGCTTTGGGGCAGCTTTGGGCTTGGATGGAGTAGCCTTGGCTTTGATGGCATCCCCCATTAGCTTCCGAGTCTTTGCAGCAGGTGCAACAGGCTCATCAGCATCATCATCATCTCTCATAGATGGCTTGCCAATCACTCTGGCAATAGTCTTCCTAGCTCTCTTCTTGGATCCTGTTGGTTCATCATATCTTATTTCAAGAGTAAACACCATGGTCTCTTCTGTGGAAGCTCTGGCTTTTGACATTGGAGCTCTCTTCGCAGGGGCCTTCCTGTTCAGACCAGGCTTGCCAACTCTAGCAGTTTCCTCATTGTTGACGGGCTTCTTCTTTGAAGTGACTTCCTCATGAGACACAAAGTCTTCATCCTCACTATCATAATTTTTCTTCTTCCTTGTCTTGGTGGTAGCCTTTGGCAGATTGCTTGGAGTGCTTCTGCTGCTTTCATAGTAGTTGCTGTTGGAGGGACTAGAGCCCTCACACAATTCTGCCTGCTGCACTGACCTGTTATAACTGTCACTGCCCTCAGACATATCTGAAACTGCAAGTTGACCCTGTGAATAGATATAGTTGAGGTAGAGTGGATGAGCATCAGAAAGTGCAGAGAATTTGCAAAACAATTGAGTCAAAAACTTTGTTTTAGATTTCCACAGAAAGCATTTTGGAGCTACCAATTTGTTAAACTCGGTGACACCAAAGCAACTTTGAGAGTCTAAATTGGTGAAATCGGTCAGACCGAGACACAGTTCGGTGACTCCGAGATTGTTAGGGTTTCGCTAAGAGTTGAACTCGGTCGCACCGATTTGTAAGTTTCGGTCAGACCAAAAGTTACAAGTGCAATGGCCTAAGACAAATCGGTGAGACCGATTTCTACAACCCGGTCGGTCTGAGATGACTTTGGTGGAAACCTAACCCTAAAATTTTGAATCAAATCAAATCTAAAGATAGTTTTCGCTTGACAGGATAATATCAAACGTGGCAAGAAACATGGCATTGACTTTGTGCTAAGAATTAGATTGAGAAAGCACAAAGGGTCGAACTCATACCCTAACTCGACAATGAGTTCACTACAACGACAACGACGACAGAGATTCCCATTGACAGCAGCGGAGACCAGCAGCAGGGGGTCACTGGCGACGAGAGGATGATCTGGAGATCTCGAGTCGACAGAGATAGATAGGCACGGGCGAAAAGATTCGGAAAACTTTCCAAGGTTCAGCCCGTGGGTATATATATCCAGACCCTGTCGGTTTGATCGAGTGGAACTACTCGGTGGCACCGAGATGCAAACCAGCTAGCAGTACTGCAACTCTGTGTGACCGAATTGTTCTAGTCGGTTGCACCAAGATTGAAAACCTAGATCAAATTAATAGACTTGGTATGACTGAAAGGAATGAATTGGTCAAACCGAAATTCACTAAGGGGTTTTTGAAGTTTAAGTCTATGAAGAATCAGTGACTCCGAGTGCTCCTCATTCTGAGGGTTCGAATCTGACTTGATCAAACTTTGTGATGTAGCATGCATTGAGTTTGAGACAAGAAAAACATCGATAGCTAGAGGGGGTACTTAGGCATTCTTGTCAGCTGATACATCTCCAACGTATCTACTTTTCCAAACAGTTTTGCCCTTGTGTTGGACTCTAACTTTCATGATTTGAATGGAATTAACCCGGACTAACTCTGTTTTCAGCAGAATTGCCATGGTGTTATTTTTGTGCAGAAATAAAAGTTCTCAGAATAACCTGAAAATCAACGGAGCATTATTTTGGAATATATAAAAAATACAGGCGGAAGAATCCAGACCAGGGGGCCCACACCCTGTCCACGAGGGTAGGGGCGCGCCCCCTGTCTCGTGGGCCCCTTGACGCTCCACCGACCTGAGCTCCGACTCCATATATTCACGTTTGCGGAGAAAAAAAATCAGAGAGAAGGATTCATTGCGTTTTACGATACGGAGCCGCCGCCAAGCCCTAATCTCTCTTAGGAGGGCTGATCTGGAGTCCATTCGGGGCTCCGGAGAGTGGAGATCATCACCGTCATCATCATCAACCTTCCTCCATCACCAATTCCATGATGCTCACGGCCGTGCGCGAGTAATCACATCGTAGGCTTGCTGGACGGTGATGGGCTGGATGAGATTTACCATGTAATCGAGTTAGTTCTGTTTGGGTTTGATCCCTAGTCTCCATTATGTTCTAAGATTGATGTTGCTATACTTTGCCATGCTTAATGCTTGTCACTAGGGCCCGAGTGCCATGATTTCAGATCTGAACCTATTATGTTTTCATGAATATATGTGTTATGATCCGGCAACCCCGAAGTGAAAATAATCAGGACCCCTCCCGGTGATGACCGTAGTTTGAGGAGTTCATGTATTCACTAAGTGTTAATCCTTTGGTCTGGTACTCTATTAAAAGGAGACCTTAATATCTCTTATTTTCCAATAGGACCCCGCTGCCACGGGAGGGTAGGGCAAAAAATGTCATGCAAGTTCTTTTCCATAAGTACGTACGACTATATTCAGAATACATGCCTACATTACATTGATGAGGAGGTAGTTCCGTGTCACCCTATGTTATAAATATTACATGAGGAATCGCATCCGACATAATTATCCATCACTGATCCAATGCCTACGAGCTTTTCACATATTGCTTGTTGCTTAGTTACTTTGCCGCTGCTACTTTTACAATCACTACAAAACTGTTACCGCTACTATTGCCACCGTTACCGTTACTTCCATATTACTTTGCTACTAAATACTTTGCTGCAGATATTAAGTCTTCTAGGTGTGGTTGAATTGACAACTCAACTGCTAATACTTGAGAGTATTCTTTGGCACCCCTTGTGTCGAATCAATAAATTTGGGTTGAATATTGTACCCTTGAAAATTGTTGTGATCCCCTATACTTGTGGGTTATCAAGACTATTTTCTGGCGCTGTTGCCGGGGAGAAAAGCTATATTCTTTGAGTCACTTGGGATTTATATCTGTTGATCACTATGAAGAACTTGAAAGAAGAAAAAACCAAGATCTTTCCCTCAACTACGAGGGGAGGTAAGGAACTGCCATCTAGCTCTGCACTTGATTCACCCTCTGTTACGAGTAAATTTGCGACACCTACTCCTGCTATCGAATCTGATATGTCGCATGTTCTTGATGATGCCACTTCTGCTATGCATGATAATTATGATGAAACTACTTCCGTGCTTGATAATACTGTGGCACTAGGTGAATTTCTTGATGAACAAATTGCTAGGGTTAGAGAGAATGCAATTAATGAAACTGATAATATTGATGAAAGTGATGATGAAGATTCTCCCCTAGATATGAATTGCTTGTCGTGCCTGAGGGTTATGTTATGGATGAAGAAACTGCTCGAGACATTCTTGCTTGCAATGATAGATATGATCTTAAGAAACTGTTAGTTAAGCTTAAAGAAAAGTCTATGAATGCCAGAATGAAATATGACCCTGCTTTTGCTACTTCACCTATGTTTGTTTCTAAGAAGGATTATGATTTCTCTGTCGATCCTAAGTTAATTACTTTGGTTGAATCTGATCCTTTCCATGGCTATGAATCTGAAACTGTTGTGGCACATCTTACTAAACTGAATGATATAGCCACCCTATTCACCAATGAGGAAATTTTTTGTTACTACTATATCCTTAAGTTATTTCCGTTTTCGTTGAAGGGTGATGCTAAAACATGGTTTAATTCTCTTGATCCTGGTTGTGTGCGTAATCACCAGGATATGATTTATTACTTCTCTGCTAAATATTTTCCCGCTCATAAGAAACAAGCTGCCTTATGGGAAATATATAATTTTGCGCAAATGGAAGAAGAGAGTCTCCCACAAGCTTGGGGGGAGGCTTCTCCATTACTTAATGCTTTGCCTAATCATCCTCTTAAGAAAAATGAAATACCTGATATCTTTTATAATGGACTAACCGATGTTTCCAGAGACCACCTGGATAGTTGTGCTGGTTGTGTTTTCAGGGAAAGAACTGTCGATCAAGCTGAATTGCTATTGAATAATATGTTGACCAATTAAAACAATGGGACACATCCTGAACCAGCTCCTAAGCCAACTCCAAAGAAAAGGGGTGTTCTGTTTCTCAGTCCTGAAGATATGCAAGAGGCAAAGAAATCTATGAAAGAAAAAGGTATTAAAGCTGAAGATGTTAAGAATTTACCACCTATTAAAGAAATACATGGTCTTGATAACTCGACACAAGTAGTAAAGGTAAATTCTCTTTATAGATTTGATGAAGGTGATATTCCTTGTTATAAATCTGCTCGCCAATGTTTAGATGAGTTTGACAACTTTATTGTTAAACAAGAAAACTTCAATGCTTATGTTGGTAGACAATTGCAACGTAATGCTTGTATGATTGAACACTTGAGTGATTATATGTCTAGATTTAAAGGTGAACTTAAACTCATTAGTAAACATGCTTCTATGGTTACCACTCAAGTAGAACAAGTACTTAAAGCAGAAAACGATTTACTCAATGAATTAAATAGTAAGAAAAATGATAATTCTATTAGAGTTGTGACTAGAGGGGTAGAATGACTCTGGACCTCTGTATCCTGAGGGCCACGCTAAGATAATTGAGCAAGATTCTAAGAGAGCTATTGTAGATGCACCTAGTCCTTCTATGAAGAAGAAAAAGAAAAATGATAGGACTTTGCATGCTTCTAGTGAACCTGTTGTTGACACACCTGAGAATCCCAATGAAATTCTATTTCCGATGCTGAAACACAATCTGGTAATGAACATGAACCTAGTGATAATGTTAATGACGATGTTCATGTTGATGCTCAATCTAGCAATGACAATGATGTAGGGATTGAACCTGCTGTTGATCTTGATAACGCACAATCAAAGAATCAACGTTATGATAAAAGAGACTTCGGTGCTAGGAAGCATAGTAAAGGAAGAGAACCATGGGTTCAGAAACCCATGCCTTTTCCTCCTAAACCATCCAAGAAAAAGGATGATGAGGATTTTGAGCGCTTTGCTGAAATGATTAGACCTATCTTTTTGCAAATGGCCGA
Organism: Secale cereale; assembly: GCA_902687465.1. Lineage (NCBI taxonomy): Eukaryota > Viridiplantae > Streptophyta > Magnoliopsida > Poales > Poaceae > Secale > Secale cereale. The sequence continues at coordinate 432,536,414 of LR738710.1, read as the reverse complement.
TAAATCAACTGCTATACCTATCAGTATTTGTGAGGTTGTGCCTGTTGTGGTTGCAAATGTTACTATTCTAATGGACTTTGTTATCCTTGATATTCCCGAAGACAATAGTATGTCTATTATCCTTGCTAGACCCTTTTTGAATACTGCAGGGGCTGTTATTGATTGCAAAAAAGGCAATGCCACTTTTCATGTCAATGGTAATGAGCATATGGTACACTTTCCAAGGAAACAACCTCAGGTCCACAATATCGATTCTATTGGAAAAAATTCAACGATTACTATTGGAGCTTTTGAATTTCCTCTTCCTACTGTCAAGAAGAAATATGATATTATTATTGTTGGGGACATACATATCCCCATTGAGGTAACCTAGTGTTATTCGAAAATTATCCGGTTTCATATTACTCGGAAAGAGTTTACTAACAAGACCTGATCAACCTTGTTAATGGATTCCTTTTGGTGAGCATGAGATGGATGGATTTAGATAGCACAACTCTTTGTACCCTCCTTTTACTTTCTGTTAACTAGATTAAATAAAGCAAAAATAGTATTTTTTTCTTCTGTTTTCTGAGTTAATCGTGCAATAAAAAAATACCCCAAAAATAAAAGTTCTCCAAATGCCTCGAAAATGAAATATCATTTTTTTCTAGAATATTTGGCACTGATAACACAGCAGGGGGAGCCAGCACCTGGCCATGAGGGTACAGGGCGCACCCACCGCCCTGGGCGTGCCCCCTACCTTGTGGGCGCCACGTGGCCCCCTCCACTTACTCCAGCACCCACACACTTCATCTTCCTCCAGTAAAAAATTCTCCCATAGCTCAAACTCGTGTTCTAGGTCATCTTGCTGCCATTTTCGATCTCCTTGCTCAAAGCTCCGTTCACAAAACTATTTGGGGGGAGATTGTTCTTCGGTATGTGACTCCTCCAATGGTCCAATTAGTTTTTGTTCTAGTGCTTTATTTATTGCAAATTTGTGTTGCTTAGGTGACCCTGTTCTTGAGCTTGCATGTCAAATTTATGTGGTCAAAAGTAGTTCTAATGCATGATATAGTCTCTAGGCACTTGTGGGAGTAGTTGCTATCAATCTTGTTCAGTTTGGTTCACTTTTATTTGAAGTCACTAAAAATTTCAGAAATTTTCAGAGGAAGAAAATGACGAGGAGGTTGTTGAGAGGCTCTTCTAGTCAAAGCTCAAAGGATAAGCATAAGGAGGAGAATAAGAAGCCCAAATACAATCTTCCTTGCACTGTGGAAGTACGACTGTGTGAATGGCCGTGTAATGAGTTCTTGGAAGCCGCCGGGATTTATAAAGACTTTTATTATTTGGCTGAGAATGCAGGCCTTACCGACTTCCTCCATGACCAGCGTGAATAGTATCTCTTACTCACTAATAGTTTCATGCAAAAATTTCATTTCCATGCTAAGAAATCACCACCTTTACTGGAGTTTCATTTATATGATGAGGTTAAGGAGATGTCGTTCTATGAATTTTGTCAAGTATGTAAGATACCCTTTGCTGGTAGTCTAGAGGAACCACATCGTAAGGATGTTGAGGGGTTTATCGATATGATAGCTGTAGGGGAAAGGAGGAAAGTTTGAGGGGCAATAATTACTAGTATACATTTTCCTATTCTACGCTACTTTGCGATATTTGCTAGTAGATGCTTAATTGGTCGCGGGAACAGTGGAAACCTTAGTGCCCCTGATATTGTTATTTTGCGCAATGCTTTGTTTTGAGATGCAACTTTTAGCTTGGGTGTTGTTGTTGCTAAACGATTAAGTCTGAACTGTAGAAAGGGCCCCATCTTCGGAGGCATCTTTGCTTCACGCCTTGCTGAACACTTTAGAATACCTATTAGGTATCATGAGAAGGAAGAGAAGTTGTTGGCCCCGGCTTTTCTAAATTATAAGAGTATGATAGCGCATGATTTTATTGTTAAAGATAAGAAGAAGCTGCTTAAGTATAAATTTATATTTGATGAAAAATATTGTGATATTATTACCTTGCCTGCACCTTCCTTGTTTGATTTACTCAGGCACGTACCTCGTCTTGCGAGATGCCATTTATGGATACTAGAGCCTGGCACAAGCTTCTGAGCCGGAGCCGGAGCCACCACTTGACCCTTATCGGTAGTCGGTTTATCACTAGGATCCGGAGGAGATTGCTAACCAGTGGCACTTAGAGGACACTCCTCCGTGCACCAGAGAGAGTAGCTTTGATCTGTGGCAATAGACCAACTTAGGCCAAAATCCTAAGCTTGGGGGAGTATGTATTTCTCACTGACATTACATTCATGTTCACACACTCATTCTAGTAGTCGGTGCCCATACTTTTTCATTGTACCATCCATGCTAGTTTAATTTATTTTCTTAGTCTTTTTCTTGTGTGTTAGAAAAAAACTTAAGAAAAAAAATTAGTTGTAGCTTTTTAGCTAGTTTACTTTTCATGCCTGTAGTAGTAGTAATTAAAGGAAAACCCAAAAAGATTTCTTTTTCTACTTTTGCTTGTTAGGAGCTTTCCCGTGTAAATAGTTTTATTTCTTTTCTTTTCTTTAGGGCTCAAGTGGATACGACCATGATGAGAATGTTTAGTGGCTCTCATATGCTTTACTGTTGATTTAACCATGAGCCATATTACTTTGTCTTCTCCCTTGTATTAAATGCTTACAGATTCCAGCTTAGTTGAATGCACGTGCACTATTATTATTATCCACACCGTTCGGTCGTGCGAGTGAAAGGCTATAATGACGACATGTGATGAATTGATTGAGATGAGAAAAGCTGGTACGAACTCAACCTCTCTTGTTTTTGTAAATATGATAGTTCATCGTTCCTGATTCAGCCTATTATGAATGAAACATGCTTGCAATGACAATTAGAGATCATAGATGTTCATGCCATGCTTAATTAGCTAGGAGTTTATAATGGTCTTTCTTGCATGCCAACATGCTCTTAAAATGGTTGTGATGTGGTATGATAGGGTGGTATCCTCCTTTGAACGATTCAAGTGGTTTGACTTGGCACATGTTCACGCATGTAGTTGAAACAAAATCAACATAGCCTCCACAATATTTATGTTCATGGTGAATTATATCCTACTCATGCTTGCATTCATTATTGATTAATCTTAATGCATGTTCATGACTGTTGTCGCTCTCTAGCTGATCACTTCCCAGTCTCTCTCTAGCCTTCGCTTGTACTAAGCGGTAATACTGCATGTGCATCCACTTCCATAAACCCCAAAGTTATTCCGTATGAGTCCACCATACCTTCCTATATGCGGTATCTACCTGCCGTTCCAAGTAAATTTGTATGTGCCAAATATCCAAACCTTCAAATGAAATTATGTTTTGTATGCTCAAACAGCTCATGTATCAACTAGGGCTGTCTATATCTTCCATGCTAGGCGGGTTATTCTCACGATGAGTGGACTGCGCTCATCATTCACGAGAAAATGGCCGGTAACCAGGATGCCCAGTCCCATTCTCAAATCAAATCAAAATAATTAAACAAAACTCCTCCAGGGTTGTTGTTGGTATGGACGGTACTCATTGTTTCGGGCCAACCGTGGAGTGTGCTTGTTGGTGGTTGGGATAGTATAAACTTTACCATTCTGTTTGGGAACCGCCTATAATGTGTGTAGCATGGAAGATATCAGGAACTCTTAGTTGTTATGTTGACAATGAAAGTATACCGCTCAAAATATTATTCATCTCTATTTCAAAACTCGAGCTCTCGCAACTCTGTAAATCCCTGCTTCCCTCTGCGAAGGGCCTATCTATTTACTTTTATGTTGAGTCATCATCCACTTATTTAGAAGCACCAGTTGGAGAGCACCGCTGCCATTTGCATGAATTGCTATTAATTTACATTGAGTATGACTGTGACTGGATCTCTTTTACCATGAACTACAATGTCTACTCAGTCCTTGATCTTCAAAGGTGCTCTGCATTTATGTTTTGCGGTCTCAGAAAGGGCTAGAGAGATACCATCTTGTTATATCGTATTATGATTATTTTCAGAAAGTGTTGTCATCCGAGGTTTATTATTATTGCTCGCTAGTTGATTATGCCATTGATATGAGTAAACATGAGACCTGAAAGTTATTTTGAATGTGTTTAGTTCATAATCTTTGCTGAAAATTTGAATGCTGGCTTTACATATTTGCAACAACAAGAGCAAACAGAGTTTGTGAAAGTTTTTCTATATCATTTTCAGTTTGTCAACTGAATTGCTTGAGGACAAGCAAATGTTTAAGCTTGGGGGAGTTGATACGTCTCCAACGTATCTACTTTTGCAAACACTTTTGCCCTTGCTTTGGACTCTAACTTGCATGATTTGAATGGAACTAACCCAGACTGATGCTGTTTTCAACAGAATTTCCATGCTGTTATTTTTGTGCAGAAATAAAAGTTCTCGGAATGACCTGAAAATCAACGGAGAATTATTTTGGAATATATAAAAAATATCGGCGAAAGAATCCATACCAGGGGCCCCACACCCTGTCCACGAGGGTGGGGGCGCCCCCTGGGCAGATGCTCCACCGACCTCAGCTCCGACTCCATATATTCACATTCTGGGAGAAAAAAAACCAGAGAGAAGGATTCATCGCGTTTTACAATACGGAGCCGCCGCTAAGCCCTAATCTCTCTCGGGAGGGCTGATCTACAGTCTGTTCGGGGCTCCGGAGAGTGGAGATCATCGCCTTCGTCATCATCAACCTTCCTCCATCACCAATTCCATGATGCTCACCGCCGTGCATGATTAATCCCATCGTAGGCTTGCTCGATGGTGATGGGTTGGATGAGATTACCATGTAATCGAGTTAGTTTTGTTTGGGTTTGATCCCTAGTCTCCATTATGTTCTAAGATTGATGTTGCTATGACTTTGCCATGCTTAATGCTTGTTACTAGGGCTCGAGTGCCATGATTTTAGATCTGAACCTATTATGTTTTCATGAATATATGTGAGTTCTTGATCCTATCTTGCAAGTCAATAGTCACCTACTATGTGTTATGATCCGGCAACCCTGAAGTGACAATAATCGGGACCCCTCCCGGTGATCACCGTAGTTTGAGGAGTTCATGTATTCACTAGGTGTTATTGCTTTGGTCCGATACTCTATTAAAAGGAAGCCTTAAAATCCCCTAGCTTCCAATAGGACCCAGCTGCCATCGGAGGGTAGGACAAAAGATGTCATGCAAGTTCTTTTCCATAAGCACGTATGACTATATTCGGAATACATGCCTACATTACATTAATGAGGAGGTAGTTCTGTGTCACCCTATGTTATAACTATTACATGAGGAATCGCATCCGACATAATTATCCATCACTGATCCAATGCCTACGAGCTTTTCACATATTGCTTGTTGCTTAGTTACTTTACCGCTGCTACTGTTACAATCACTACAAAACTGTTACTGCTACTATTGCCACTGTTACCGTTACTTCCATATTACTTTTCTACTAAATACTTTGCTGCGGATATTAAGTCTTCCAGGTGTGGTTGAATTGACAACTCAACTACTAATACTTGAGAGTATTGTTTGGCTCCCCTTGTGTCGAATCAATAAATTTGGGTTGAATACTCTACCCTCGAAAACTGTTGCGATCCCCTATACTTGTGGGTTATCATCAGCCAAACAATCAAAGCAACAAATTGATGTCCTCGAATGAGAAAAATATGCACTCAACAGCTCACACAATAAGATAGCATATGAAATATGTGGCAAAGCATGCACAATCACTCTACAAATATCAAGCAATTAGCGATGACTTGGTCATCTATATATGAGTATATTGACTTAGGAGTCAAATGAAAACATTTGATCATAGGTCATACTCATCGTTTGAGCACTAGTGGGTGTAGCGACCTCGATCCCAATGAACCGAAGTCTCTGTGCTCAGTGTCATCCCTGGATCGGTATGCTGACACACATAGTACTTCGAGGATTTATAGCAGAGTTTCCATCACACTTTATTACTTCGAAATCCTCATAGCAAGTCTTATTACAATAATATGGCTGAAGGCCATCTAATAACAATAAACTAATAAGAATCTTGCGGAAGTATCGAAGATAAGTTGAGTTCATCCAACTCCACGACAAACATCGAATGCATGACAACGTCCTAGTCGCACCTTATTCTTCGTCGGTAAACTTTGCAACATGAGACGTTGCAGCCGTGTAGGTCAGCACATGAATATGCTGGCAAGAACACACTGTATCAAGTAAAGAAGAACAAATGTCTACAACTATATGCATATTTGGCTGGTGGAGGCTGTAAGGTTAGTTTTGCATAAATCTAGTTTTTGCTACAACAAAGGAATAAATTTTATTTACTACTCAGATGTATTAAGCAATATTGAGAATGGGACCTCCATCTCAATCCCAAATTAGCAAAGTCATTAATAGCCCAACAAGTTAATTAAATAGAGTGTTGAGATTAGTCCATAATTCAAATACTAGGATACTCAAGATGTCCATAACCAGGGACACGGCTAATCATGATCAGTTTGTACACTCTGTAGAGGTTTGTGCACTTTTCCCCACAAGACTCGATCACCTCCGTTGAACTTCTCGCACTACATGGTGTTTGAGAACCGGATGACCGAGACACAGTCTTTCAGAAGCATTCACTCTTTACCCTAGATAGACCGGTACACCTACTTTCCCCTACATCTGCTAGTCCACCACTGAAAGAGTTCACACAGCATACTCAACTATGCCAGAGCCCATTATGGCTTGTGGCCGCACACGGAATTTTCTAGGCATGAATGATATATGATCCCTTTGAGCCTGGGTGACATTCCATAGGATGATCACACGGGTCCTCTGGGATCTCCTAGGACAACACTGGATTCCCCAGGTGCCCTGCAACAAATCCACCCAGTTGTGTATTAAAGTTGCTACCTTAAATTCCCTTAGTTGTTATTACACTCACAACTTTCATGAAATATCACATACCAATCCACGTCTACGAGCATGGCTAATCAATAAGTAACAAAGCATATATTCCCTGGGTTGATCTCAAGTCATTGGGTTCCTACCTCATGAACTACAAAGCAATACCACATGTAATCAAGTCCTACTCATGCAATCTTTGAGGATATAACTAATGCAAGTAAAAACAAGGTATCAGAAAGTATGATCAAAGTATAAACTTGCAGTGCTGACGATCAGTGAAAAACGTAGTGACTCGTAGTAGCACGCTTCGCACTCCGGAAATTCTAGCGCAATCAAACAATAGCATACATAAGCAATCATGCAATAGAATCGAATAACAGATCTCGAAAGACTTCAAAAACAAGCAAACATCTCTTGTAATAGAAAACAATTTCTTACAGTACCAAAACCAAGTGAATTTCTCCTTATCAGAAAGTTTAGGTCAAGAGCTTCGATTTGCAAAAAGAATCAACTCAAAAGGAGTTACGAAACTCAAATTACGATAAAAAGAAGTTCAAATACAAATCTATTTGAATTCAAATTTTAAAACTTTCAAAAACAAATTTGAGTTGCACTACTGGAAAGATGAGATCAAAACGAAGATTTTGGCGTTGGTTTCACCTAATTCCAACTAACGAGCAAAAAGTAATCACCGTTTGAAGACTAGGGACTAAACTGTAGTAATTTAAATCGCAGATAGGTCCCTGACTAAAATAAACAAAAAACGAAAACACTAAATAGCGAACGTTCGTTATTCTGTACTAGACAGCGGGTGTTCGTTATTTAATAAAACCTAAAAAAAGACCAACCTTGGGTTAAAAAAAACCGATCTAGGTTTTAGAAAAAAACCAAAAAAAACGGCGGCGATTTTCTTTACCAAAACCGATCGGGGGCGGGTCGGGCGGCTCGGAGAGCGGCGGCGTCTTGCGGCGAGGGCGGTGCGGCGGCGCGGGTGAGGGAGTCCTGTATTCAGTGGTCCTTAGGCATCCGGGTTGTTGAATCTGGGCCGTATTGATGGGCCACGTCAAGAAGAAGCAGCAGACCCTCCCCCGTGTTCGACCAGGACTCTTATGTACGTAGAAAGGCAAGTGTAGAGTCCGGATGTATCAGATTACTTCCTCCCCAAGTCACCCTTGTAACCCTAGGTTCCCTCTGGCGTGTATATAAGCCGAGGGGTTTAGTCTGTAGAGGTGATCATCATCACAATACCCCCATAGGCTAGGCTTTAGGGTTTAGCCATTACGATCTCGAGGTAGATCAACTCTTGTACTCATATTCATCCATATTAATCTAGCAAGAAGTAGGGTATTATCTCGATTGAGAGGGCCTGAACCTGGGTAAACATGATGTCCCCAGCCACATGTTACCATCGATCCTCTAAATGCATAGCTTGGCCCCCCTACCCGAGATCTGCCAGTTTTGACACCAACAATGGTGCTTCCATTGAGAGATCCGTTGTGCGCTCGCAATAAGCGATCGCTGGCTCGTCTTGTCATCAGCGATGGGATCACCTTTGGAAACAAATTGGCTATCGGCCAGGTTCTCCAGCTCGGTGGGTTCGCTGTATGCGCCCGCATGCCGGCCGCACTCCCTGCGGCCATCGAGCACCAAGTTTATGCCGACTCCGGCCACTCCAATGACGCAATCTCGGCAGAACTCTCGCCCTTAAATGAGCTATTGGATTGCATCACCGCCCTGGGGCTTTCATTGCCAGGAGATCAGATCGGATCTAAATCCGGCCACGATGGGATCGATCCCTCCCCGACCACTCGTCTGGTGGCAGCAATTGAGGACAAAGCCGAAGAGACTCCCCCTCTCGAGATGAAGACCGGCATAGTTCGGGTCTATCACACCCTAATTTTCATGCCACAACACTTAAGCTAATAATCATGCTAAAAATGTGGATTGACAAAAACTTTTGGGTGTTTTGGACTTTGCTTCATTTGAATTTTGTTTGCTGTTTGCTAGCGCTCTAAAAATCAAATAAATCCTCCAACTCTTATACTTCATCTCCTTGATCCAAAACCTTTTCCCAATGATCATGCCATGTGTATAGACCAGTATAATATTTTCTTATAAAAATATTTTTGCCAAATAGTATTTTCTAAAATTAGTTTTCCAAAAACCCCTGAATTGAGGTTTGCACTACAAGTACCTTATTTAGGTGTGAAAAATCTTTCAAAAAGTATATTTGAATCCTATTAGGTATAGGACTCCCATAAACCACAAAATTATAATTTTAAAAGTTATTTTTATATTTTATTTAAATGCTTTTTCTTTAGGCCAAAAATGGTCTTTAATAGGTAAAAATTATTTAACTATTTCAAAAATATTTGCCAAAATTCAGGGAAACTCCTAGGACATATATTGTCCATATATAAGAGTTTCAACACATGGTCATGTTCAAAATATTGGACAAATCCTTCCAAAACCCTTTCTGGATATTCCAAGCTTTTGAAATATTTACAAAGGAAATATTCTCCAAAAATTTCAGGGAAATTCTATCATGTCAAATGTAACATATTTGATGATCTTACAAATCCTCATGCCTTGAAGATCAAGGAAACATCATCTAATCCCCCAAAAACTATTTCTGTCCATTTTGAAGTTTGAGCAACTTTACATTGCCAAACTTGTCCAAATGCCGTCAAACTTGGTGCACATGCTCAAATGATGTAAATATGCATCTATGCTAAATGGCACAAGTTTTGGAGAAGCGTAACTTGATCTAAATGCCCCAAAACCCTTTGTGACCAGATCCAAATTTGAACAACTCTACATTGCCAACTTTTTACTTGGGGCCTCAAATTTTGTGGGCATGCTCACAAACCCAGATGATGACACTACACCAAGTGGTGCATCAAGGAGAGATGATTTGCTTAACTTAATCTTGGAAAATCCATTTCTGTTGATTTCTAGGGTTCACCAAAGTTACATTGGCAACTTTGCCCAAATGAGCTCAAATTTGGTGGAAGGGCCTAAAATCTATGTGTCATTTCATCCTGTTAAGTCCCATGTCAATTGGAAGTCATTTGCTTGCCCAAAACTACATCAAACACCTTCTGCCATTTAACCAAAAACCACTGTTTTGCCCCCTTTTACTATTCTACTTGAGCTCAACTTTTTACCACAACTGCTCCTAGTCACCCTCTACCTCCAGGAACTCCTTCCCCTCATCAGCTCAATGATTGAAGGGTGTAAAACCTCATTTTACTCTTCTGGATAGCAGCAATCTCCTCCTTTCTCACCTCCCTCCTCACTCCAGTGGCCCTCCATGGCATCCAAGGCCACAACCCACTTCTTTACTCTTCCCCTGAACCCTAGACACCATTGGGCAAAGTGGACGCGTCCAGAGCGGTGCGGACACGGCCATGCCGGCCTTACGGGCGCTCTGGAGCGCGCTACAGTGTGCTCCCGCACTGTAGCCGCGTCCTGCCCGAGGCACCCGACAACCTAGGGCGATGGGATTGTGTCCCCCGAGGCCGCCTCGGCGTCCGGGACACGCTAGACGACCGGGCTCTTCCTCCTTCTCTCTCCGGCGACCTTTGTCACGCGTGCCCGAGCGTCGCCCGCGTCCACCAGTCGCCGCCCGCGTCCCTGGCATGCCTCGCACTCGTTCCTCTCTCCCTCTCTCTTTCCCTGGTCATAGACCACGCCCAGCAAGACCCCTGACTCGAAGGCAAGCCCCCCCGTGGCCTACAGGGACGGCTACGGCCTCGCCGGCGCACGACCCGCTGTGCACCACACCCTCTTCTACATAAGGCCGCCCGGGTCCTCCTCTCCGCCTCATTTTGCTTCCCCTAGCTCCCGTGCACCCCTGGACCAGCCCAACCCCCTCCTCGCGCCCTCCATCCGCCACCATGGCCGGAGCCTTGCCATCGGCTTCCGGCCAAATTCGCACCACCAGGGCCCCCTCTCCTCCACTCCTTCGCTCTACATGATCTCCAGGACCACCGCAACTCACTCCGCGCCCCGGTTGCACTTCCCGGTGGCCGTGACGGCAGGCTCAACCTCGACAGCACCCCGGTCCATCGCGCCCAAAGCTCCTCCTCCTCCCGGGCTCCTCCGCGAGCGTGAAGCACCTGGACAGGCACGCCTCGTCGCGCTTGACCCACCGGTGTGTCGGAGGTGGCCGGAGCCGCCAGGGAGAGCGCCAGTGCTCGCGCTGCCTCGCGTCCCCTGTCGCTCCTCTGCCTCAGGCACGAGGTAGGGGACGACCGCCCCGCCAGTTGGCAGGGGGCCCCGCCCGTCAGTGGCTGTGCCGACCAACCGGCCCACCAGTCAGGTTAAGTGGAGACGGCTTCAAGCCAATCCACTTTCCCCGCTGGGTGGTGCCCTCCCGTAAATGCGCTATCGACGTGGACCCCCAGCAGGTGCACGCGAAGAGTTGGTCCTGGCCCAGTGAGCTGCCCAGCTAAGTTACGCTCTGTGCGTAACTTAGGTCCATCTAGGTATAACCCCTTCACATTTTCTTTTTCCAGAGACATTGTAAAATCCATAAATAATTCAAATGAACTCCAAATTTGATGATTCAAATTTCTGGTAATTTCTAAAATCATGATCTACCTGTTGGTGCAACATGCACATGTTTCCAGATACCTTTTCTTCACAAATATTATCAAAATGTCATTTTTCTATATCTGTGATAAACTTTAGAAAATCATAGAGAGCTCAAATTTGATCCAAATGTGGTGGTTCAAATTCCTAGGTGCTTGTCATATCCAAACTTAGTTTTGGAACATTTTTATTAATACTTTTTGTACCCCACCAAATAATGAGCCATTTCTTCATATTTATCAACTTTGCAAAATCCTAGGAAATTCATTTGAACTCCAAATCCAGTGAAACCAACTCCTAGACGCTTCTAAAATCATGACTTGTTAAATGGGTGCCTTTGCTCATTTTTCAAAAATATATTTCTGTACACTTCTTTCAAGTCCATAAACTCCTTGTTTCCATTATATTGAAATGATCCAAACTATCAATTGATCCAATACCTATGAAAACACCTTGGTCATTTCTAATATGACCAGAGGTATCCTAGAAAAGTCCAACTCCTATTTTTAGAGCACTTTTATTGTTGCCTTGTTGTGTTGCTTATTATGATTGTTTCCATGGTTAGTTGACGAAATAAACGGAGTACTCGGAGATGGACCAGAAGGTTTGAAGACTCGGAAGGACAAGGCAAGCAGCCCTTTGACCATGTTTGAGAAACCTTTTTATGCATGTCATATAGTACCATAATGTTGTTGCTACGGAATCATGAGGAGGTGGAACCACTTTGATGGATTTCCACTGCACTTCCTCGTTGATACTTGCATTGAGCATGACCCTACCTTCTTATGAGGGTCATGCCGGTGGGAATAGATAGATGTGTGTTATAGTAGTTGGCTACGCAAAATGGGTCGGGGTTATGCATTGAGAGAAACAAGTGTGGTTTGACATACTTGCAAATGACCCAGTGGGTGCCACTAATGCCCCTGGGAGACGATGAGGAACTAGGGCACTACTTGGTGAAGAAGTAGTGTACCGAGGCTTGATGAAAGTGTTGTTTACAGAGATGTATTAGATTTATGTGTGACTACCGTCCCAACCAAACATGTGCAACCACTCTACCCCTTATGGGACGGGGCATTATTGATTACTTAGGCTGATACTAGCATGGTGCCCACATCACTAGTGACGAGGGAGACTTGAGGTCACTCCCGGGACGGGGTCGTGCTTCGATAGGCGACCATGACTGTTTTTACAGGGCACCGGACACACCGTTGGTCCCTTCGTGTACGCGTGACATTGAAAAAGGGCAAGTCCCGTGACCTATTGATTGTACTCGAGGGCCGTGCACCAACGAGTGGACCCTATGTTAGTGTCGTCTAGGGAAAGGTAATGACCGGGTGCTTGAGGTACTGCGAGATCGTGGGTGACACGAAAGCTTCCTGGATCTTGTGGGTAAAGTGTGCAACCTCTGCAGAGTGTAAAACTATTCGAATAGCCGTGTCCACGATTAAGGACAGTTGGGTGGTGCTACTTAGACTATGTCCATAAGTTTCTGGAAAACAACATGGTTTGGTAAATCTATTGATGTGATTGTGAGAAAGTCACGATGAGCGTGAGCAAGAGTTGTTCTTAACTCTTTTCTGATGTTGATGTCTGTAACCTCCTGATACTTGTTGCAGACGCATGCATGCCTTTGTTATATGTTGATCATACTTGCATATGAAATACTAGCTTTCCGCAAAAACTACCAAATTAGCAGTAGAGCCATGCATAATTATTCTGTCATCACACTTGGGTTGCTTGCGGGTACATTCAAAGTACTCATTGGCTTGCCACTGGTTATCTTATTGGCCAGGCATGAGAGAACAGGATATGATGAAGATTTCTTGGTGACGAGCATGCGAGCTAGGACGCTTCCCAGTCAGAATGCCTGTAGGGTTAAGGCAGATGGCATGGGTCCAGGTTGTTATTGAAGATTTCCGCTGCAATGATATACTCAAGATTTGACCATAATGGTCCTATTTGTGTAATACGGTATGTATGGATGTAAGACTCTTGTTATTCAACTTCTGTGTGTTCAGTTAGCATTGATCTCTGGGATCACTATACACGTGCATTCGGTGATCACGACTTATGAGTCGGGGTCCCCACGGAGCTGGTATCAGAGCCATCCTGACTGTAGGAAGCCTTAGTTATCATGGTCATTAGTTAGGGTAAAACTATTTCCAAAACTATTACTAGTTTTCAAAACAATCTATATTTCTCTTCCCTTCTCAGTTTTTCGAAAACTAGGCTATACTTGAACTCTTCCCCTTCAAAACTTTTGGTCGTTAGAACCCTTATGCCCCTGACCACTGGATTTTCTGTAATCCTTGTGGAGTACACCTTGCCAAACACTCACCCACCACTTCTGAACACAAGATTGGCGACACCACGACAAGACGATACCAACAGAAAGTACATCCTCAAGGAATGAGGACATGAAGACCCAAAAGATGGTGACACCCTTGACGGTGCCCCAAGATGATGCAACATTGGCCTACGGTGACCATGGCATGAGTTGTGCAAAATCATGATATACATCGCTAATAGAGTAATCCTGTCACTACCGTTGTTGTATCGGCAACCACCGGTGGATGAGAACCTCGCCATTTGGTCCGCCTCACTATAGTGAGCAGGAAAACGGTTCTCTTCGTCCCCCGCTCTTGGTGTCGATGTTGTCATCAACGTAACCGACATGTTGAACCTCTACTATGCCTTGATTAATAGCATTGCATAAAGAATTGCCTACCTGGTACCCTCGACGCCCCAGAAGGCACAAGGGATCGTCATGATTAAAGAGACAAGAGAAGACCAAGTCAATGCCAGCTACAAGGAGACACCTTCATCACATCACCTCATCATGCGAGAAGTTGTTGAAGATTCTTCAGGCTTAACCCGGATCGTTCATCAAGCAAGTACAAGGGACATAGCAACACCTGAGGAAAACCCAGAAGACTGCACGTGGCACAAGTCACGACTGCTGAGTCTGAGAACCCCTAGGGTAGGATGAGTCGTGTACCCCCTATGCATAGTCAAGTCTGTGTGATGGTTCGAATAGAACCATGATTGTGTGTTGCTTGCTTTTATTTGTTTGTGTTTTGATATAGTCGCACTTTTGCCCTAGGTAACAAGTGCATGGCTATATCATCTTCCTTGCCTTGTTTCTTTTGTTACGGTCTTTTTGCACCTGTTTGTTTGCACTTGCACTACAGAACCCCCTTTAGGCATTCCCCTCCTCTATGCTACTTTTCCCCTCTCTTCTCTCTCCTCAACTGAAGACTAGCAAGACAAGAAGCATCAAGGATTCTAACTCGGCAACCAACTAACAATGAATACTTCTGCTACAACCTCCACGACCAAGTGCAACCCCGTGAAGTTATGTTTACCCCTCCAGACTAAATACCCATTCCTAGACCCCTTGAGACTTCACGAGATACTCCAGCACCAACCCTTAACCATGTGCCAACCCATAGAATTGCAAGAGAACCAGTTAAGCCTCTACAACCTTGCAAAACACAGGGTTCGTAATGGAACTAGTGGACCCAGTGAGTGAGCACATTTTCATCCTAATATAGCACAAGAACTGATGATGCCATAGTCACACCAATTTGAGGATATACGACAGATGACTTGGTGGTTTTATATCAGTGACTTCGAGGAATTATCTGAGACCTTGATGGATTGTGAGGTTTTCATGTTGGTGGGATCATGATTAATGGGGTGGCGTAACTTTCATCACCCTGGAATAACTTGGATTTGCAGGGCAATTGTGATTGCAAGATGAAATTCTTGGAGGTGTAAGAATTTGACTTGATCAGATAATATTGATGGGAGATAGTTGACATTTTGAGAATGACTTGGGGGAAATGTAGGAGTACTCGTTGGACATGAGATTTGGATTTATGTAGGTGATTCTGATTGGGTATAGATGCTAAGTATGTCTACATGGTTCGGAGTAAATTGGATTTAGACCGTTGATCTTGATACCATGTTTCCCGGTGGACAATAAACTAGGAGATTGGATTAATTATTGTAGTTTATCTAGGGATCTATATAATCATGACCTTGGAGTTTGCTTGACCCGGATGATGGGAATTTGGTGGACTTACTATTGTAAGGCATAGTCCTTCCAAGTATTTGGATATTATAGGGACTTGAGATCTTGTGGAACACCGTAGGCACCGGATTTGTAGAATTATTGTATTATGTGGTGACTGATGGAAATTACCGGGCTATTGGAGTTGATCTATAGGAAGGAAACAAATCTTGGAGTGGCATATGACTGTTTCCTTATAATAGAGATGCATTAACTTGAACCTTGCAAGAATAGGGTAGGCGCTTGGATTGTGGTGTTTGACCCTTGCTTGGCAGCTTGTATGCCCTACCCGTGGATTTTAGGGGTAGCCATGCATATGATTATTGGGATCGTAGATATGTATGATTTTGTTAGACTGCCTCTTGGGAGTCATGAGGATGTGTATGGCATGAGTGGTGATTGAAGTTGGTCTATACGAGAGGTTGCATTTAGTGGTATAAGGTTATTCGTTTGGAATACTAGATAGAGCTATTGGCATCTCACAAACCGTGCCTAAGGATAAGATAATAAACGTTCACTCACTCACTAGAATCCTTGAAACCCTTAAGCCCCACTGAGCCACAACACGGTCAGATCCCGACCACGGGCCTTGGCTCTAAGTCAGGAAGGCCTTTGCAAATACTCAACGGAGACCACCACCAATACCCCAGCCTACCTTGCGTACCCCGTAGACTTCATGGAGTACTTGGACGAGTTGGGTAACATCATTATTTGATGACCTACTTGTCTGCCCGAAGACAAAGAAGAGACGGTCAGCTGGATGGAAGGCATTTGAAGACTGGCATGTCAAGAAGGAAGAACTACACCGACCACCATCCTCAAGATGTAAACTACCGCGTCAAAGACCGGGCGTATCTGCAAACCACTCCTCTCGAAGGAACCAAGCATTTCCAGGTCGAAGGGACGCTCACACCGAGATTTATCGACTTTCTTGAAGACCACTGCAAGACGAATAATAGACGGCTACCAGCTAGATTTACCACCTGAGATACCCACCGTACACCAAATATTTCATGGGTCACCACTCTGGAAGTACTTCTTACTTCCTAACTAGCCCGGTCTGTGCAAGGACATCGATCACCGAGCCCTTGACGTCTAGCTCAACCTAACCTATGCAAGAGACCCCTCAGCAACCTGCGTCAAAAGGGCAGCAAGCGAGAAGCCACACCACCAAGTACTTCGAGATTCCATGGAGCACCACTCGGAAGCAGAACCAACAAAAAGAAGTGAAGACTACCCCGTATCCAAGACTCCGTATTCCTTTCCTCGCCTAGTCTGGGCATCTCGGGGACGAGATTCTTGTAAGGGGGGTAGGTCTGTCACACCCTAATTTTCATGCCACAACACTTAAGCTAATAATCATGCTAAAATGTGGATTGACAAAAACTTTTGAGTGTTTTGGACTTTGCTTGATTTGATTTTTGTCTGCTGTTTGCTAGTGCTCTAAAAATCAAATAAATCCTCCAACTCTTATACTTCATCTCCTTGATCCAAAACCTTTTCCCAATGATCATGCCATGTGTATAGAGCAGTATAGTATTTTCTTATAAAAATATTTTGGCCAAATAGTATTTTCTAAAATTAGTTTTCCAAAAACCCCTGAATTGAGGTTTGCACTACAAGTACCTTATTTAGGGTGTGAAAAAACTTTCAAAAAGTATATTTGAATCCTATTAGGTATAGGACTCCCATAAACCACAAAATTAAAATTTTAAAAGTTATTTTTATATTTTATTTAAATGCTTTTTCTTTAGGCTAGAAATGGTCTTTAATAGGTAAAAATTATTTAACTATTTCAAAAATATTTGCCAAAATTCAGGGAAACTCCTAGGACATATATGGTCCATATATAAGAGTTTCAACACATGGTCATGTTCAAAATATTGGACAAATCCTTCCAAAACCCTTTCTGGATATTTCAAGCTTTTGAAATATTTACAAATAATATATTCTCCAAAAATCCCAAGGAAATTCTATCATGTCAAATATGACATATTTGATGATCTTACAAATCCTCATGCCTTGAAGATCAAGGAAACATCATCTAATCCCCTAAAAACCATTTCTGTCCATTTTGAAGTTTGAGCAACTTTACATTGCCAAACTTGTCCAAATGCTCTCAAACTTGGTGCACATGCTCAAATGATGTAAATATGCATCTATGCTAAATGGAACAAGTTTTGGAGAAGGGTAACTTGAGCTAAATGCCCCAAACCCCTTTCTGACCAGATCCAAATTTGAACAACTCTACATTGCCAACTTTTTACTTGGGGCCTCAAATTTTGTGGGCATGCTCACAAACCCAGATGATGACACTACACCAAGTGGTGCATCAAGGAGAGATGATTTGCTTAACTTAATCTTGGAAAATCCATTTATGTTGATTTCTAGGGTTCACCAAAGTTACATTGGCAACTTTGCCCAAATGAGCTCAAATTTGGTGGAAGGGCCTAAATCTATGTGCCATTTCATCATGTTAAGTCCCATGTCAATTGGAAGTCATTTGCTTGCCCAAAACTACATCAAACACCTTCTGCCATTTTACCAAAAACCACTGTTTTGCCCCCTTTTACTATTCTACTTGAGCTCAACTTTTTACCACAACTGCTCCTAGTCACCCTCTACCTCCAGGAACTCCTTCCCCTCATCAGCTCAATGATTAAAGGGGGGGTAAAACCTCATTTTACTCTTCTGGACAGCAGCAATCTCCTCCTTTCTCACCTCCTTCCTCACTCCAGTGTCCCTCCATGGCATCCAAGGCCACAACCCACTTCTTTACTCTTCCCCTGACCCCCTAGACACCATTGGGCAAAGTGGACGCGTCCAGAGCGGTGCGGACACGGCCATGCCGGCCATACGGGCGCTCTGGAGCGCGCTACAGTGTGCTCCCGCACTGTAGCCGCGTCCTGCACGAGGCACCCGATAGCCTAGGGCGATGGGATTGTGTACCCCGAGGCCGCCTCGGCATCCGGGACACGGTAGATGGTCGGCCCCCTCCTCCTTCTCTCTCCGGTGACCTCTGTCATGCGTGCCCGATCGCCGCCCATGTCCACCAGTCGCCGCCCGCGTCCCTGGCATGCCTCGCAATTGTTCCTCTCTCCCTCTCTCTTTCCCTGGTCGTAGACCATGCCCAGCAAGACCCCTGACTCAAAGGCAAGCCCCCCCGTGGCCTACAGGGACGGCTACGGCCTCGCCGGCGCACGGCCCGCTTTGCACCACGCCCTCTTCTACATAAGGCCGCCCGGGTCCTCCTCTCCGCCTCATTTTGCTTCCCCTAGCTCACGTGCACCCCTGGACCAGCCCAACCCCCTCCTCGCGCCCTGAATCCACCACCATGGCTGGAGCCTTGCTGTCGGCTTCCGGCCAAATTCGCACCACCAGGGCCCCCTCCCCTCCACTCCTTCGCTCTACAGGATCTCCAGGACCACCGCAACTCACTCCGCGCCCCGGTTGCACTTCCCGGTGGCCGTGACGGCAGGCTCAACCTGGACAGCACCCCGGTCCGTCGCGCCCAAAGCTTCTCCTCCTCCTGGGCTCCTCCGCGAGCGTGAAGCACCTGGACGGGCACGCCTCGTCGCGCTAGACCCACCGGTGTGCCGGACGTTGCCGGAGGTGGCCGGAGCCGCCAGGGAGAGCGCCGGTGCTCGCACTGCCTCGCGTCCCCTGTCGCGCCTCTGCCTCAGGCGCGAGGTAGGGGATGACCGCCCCGCCAGCTGGCAGGGGGCCCCGCCCGTCAGCGGCTGTTCCGACCAATCGGCCCACCAGTTAGGTTAAGTGGAGACGGCTTCAAGCCAATCCACTTTCCCCGCTGGGTGGCGCCCTCCCGTAAATGCGCCATCGACGTGGACCCCCAGCAGGTGCACACGAAGAGTTGGGCCTGGCCCAGTGAGCTGCCCAGCTAAGTTACGCTTTGTGCGTAACTTAGGTCCATCTAGGTATAACCCCTTCACATTTTCTTTTTCCAGAGACATTGTAAAATCCATAAATAATTCAAATGAACTCCAAATTTGATGATTCAAATTTCTGGTAGTTTCTAAAATCATGATCTACCTGTTGGTGTAGCATGCACATTTTTCCAGATACCTTTTCTTCACAAATATTATCAGAATGTCATTTTTCTATTTCTGTGATAAACTTTAGAAAATCAGAGAGAGCTCAAATTTGATCCAAATGTAGTGGTTCAAATTCCTAGGTGCTTGTCATATCCAAACTTAGTTTTGGAACATTTTTATTAATACTTTCTGTACCCCACCAAATAATGGGCCATTTTCTTCATATTTATCAACTTTGCAAAATCCTAGGAAATTCAAATCCAGTGAAACCAACTCCTAGATGCTTCTAAAATCATGACTTGTTAAATGGGTGCCTTTGCTCATTTTTCAAAAATATATTTCTGTACACTTCTTTCAAGTCCATAAACTCCTTGTTTCCATTATATTGAAATGTTCCAAACTATCCATTGATCCAATACCTATGAAAACACCTTGGTCATTTCTAATATGACCAGAGGTATCCTAGAAAAGTCCAACTCCTATTTTTAGAGAACTTTTATTTTTGCCTTGTTGTGTTGCTTATTATGATTGTTTCCATCGTTAGTTGACGAAATAAACGGAGTACTCGGAGATGGACCAGAAGGTTTGAAGACTCAGAAGGACAAGGCAAGCAGCCCTTTGACCATGTTTGAGAAACCTTTTTATGCATGTCATATAGTACCATAATGTTGTTGCTACGGAATCATGATGAGGTGGAACCACTTTGATGGATTGCCACTGCACTTCCTCGTTGATACTTGCATTGAGCATGACCCTACCTTCTTATGAGGGTCATGCCGGTGGGAATAGATAGATGTGTGTTATAGTAGTTGGCTACACAAAATGGGTCGGGGTTATGCATTGAGAGAAACAAGTGTGGTTTGACATACTTGCAAATGACCCAGTGGGTGCCACTAATGCCCCTGGGAGACGATGAGGAACTAGTGCACTACTTGGTGAAGAAGTAGTGTACCGAGGCTTGATGAAAGTGTTTTTTACAGAGATGGATTAGATTTATGTGTGACTACCGTCTCAACCAAACATGTGCAACCACTCTAACCCTTATGGGACGGGGCATTATTGATTACTTAGGCTGATACTAGCATGGTGCCCACATCACTAGTGACGGGGGAGACTTGAGGTCACTCCCGGGACGGGGTCGTGCTTCGATAGGCGACCATGACTGTTTTTACAGGGCACCGGACACACCTTTGGTCCCTTCTTGTACGCGTGACATTGAAAAAGGGCAAGTCCCGTGACCTATTGATTGTACTCGAGGGCCGTGCACCAACGAGTGGACCCTATGTTAGTGTCGTCTAGGGAAAGGTAATGACTGGGTGCTTCCCCCGAGTGCTTGAGGTACTGCGAGATCGTGGGTGACACAAAAGCTTCCCGGATCTTGTGGGTAAAGTGCGCAACCTCTGTAGAGTGTAAAACTATTCGAATAGCCGTGTCCACGGTTAAGGACAGTTGGGTGGTGCTACTTAGACTATGTCCATAAGTTTCTGGAAAACAACATGGTTTGGTAAATCTGTTGATGTGATTGTGAGAAAGTCACGATGAGCGTGAGCAAGAGTTGTTCTTAACTCTTTTCTTATGTCGATGTCTGTAACCTCCTGATACTTGTTGCAGACGCATGCATGCCTTTGTTATATGTTGATCATACTTGCATATGAAATATTAGCTTTTCGCAAAACTACCAAATTAGCAGTAGAGCCATGCATAATTATTCTGTCATCACACTTGGGTTGCTTGCGAGTACATTCAAAGTACTCATTGGCTTGCCACTGGTTATCTTATTGGCCAGGCATGAGAGAACAGGATATGATGAAGATTTCTTGGTGACGAGCATGCAAGCTAGGACGCTTCCCAGTCAGAATGCCTGTAGGGTTTAGGCAGATGGCATGGGTCCAAGTTGTTATTGAAGATTTCCGCTGCAATGATATACTCAAGATTTGACCATAATGGTCCTATTTGTGTAATACGGTATGTATGGATGTAAGACTCTTGTTATTCAGCTTCTGTGTGTTCAGTGAGCATTGATCTCTGGGATCACTATACACGTGCATTCGGTGATCACGACTTATGAGTCGGGGTCCCCACAGGGTCTCCAAACCCATCAAGCCGAACACGCCCCTGCCGGGAGGCATCTCATGTTTTTTGAGCTCTGGGATTAGTGTCGGGCCCATGGGACGATCAAACCCTGCCAAACCCGAATCGCCCACATCGAAGGTTGTCAAAACCCCGAATATCACTTTGGGTCGGGACTCAAAATTTCCAGCACCCACCCACCCTGGGAAAAACTCTCCAAGTAAATCCGGATTTCCGGACATAGATGATCTCACGAACATACATCAGCAGCCCAAGGAAATGGTCAGCCACTTTTGGGCCAGATTCCCGCTTGTCAAAAACAAGATCAAGGACTGTTGCGACGATGAAGCGATCGCTCTATTTTACCACAACTGTACGGACGTGGGAGCCTTGAATGCCCTCAACTGATGTCAGGTTCTGAGTTTCACAGAACTGTCGCACTTAGTACAAAAGTACTGCGCAATGGAAAATACTTTGAAAGCCCAGAATACACCTCTCGAACAGTCCATACCCGGACAATACGTTATCAAGGCTAAACGAACATACCCTAGTAGGTCATCCGATAACAGGTCCATTGGCAAGAAGAGCAAGCTTTTACTAAAGCACAAATCCGTACTGGACGAACTGCTTGATACACCTTACCGAATACACACAACCTCGGATAATGTACCAAACCATAACCTTAGAGCATGTTGGGTACTCCGGCAGGTAGCAAAGAGTGGTACGATAATTCTCTCCACCACCATATCAAGGGAGAAAGACGTCGATGTCTTAACTATCTTCGAGACGTTCTCCTCAAATAACTGCCGCAAGAGAGCAAATCACGAACTTGCCGATGTCTACCAAATTAGTTCTACAAGCCCATGGAGCAACACGACGATTAGTTTTTCTGCCGAAGACGCACCTCGAGTCCGGCCAATCCGAGCATCAGTAGCTCTTGTACTAGATCCAATAGTCGATGGTTTCCGCCTCACTAAAGTACTCATGGACGGAGGAATCGGACTGAAGCTCATATATGAGGAAACGCTTGCAAAAATGCAGGTCAAAAAATCACGCATTGAGCACAGCAACACAACCTTTAGATGAATTGTACCTAGCCGTGAGGCCCGGTGTTCAGGAAGCATTGATCTCGATGTAGTATTTGACACATCCGTTAACTACAGATCGAAGGATGTACTCTTCCACATTGTTCCCTTTCATAGAGGATACCATGCCCTTCTAGGACGGGACGCTTTCTCATGCTTTCAAGCTATGCCCCATTACGGGTACATGAAGCTTAAAATGACAGGGCCCAATGGAGTGATCACATTAACAAGTGATCCGGATAGAGCACTCCACGCCGAAAATAAGACGACATACTTAGCCTTAGAGGCATTATCCGAAGCCCTCGCGGCCGAAGAATTAACCACCTTACGATCAAAGGTGGATAAGGACGATGTAATCCTCGCCAAAAGATCGAAGTCTACCTCCTTCAAGCCAGCAAATGAAATCATCAAATTCCAAGTGCACCCGACGAACCCTAACAAGACAGCATCCATTGGGGCATAGCTGGATCCGGTGGTGGAAAGCGCGATACGCGCCTTCCTTCAGGAAAATTGGGATATATTCGCCTGGCACCCTTCAGATATGCCAGGAATCCCACGTAGGCTGGCCGAACACATCCTCAATATTATCAAAGGGTTCAAACCGGTCAAGCAGTCACTGCGAGGATTTTCTGAACCCAAAAGACAAGCAATGGGAGAAGAGCTAGCCAAGCTATTGGAAGCCGGATTCATCAGAGAAATTAAACACCCGGATTGGCTAGCTAACCTAGTCATGGTACCGAAGAAGGATAAATCCTGGCGCCTCTGCGTCGACTTCGCAACCTAAATAAGGCTTGTCTAAAGGATAACTTTCCTTTGCCTCGCATTGATCAAATTATTGATGCAACGGCCGGACACGAGTCGTTGTGCTTCCTTGATGCTTATTCCGGATACCATCAGATAAAGATGAAGGAATCCGATCAGGCCGCAATGGCATTTATTACCCCGTACAGTCCATTTCGTTTCAATACCATGCCGTTTGGACTCAAAAACGCTGGCGCCACGTATCAACACATGATTGAAAAATGTTCAGAAAAACAAATTGGCAAAACAGTGGAGGCATATGTGGACGACGTAGTCGTTAAGACCAAACACGTCGAGAATTTTGTGGAAGATCTCCGCCTTACGTTCGCCAACCATCAGGAATATGACATAAGGCTCAATCCAGAAAAATGTGTTTTCGGTGTTCTAGCCGGAAAGCTATTAGGGTTCAATGTATCCCATAGAAGACTCAAAGCTAACCCAGCTAAAATCCGGGCCTTGTTAGAACTCAAAATACCAACCGACCTCAAACAAGTGCAAAAACTAGCAGGCTGCGTAGCGGCTTTAAGCCGCATCATCTCCAGATTAGGAGAAAAAGCATTGCCACTTTATTAATTGCTACGACGCACTGACAACTTCAAATGGACGGATGCGGCCATAGCCGAATTAGAAGAAATAAAAACTCTATTAGCGAGCAACCCAATCCTAGCCGCCCCTGGTGCTGGTGAACCAATGTTGCTGTATATATCAGCCACTCACCAGGTAGTGAGTGCCGTACTCATCGTCGAACGAGCCGAAGAGGGACATAAATTCCCAGTTCAAAAACCTGTATACTATGTATCCGAGGTTCTAACGCCGTGTAAATCACGGTACCCCCACTATCAGAAAATTGCCTATGCGGTCTTCATGTCATCACACAAACCTCGACACTACTTTCAAGAGTGTTCAATCACAGTGGGATCCGAGGTACCACTCAACAATATTATAAATAATAAATACGCCACTGGACGCATAGCCAAATGGGCCATTGAGCTCCTACCGTTCGAAATATCCTATAAACCATGCTGAACTATTAAATTCCAGGTGTTGGCTGATTTTTTCACAGAATGGACTGAAGCCGAACTCCCTAAAGAGTACGGCTCATATTCCCACTGGACAATGTACTTCGACGGTTCCAAAATGCTAGCCAGATTGGGGGCCGACATAATATTGATATCTCCAGCTGGGGATACAGTCTGGTACATCCTACATATTATGTATATGGACTCGAACAATGCATCCGAATATGAGGCCCTATTATATGGTCTCCGCCTAGCTGTATCCATGGGCATACAACGCCTCGAGGTACGCGGAGACTCCAACCTTGCTATCTCCCAAATCAATGGAGACTTTGATGCGAAGGATTTAAAAATGGCAGCTTATCGCAATGCTATATTGAAAATGTCGGCCCAATTTCAGGGGTTGGAATTCCATCACGTAGGCCGGGATAATAACCAGGCCGCTGACATACTCGCTCGTATGGGTGCTAAACTTGACCACATCCCACCTAACACGTTCGTGGAAAGGTTGTTTAAGCCATCGGTAGCATGGCAGGTCGCGAGTAGCGATACGAATTCGGATCCGAACACTCCCCTAATCGTACTTAACCAAGACGTCATCGGAGACCCAGATATGGATATAACTCATTCGTCTCACGAAATCATGGCTGTCATAGCCCCCTGGACATATCCCTTCCTAGCTTACCTTCAAAGGCAGGAACTCCCCGATGACCAAAACGAGGCCCGCCGCATAGTTCAGCGTTCTAAAGCCTACAAGGTTCACGAGGGTGAATGATGACCCACAAGTGTAGGGGATCTACCGTAGTCCTTTCGATAAGTAAGAATGTCAAACCCAACGAGGAGCAGAAGGAAATGATAGACAGTTTTCAGGAAGGTATTTTCTGCAAGCACTGAAATTATCGGTAACAGATTGTTTTGTGATAAGATAATTGGTAACAAGTAAATAATAGTAAAAGTAAATAAGGTGCAGCAAGATGGCCCAATCCTTTTTGTAGCAAAGGACAAGCCTGGACAACTCTTATATGAAGGAAAGCGCTCCCGAGAACACATGGGAATTATTGTCAAGCTAGGTTTCATCACGCTCATATGATTCGCGTTCGTTACTTTGATAATTTGGTATGTGGGTGGACCGGTGCTTGGGTGCTGCCCTTACTTGTACAAGCATCCCACTTACGATTAACCTCTATTGCAAGCATCCGCAACTACAAAAGAAGTATTAAGGTAAACCTAACCATAGCATGAAGCATATGGATCCAAATCAGCCCCTTACGAAGCAACACATAAACTAGGGTTTAAGCTTCTGTCACTCTAGCAACCCATCATCTACTTATTACTTCTCAATGCCTTCCGCTAGGCCCAAACATTGGTGAAGTGTCATGTAGTCGACGTTCACATGACACCACTAGAGGAAATATAACATACATCTCATCAAAATATCGAACGAATACCAAATTCACATGACTACTTATAGCAAGACTTCTCCCATGTCCTCAGGAACAAATGTAACTACTCACAAAGCATATTCATGTTCATAATCAGAGGGGTATTAATATGCATAATAGATCTAAACATATGATCTTCCACCAAGTAAACCAGCTAGCATCAACTGCAAGGAGTAATCAACACTACTAGCAACATGCAGGTACCAATATGAGGTTTTGGTACAGAGATTGGATACAAGAGATGAACTAGGGTTTGAGAGGAGATGGTGTTGGTGAAGATGTTGATGAATATAACCCTCCCCAAGATGGGAGAGTTGTTGGTGATGACAACGGTGATGATTTCCCCTCCCGGAGGGAAGTATCCCCGACAGAACAGCTCTGCCGGAGCCCTAGATTTGTTCCGCCAAGGTTCCGCCTCGAGACGGCGGCGATTCTTCACGAAAGCCTCCTTATGATTTTTTCTAGGTCAGAACACCTCATATAGGAGAAGATGGGCATCAGGGAGTCACCAGGTGGCCCATGAGGCAGGGGGTGCGCCCAGGGGGGGGCACCCTCGTGGACAGTGGGTGGCCCCCCTCTCGTATCTCTTTCGCTAGATATTTTTTTATATTTTCTGAAACGGAGTTTCATGGAGTTTCGGGGCTTTTTGAGTTGTGCATAATAGGTCTTCAATGTTTGCTCCTTTTACAGCCCAGAATTCCAGCTGCCGGCATTCTCCCTCTTCATGTAAAACTTGTAAAATAAGAGAGAAAAGGCATAAGTATTGTGACATAATGTGTAGTAACAGCCCATAATGCAATAAATATAAACATAAAAGCATGATGCAAAATGGACGTATCGGTGAACTATATATGAAATGCACAACTGGTATTTTACAAAGGTGCATCTCCGAAGAGGAGGGAAGGAAAATCCTCGCTAAAATACATGCTGGAATGGGAGGCCCCCATGTCGTAGCCCGGGCGCTCGTAGGCAAAGCTTTTCGAGCTGGCTTTTACTGGCCCACAACCCGAGCAGATGCCCAGACCGTAGTCCAACACTACGTTGGCTGCCAGCTCTTCGCAAATCAAGGTCACATGCCTCCCACCGCTCTGAGAACAATCCCCATCACTTGGCCTTTTGCGGTCTAGGGGCTTGATATGGTCGGACCTCTTAAAGGGGGAAGCCATAAAAAGAAATACTTACTGGTGATGGTAGATAAATTCACTAAATGGATAGAAGCCAAGCCAGTGAAAACGGCTGAGGCAGGGCCTGTGATAGATTTTATATCCGGCATAGTACACCGTTATGTTGTCCCGCATAGTATTATCAGAGATAACGGATCCAACTTCATAGCTGACGAGGTAAAAAATTGGTGCGCAAAGTTGGGTATTAAACTTGACTATGCTTATGTATACCATCCTCAAACAAACGGTCATGTCGAAAGAGCCAATGGTCTGATAATGAGCGGCATCAAACCCCGACTAGTGCGCTCCCTACGGGAGTCTGATAAACACTATGTCGAAGTGTAATGCCCCGGATGTAACACTTTCCCAATATGGCAATATATAAACTTTGGCTTCATCAATTCCATTCCGGGTTCTTCTTCTTTTCGGGTTCTTCGTTTTGTCGCGTGCGTGTGTGCATTTCATCCATGTCATGTTGTCATTTGAATTGCATTGCATTTGTGTTGTCACTTGCATCCGGTCCCACTCGTCTCTTCCTGTTGTCCGTTTCGAGTTCCGACGCTCTCACACGTGCCTGTGGCATCCCCGAGTCCTTCTTTCATGTTTGGACGTGTAACGTTTCCGGTATGACGCGAGACTTTTCGTGCGATGTTGTTTTGGTACGTGTAGGCCGCCTATCAAGTTTCGTCGCGTTTGGAGTTCGTTTGATACTCCAACAGTTAACCTCGTGGGCTAAAAGTACCTCCTATTTGAGGCCCAATACCCCCTCCACAATAGCCCACCAACCCAGCACAACCCTTCCCATCATCTCGGTCGTTGAATTGTGATCGCGTGGCCGAAAACCACTCTTCATTTGGAGTCTCCTAGCTCCTTGTGCCTATAAAAACGTCCCCCTTGCCATTTTCGTCCAAAACCCTAGCCTTCTCCTAGCTCCAGCCGCCGCCTCGTTTTCTGTGCTTGGCGGACGTGTCCGTCCACGCCGGACACAGCCTCCGCCGCCGCGCGGGCCCGCAGGCCCGTTCCCGGCCCGCTCCCGCCGCCGTTCGGGCCAGATCCCTCCGCCGCGCCAGCCCTTCGTCCCCGCCGCCTCCGGTCGACGCCCCCCCGCCACGGCCGCGTCAGCCACCGCGCCGCCACCCGCAGGCGGCCGGAGCATCGTCCGCCGCCGCCGGAGGCCCGCCGCCCTTCAAGCGCGACGCCGCCGCCGCTCACCATCCCCGCCGCCGCGCCCCTAGGGCACCCTCGCCGCCGGCCGGCCAGCCCTCGCCAGCCTCCTCCGGTTCCCCGCCGGCCGGAGCTGCCGCGCCCGCCGGACCAGCTCGAAGCCGCCGCCGGTCTGGATCGAGGGATCGATCCAGATCCCGATCCAGCCAGGCGGCTGGGTGCGAACCCTAACGGGCGCGCCCGCGACCCGCTCCACTCCCGCGCCCGTGGACCCGTTTGACCGCGACCCGGCGCCCGTTGACCCGCAGGTTGACCCTTGTCTTATTTTGGCTAAGTCTTTTTAGTTTTTCTTGTCTGATGCATTTTTGTGAAGGCTATAACTTTTACTGTGCTTGTCCGTTTTGTGCATATGATATGTCAAAATGATCGTGGTGACATGTACTATGTTTTGTTCCATTGTGTCATGCATGTTTGAGTCCATCTAGATGTCTTAATCATCATGACAAGAGTGCTATATGATATAAACTGCTGCTATTAGTTGTTTTGATGCCATGTTTGATTGGTGCATGTTTATCCAAATGAAGCAAATGATATGTCCAAATGTTCATCATGAGATGCTCTACATGTTGGTTGCTGTAGCATGCTTGTTAGAGTTCACATTGCCATGTTTATCCCAGTTGCAAAAGTGTATGTGGCTGTTAGGTTTTGTAACTTGTTACGAGATGCCTAGTTGAGGAGCTCGTTGCTATTGTTGTGTTTGTCCCCATGTTGCATGCTCATATGTTTTGGACTCCCCATCATGTGTTCTTTGCTGTGGTGCAAACCACTTTCCATGATATGCTTTGAGGTGACTTAAACATGCTCGCAAACATGCCATGATAATATTGCTGTTTTAACACTTAGTGAAATTTCACTAAGTCTGGAATCTTTAATGTCCTGATGCTATGTTTGCTTGTTGTCCTAGGCAAATCCATGATAGTTTTGGGGAGGCTGTTGATCATTCCTTGTTGTATATGTGGTTGTCTATCCATCCATGCCCTCACATGCTCATTTGGGTTGCGGTAGCATATTTAATTCTTGCTCCCAAGTTGCTATAAAATATTACTGTCAGATTTTTAGTGTCATGATCAAAATGTTGTAGCTTGTTGCTATTGATCCATGCCTCCTATGGAGATGCTCCAATGGAGTTGTTTGCTGTAGGATATGTCTTCTTCATGTCCATGCTTCTTGTCACCATGTTTGAGTGCTGTAGAGTATATATTTCTTGCTTGGTGTTTTGTTCCACTCATGCCGCCCTAGGAACCGTATAAACCGGTGTTATGTTCCTTGATTTTGCATTCCTCACACGGTTGGGGTTATAGGACCCCCTCGATAAACCGCTTAGCGCTAAGGCTTTTCCAGCAAGTCCCAACATTGGTACTGCATTTGCCTAACAACTAAAACTTGCATAGGGCTTTGCAAACCCGAGTTCTTAATCAACAACCCGGGCCAGTGCTCCACATGAGTGTTGGTCCAAACTAGGGGTTATGCGGGGCCACCACGAGGAAACTCGAGGATTGGTTTTACCTGTAGGATCGCCCATCCGGTCGTGGCCTGAGACTAGATACGCGCGGCTATTGTCAGGGTGTCGGCACGCCGGGAGGATTTGCTGGAATAGTCTTACCTTAGTCGGAGTATCTTGAGCTCGGGATTCCGAGAATACTCGGGCCTTCCCACCTCGGAGTTGCGACTCCGCGGATCGTGGGCTTGTAATGGGCCAAGTTGGAACACCCCTGCAGGGTTTTGAACTTTTGAAAGCCGTGCCCGCGGTTATGTGGCAGATGGGAATTTGTTAATATCCGGTTGTAGAAAACTTGATACCATGTATAGAACACACTACCAGCGTGAGTACCGTGACGGTCATTTTATGAAAGGGGTTCGGGAAGTGAACACGGTGGGGTTATGATTGACGTGCTTAGTTAGGATCACTTCGTGATCACCTTATTCTTTCGTGGCACTTCTCTTGTCGCTCTTATTACGTAAGCTAGTGCTAGTGCAGCTGCAGCCTTTTAATCTTTCTTCAGCCTTGTTCCACACCCCAAGGCTTAGATAGTTCTGCTACCCGGGAACAGGATTGCTGAGTCCTCTGTGGCTCACAGATTCTACACCACACCAGATGCAGGTACTCATGTTAACTATTCAGGTGACGGCACAGAGCTATACTGGGAGTACTATGAGGAACATAGCCATTACTATGTGCACTATCCCGATGATCAGTAGTGGTTTCTACTAGGGGCGATCCGAACCTGTGGTTATGTATTTGGTATCTTTCATTTGGATCTTCACCCGTAGTCGGGTTGTGATGTTATTTGAATGATGTTTGTCTATGTAATGAATTGTGTGACGTGGCGAGTGTAAGCCAACTATCTCTTTTCCTTTAATCCCTATTTTTACATGAGATGTGCAAATATACCGAACTTGAGATCATTCCAGAATGGGCTTATACCTTTAAGTCGTGCCTCGACACATAGGAGGTATAGTCCCATCCTATTCATTACAAGTTGGTATTCAGTGCCTTCTCCAACCTAGAAGCCCCCACTGATTGATCGAATCGTTGACGGTTGAGTCTAGGCACACTTAAAATGTTTTGAGTCCTATATATATATATATCGGAGAGTAGGAATTCTTTTGCTCCTCATCTCTTTTCACTCTGGTGAGGACTCCTGACGATTACTCTTGTTTCTTCTACTCTCAAAAATTCACCAATTTTTTTTAGGAATCTTGTGAGTATTGTTTGGATTGTTCCGATGTCTTTGTGACGAGAACATTGTTACGAGATGCCTCCTGTCATTTAGGGGTTGTGGCAGTGTCCCGGGGAGTTGAGCTCCAAGGTGTTGTCATCACAAATATATCGCATCAGTTCTGGAATACTTAAGACGGCCGACATAAAAAACTCTCCTATGCGGTTAGTGGCAAGATAACCCCGACGTCACCCAGTACTGGGGAGGTAGTTCGGGAGTATTGCCATAGCTTGTATAGTAGATGCGTTTCGAAGGTCCGAGGTATACGGTTTCCGGAAATAACTGGTTATGTGTTGAAGGATGGATACAGCTGGATGTAGGATTAGAGTTGAGTGCGCGATGCTTCCCCTGTATCCCCAACACCTGATTGCATAACTGGAAACTTTCGGAAATTAATAGGTGGGTTCATCTAGTAGCTCATAGGCATTCTTCCAACGAATGCATGATATGGAGTTCGGGGTTCTACATTGAGTGAAGTAGTTTTATGGTCGTTGTTCCGATCGGGAGTTGCATCTTAAAGGGTCCTTGGCTATGCTGATCCGGGGATTGCAAAAACCTTTTGTAACACGTTCCATAAGCTTTCAGCATGAATATGTCGAACGAAACTTCTATCTTGTATTTGTTCTATCTGTTCCTTGTTGTTTTTTATTTACCTTTTGTCTCCCAAGTGGCTTCTCGTGAAGAATGTTGTTACTATTAAACTGAGAATTTCATTCGTTCCTCTTGTGCGAATGATTCTTGTGAAGACTATGTTGCAATTCTAGCCGTTGATTCAGCTTATATCTTCCTTCAATCAAATGGCTAATAGTGGTCATCTCTTTCAGGATGGCTCCTAAAAGAGTTCCCAACGCTAACCTAGAGGGTGAAGAGGTTCCTGATCGTCTCCTTCCCCTCCTCCTCCGTCTGAGGCCTGGAGAGCAATTATGCAAGCTACGAACCAAAACACCCAGATGCTTATGCAAATGATGCAGAATATTCAACCAAATCAAGCAAATCAGGGTGCTCATGGGAACCAAGGCAATTTGTTCAACCAATCGCACTTTGCTATGCTCAACCAGTTCTTGGCAAATCAACCAAAGGCATTCAGTTACTGCGTGGACCCTTTAGATGCTGAAGACTGGATAACAGATATCAAGAAGCATTTCGAGTGCAGTAACGTCAGGCCCGAGGACTATGTGAAGTTTGCAGCCTTCCAACTCAAGGACCAAGCAGCTGATTGGTGGCAGCAGTACAAAGACTCCAGAGCAGGGCATGTAATCTCCTGGGATGACTTCTGCAAGGACTTTCGTTCTCACCACATTCCAACAAGTGTCATCGAGGGTATGCGTGAGCAATTCCGCAACCTGAAGCAAGGCTCAATGCCTGTCTACCAATATAATGTCAAGTTCCAGAACCTTGCCCACTATGCCAAGCAAGACATCCCAGATGCCAAGAGCAAGATCTATCAGTTTCGCGGTGGTCTGAAGGATGAACTCCAACTTGCTCTCACCCTGTTCGAGCCTGATGAGTTTGATCAATTCTATAACATGGCACTTAAGCAAGAGGCAGCCCAGCTCAAGATGGAAGCTTCCAAAAAGAGGATCAGAGACGCTGTTCACTCCTCCTCTTCTTCTCAAGTGGTCGCGAAGCAACAGAAGTTTTGGCTTCCACCTCCTCCAGTGATCCGAGCTCCCAACAACAACAACAAGAATTCTGGTGGCCGTGCTTTCTACCACCCACCCAACCCAAGCAACCAGTCAAAGAATCATTTTCAAGCTTCCAAGTCAAGTGCTCCTTTTTACCGTCCTCTCTCAGAAGTGGTTTGCAACAAGTGTGGCAAGAAGGGTCACTATGCCAACAAGTGCACCAACCCAAGGCGCCTTCCGCCTCCTCCACCTGTCAGCACTGCTATTGTCAAGCACAACCCCAAGTCAGCAAGAGTGAATCCAATGAATGCAGCTCAAGCGGAGAATTCTTCAGATGTGATACTTGGTAACCTTCCAGTCAATCTTAAACCTGCTAAAGTCTTGTTTGATTCGGGTGCATCATGTTCCTTCATGTCATATCCTTTTGCATCCAAGCACAATGTTGTCACCAAAAATTTTCCAAGGGAGTTATCAATTGTTTCTCCGGGAAAACCGATGCACTCTCGTGTGTATGCTCCGGATGTATCTATTCGCATGTGTGATTACCGCTTTCTGGCTTCTCTGCTTGTTCTCGGCAACTCCGACATTGATCTTATTCTTGGGATGGATTGGCTTTCTCAGCATGATGCTCACATTGATTGTGCAAATAAGGAAGGCAAGCATACTCATTCCAATGAAGACGTGATTATCTTCGCCTCTCGAGATAACACAATCAGGCTATTCTCTCTCAATGACAAGGGCGAGATTAATGCCATCTCTCAAATTCCGGTGGTCAACGAATACGAAGACGTTTTTCCTGAAGAGCTTCCAGGCATGCCTCCGCATCGTCAAGTTGATTTTGTCATTGAACTCAAGCCTGGTACTGAGCTAGCATGCCGACGTCCGTACAAGCTCTCCCCTGAAGAGTTGAAGGAGTTGAAAAAACAGCTTGATGAACAAGAGCGTATGGGTCTAATCAGGCCTAGCACGTCTCCTTGGGGCTGTGGCGTCTTATTTGTCAAGAAGAAGACTGGCACGGAGCGCCTTTGCGTTGATTACCGGCCATTGAACAAGAAGACAAAAAAAACAAGTATCCGCTCCCCAACATCAATGAATTGTTCGAGCAGCTCAAGGGAGCTAAAGTGTTCTCTAAGCTCGATCTTCGGATGGGTTACCACCAAATTCGCATTCGTGAAGAAGATATCCACAAGACTGCATTCAGAACCAGCTACAGCTCCTATGAGTATACAGTCATGTCTTTTGGCCTCGCTAATGCTCCACCTACCTTCTCAAGAATGATGCACTACATTTTCAACCCCTAACCCAACAAATTTGTGCTTGTGTATCTGGATGACATATTGGTATTCTCGAAGAATGAAGAGGATCACGAAAAGCACCTCCGTCTGGTTCTCGACAGACTCCGTGAACATAAGTTCTATGCCAAGTTCTCCAAGTGCGAATTCTGGCTCGATAAGGTCTTGTATCTGGGCCATATCATCTCTGCTGACGGTATTGCTGTTAACCCCGAGAAAGTTCAAGCGATTGTCAACTGGGAACCTCCGCAGAACTTCAAGCAACTCCGAAGCTTCCTTGGTCTTGCTAGCTATTGCAGAAGGTTCGTTGAGAACTTCTCCAAGATTGCCAAGCCTCTCTCCATCTTGCTGCAGAAGAATGTCAAGTACAACTGGTCTCCGGATTGTGATGTGGCATTCAAAACTCTCAAAGAAAAGCTCATCTCTGCTCCAATTCTTACTCCTCCAGATGAGTCCAAGCCCTACGAAGTATTCTGTGATGCTTCTCTTCAAGGACTTGGTGGTGTGCTAATGCAGGACAAGAAGATTGTGGCATACACTTCTCGTCAATTGAAGCCAAGTGAGAAGAACTACCCCACACATGATCTCCAGCTAGCAGCTGTGGTACACGCCTTGATCATGTGGAGACACCTTCTGTTGGGCAGAAAAGTCGACATCTTCACCGATCACAAGAGCTTGAAGTACATCTTCACACAGCCGAACCTGAACCTTCGCCAGACTCGTTGGGTTGAGATGATCCAAGAGTATGATCCAAGCATTGAATACACACCTGGCAAGGCAAATGTCATTGCAGATGCCTTGAGCAGAAAGGCATATTGCAACAGTCTCCTTATCAAGCCGTTCCAGCCCGAGCTTTGTGAAGCATTCAGGAAGCTCAACCTCCAAGTTGTTCCGCAAGGCTTTCTCGCAAATCTTCAAGTTGCTCCTACCTTGGAAGATCAGATCCGTGAGGCCCAACTCAGTGATGCTATGGTGCAGAAAGTCAAACATGGTATTGCAAAGGGTACTCCAAAATACAAGTGCTATCGCGTTGATGAGAGAGATACCTTGTTCTTTGAGGACAGACTTGTGGTTCCCAAGGGTGATCTCAGGAAGCTCATAATGAACAAAGCACATGACTCCCTCCTTTCGATTCATCCAGGAAGTTCCAAGATGTACCAAGACCTCAAGCAATCTTACTGGTGGACTCGCATGAAAAGGGAGATTGCCCAATTCGTGAATTAATGTGATGTCTGCAGGAGAGTGAAGGCAGAGCATCAACGTCCAGCCGGTCTTCTCCAACCTCTTCCTATTCCCGAGTGGAAATTCGACCACATTGAAATGGATTTCGTCACAGGGTTTCCCAAGTCCAAGAAAGGGAATGATTCTATCTTTGTTGTCATTGACAAGCTTACCAAAGTAGCTCACTTCCTTCCAGTCAAAGAATCCATGAATGCAGCTAAACTGGCAGAGTTGTACATTCCAGAATTGTGTCCTTACATGGCATTCCTCAAGTTATCTCCTCAGACCGTGGAAGTTTGTTCACATCCAAGTTCTGGGAATCCTTTCAGTTTGCCATGGGCACTAAGATCCGTTTCAGCACTGCTTTTCACCCTCAGACTAGTGGTCAGGTCGAGAGAGTGAACCAGATCCTAGAAGACATGATCAGAGCTTGTTTCATATCTTTTGGCATGAAGTGGGAAGATTGTCTTCCGTTTGCCGAGTTCTCTTACAACAACAGTTTCCAAGCAAGTGCCGGCAAAGCTCCGTTTGAAATCCTCTATGGCAGAAAGTACCGTACTCATCTCAACTGGTCCGAGACTGGTGAATGTCAACTTCTTGGCAATGACTTGATCTCAAAAGCCGAAGAAATGTGCAAAGTCATACGTGAGAATCTCAAGGCCGCTCAGTCGCGTCAGAAGAGCTACTATGACGGCAAGCATCGTGATTTGGCCTTCAACATTGGGGATCATGTCTATCTCCGTGTTTCTCCTACGAAAGGCACCCAAAGATTCGGTATCAAAGGAAAGCTTGCTCCTAGATACGTGGGCCCTTTCAAGAACCTTGGCAAAAGAGGCGATCTAGCCTATCAACTTGAGCTCCCTTCCAACTTCGCTAATGTTCATGATGTGTTTCACGTGTCTCAACTCCGCAAGTGCTTCAAGACACCTGAACGCACCATTCCGTTTGAGGAGATTGATCTTCAACAAGACTTGTCTTACCGAGAGCATCCCGTTGCTATTCTTGAAGAAACCGAGCGCAAGACCCGCAACAAGTCAATCAAGTTCTTGAAAGTCAAGTGGTCACACCATACCGACCGAGAAGCTACGTGGGAACGAGAAGATGACCTTCGTTCCGAGTACCCTTCCTTCTTCCAGTCCTAGATCTCGGGACGAGATCTTTTCGTAGTAGAGGAGAGTTTGTAATGCCCCGGATGTAACACTTTCCCAATATGGCAATATATAAACTTTGGCTTCATCAATTCCATTCTGGGTTCTTCTTCTTTTCGGGTTCTTCGTTTTGCCGCGTGCGTGTGTGCATTTCATCCATGGCATGCTGTCATCTGCATTGCATTGCATTTGTGTTGTCACTTGCATCCGGTCCCACTCGTCTCTTCCCGTTGTCCGTTTTGAGTTCCGACGCTCTCACACATGCCTGTGGCATCCCCGAGTCCTTCTTTCGTGTTTGGACGTGTAACGTTTCCGGTATGACGCGAGACTTGTCGTGCGATGTTGTTTTGATACGTGTAGGCCGCCTGTCATGTTTTGTCGCGTTTGGAGTTCGTTTGATACTCCAACAGTTAACCTCGTGGGCTAAAAGTACCTCCTCTTTGAGGCCCAAGACCCCCTGCACAACAGCCCACCAACCCAGCACAACCCTTCCCATAATCTCGGTCGTTGAATTGTGATCGCGTGGCCGAAAACCGCTCCCCATTTGGAGTCTCCTAGCTCCTTGTGCCTATAAAAACGCCCCCTTGTCATTTTCGTCCAAAACCCTAGCCTTCTCCTAGCTCCAGCCACCGCCTCGTTTTCCGTGCCGGGCGGACGTGTCCGTCCGCGCCGGACACAGCCTCCGCCGCCGCACGGGCCCGCAGGCCCGTTCCCGGCCCGCTCCCACCGCCGTTCGGGCGAGATCCCTCCGCCGCGACAGCCCTTCGTCCCCGCCGCCTCCGGTCGACGCCCCGCCCCCACGGCCGCGCGGGCCACCGCGCCGCCACCCGCAAGCGGCCGGAGCACCGTCCGCCGCCGCCGGAGGCCCGCCGCCCTTCAAGCACTCCGCCGCCGCCGCTCACCATCCCCGCCGCCGCGCCCCTAGGGCACCCGCGCCGCCGGCCGGCCAGCCCTCGCCGATCTCCTCCGATTCCCCGCCGGCCGGAGCTGCCGCGCCCGCCAGACCAGCTCGAAGCCGCCGTCGGTCTGGATCGAGGGATCGATCCAGGTCCCGATCCAGCCGGGCGGCTGGGTGCGAACCCTAACGGGCGCGCCCGCGACCCGCTCCACTCCCGCGCCCGTGGACCCGTTTGACCGCGACCCGGCGCCCGTTGACCCGCAGGTTGACCCTTGTCTTATTTTGGCTAAGTCTTTTAGTTTTTCTTGTCTGATGCATTTTTGTGAAGGCTATAACTTTTACTGTGCTTGTCCGTTTTGTGCATATGATATGTCAAAATGATCGTGGTGACATGTACTATGTTTTTTTCCATTGTGTCATGCATGTTTGAGTCCATCTAGATGTCTTAATCATCATGACAAGAGTGCTATATGATATAAACTGCTCCTATTAGTTGTTTTGATGCCATGTTTGAGATGTGATAACTTGGTGCATGTTTATCTAAATGAAGCAAATGATATGTCCAAATGTTCATCATGAGATGCTCTACATGTTGGTTGCTACAGCATGCTTGTTAGAGTTCACATTGCCATGTTTATCCCTGTTGCAAAAGTGTATGTGGCTGTTAGGTTTTGTAACTTGTTACGAGATGCCTAGTTGAGGAGCTCGTTGCTATTGTTGTGTTTGTCCCCATGTTGCATGCTCATATGTTTTGGACTCCCCATCATGTGTTCTTTGCTGTGGTGCAAACCACTTTCCATGATATGCTTTGAGGTGACTTAAACATGCTCGCAAACATGCCATGATAATATTGCTGTTTTAACACAGTGAAATTTCACTAAGTCTGGAATCTGTAATGTCCTGATGCTATGTTTGCTTGTTGTCCTAGGCAAATCCATGATAGTTTTGGGGTGGATATTGATCATTCCTTGTTGTATATGTTGTTGTCTATCCATCCATGCCCTCACATGCTCATTTGGGTTGCTGTAGTATATTTAATTCTTGCTCCCAAGTTGCTATAAAATATTACTGTCAGGTTTTTAGTGTCATGATCAAAATGTTGTAGCTTGTTGCTATTGATCCATGCCTCCTATGGAGATGCTCCAATGGAGTTGTTTGCTGTAGGATATGTATACTTCATGTCCATTCTTCTTGTCACCATGTTTCAGTGTTGTAGAGTATATATTTCTTGCTCCGAAGTTGCTATGTGGCTGTAAATTTCAGCTTTGCATTGTTTCTTGTTTCGGGTGTATCTTTTAGCCCGTTGCTCCGTTTTGAGCGTGACCTACATGAAACTTGTGTGGTTTTGCATGTAGATTCATAATATCATCTTGTTAACATGTTTGGGGTATGTTTTGCTTGATGTTTGGGTGCATCTTGCACCGTTGCCATGCTTATCTTGTTTTGATCATATCTTCTAGACCGTAGCTCCGTTTTAAACAAACTTTATATGAAACTTGACTAGAATTTCGTGTAGATCATCTTGGTGCATGTTAACTTGCTGTTTAACAACTTTAACGTAAGGTTTGCTCAGATCTGGACTAATTTCAAACTATGCATATGAGGACTTACCGGATTTGTCTTACGTAGTTTCCGACCTCATTTAAACATGCTGTTTTCTTGTGTTGTTTCTCTGTGCTTCCTACCTTGCCATGTTTTGCATCCTAAATAGACTTGTCTTGCATCCTACTTGCTTGAGTATATTGTCATGTTTCTTGTGTTGTTTCTCTGTGCTTCCTATGT
This sequence comes from Secale cereale, assembly GCA_902687465.1. Taxonomy (NCBI): domain Eukaryota; kingdom Viridiplantae; phylum Streptophyta; class Magnoliopsida; order Poales; family Poaceae; genus Secale; species Secale cereale. The sequence continues at coordinate 432,497,290 of LR738710.1, read as the reverse complement.
TGTCATGCTGTGCATCCTAAGTGCACCTGCAGTGCTTCCTTAGTGCATCAGCCATGCATCCTGTAGTTTGCGCATTGCATCTTGTTTGATTTGGTGCCTCGTGTGTTCTTGTGTTGAGTAGAGCCGGAAGCCAAGACCGAGTACGAGAACGAGGTTACTACCGAGGTTGAGAACGAGGAGCCGTCTTACGATCCCATCGACGACTCGACAGGCAAGATGACCTGACCCAGATATCATTACTATCTTTGCCTATTGCTAGAAGTCTCGCTCTTTAGCTTATTGCCTCGATGCCCATGTTTGTTTGTCAGCCTCCTATTGTATCCATGAATCTGTTTAACCACCCAACCTATGCAAACCTTTGATTGGCTACGTAGGCTTCGCTCAGCCCCTCTTATAGCATTGCTAGTTGCAGGAGAAGATTTGAAGATTCTTGCTTCATGTTGAAGCTTGTTGGGATATCACACTATATAAATTCTTAAATGAAATCATCTATATATTGGTAATGGGTGGAAGGCTAAGCCTCTTGCTTCGTGTTTTGTTCCACTCATGCCGCCCTAGGAACCGTATAAACCGGTGTTATGTTCCTTGATTTTGCGTTCCTCACACGATGGGGTTATGGGACCCCCTCGATAAACCGCTTAGCGCTAAGGCTTTTCCAGCAAGTCCCAACATTGGTACTCCATTTGCCTAACAACTAAAACTTGCATAGGGCTTTGCAAACCCGAGTTCTTAATCAACAAGCCGGGCCAGTGCTCCACATGAGTGTTGGTCCAAACTGGGGGTTATGCGGGGCCACCACGAGGAAACTCGAGGATTGGTTTTACCTATAGGATCGCCCATCCAGTCGTGGCCTGAGACTAGATACACGCGGCTATTGTCAGGGTGTCGGCACGCCGGGAGGATTTGCTGGATTACTTAGTCGGAGTATCTTGAGCACGAGATTCCGAGAATACTCGGGCCTTCCCACCTTGGAGTTGCGACTCCGCGGATCGTGGGCTTGTAATGGGCCAAGTTGGAACACCCCTGCAGGGTTTTGAACTTTCGAAAGCCGTGCCCGCAGTTATGTGGCAGATGGGAATTTGTTAATATCCGATTGTAGAAAACTTGACACCATGTACATAACACACTACCAGCGTGAGTACCGTGACGGTCATTTTCCGAAAGGGGTTCAGGAAGTGAACACGGTGGGGTTATGATTGACGTGCTTAGTTAGGATCACTTCGTGATCACCTTATCGCTCGTGGCACTTCTCTTCTCGCTCTTATTACGTAAGCTAGTGCTAGTGCAGCTGCAGCCTTTTAATCTTTCTTCAGCCTTGTTCCACACCCAAGGCTTAGATAGTTCTGCTACCCGGGAACGGGATTGCTGAGTCCTCTGTGGCTCACATATTCTACACCACACCAGATGCAGGTACTCAGGTGAACTATTCAGGTGACGGCACATAGCTATACTAGGAGTACGATGAGAAACGTAGCCGTTACTATGTGCGCTATCTCGATGATCAGTAGTGGTTTCTACTAGGGGCGATCCGAACCTGTGGTTATGTATTTGGCATCTTCCATTTGGATCTTCACCCGTAGTCGGGTTGTGATGTTATTTGAATGATGTTTGGCTATGTAATGAATTGTGTGACGTGGCGAGTGTAAGCCAACTATCTCTTTTCCTTTTCATCCCTATTTTTACATGAGATCTGCATAGATACCGAACTTGAGATCATTCCAGAATGGGCTTATACCTTTAAGTCGTGCCTCGACACGTAGGAGGTATAGTCCCATCCTGGGCATTACACGAAGACCTTAACTCCGTATTCTGGGGGCTGCGGACCACACCTAATCGTACGACCGGATATACACCTTTTTTCATGGTGTATGGCGCAGAGGCTGTTCTGCCCTGCGACATAATTCATGACTCACCTCGAGTGCGCATGTACGAGGAGAAAGAAGCCGAGCTAGATCGGCAAAAGACGACCTAGATGGACTCGAAGAAGAGCGAGATACAACGCAAGCACATTCCGCATTTTACCAACAACAGGCTCGGCGATACCAGAGCAGAGAAGTGCGAGCCAAGACAAACAACGTCGGCGAACTCGTTTTACGCCTCCCAGAGAAGAAAAAGGACAAGCTCAAACCAAAATGGGAGGGCCCCTTCATTATCGACGAAGTACTCACCGGTGGAGCCTATCGCCTTCGCAATGCACAGGACAACCGCCTTGAGCCGAACTCATGGAACGCTGCCAGGCTCCGACGATTTTATGGATAGTTCGGTAGCAATTTATTCCTCTCTATAAGTTAGGTCCTGTCTTTTACTTTTTGTTTTTTTCCTTTTCCTCTTTACATTTTCCCTTGTTGACAAGTATTCGGCTCGCCCGAACTGTCACATGACAAGTACATCCTCGAATGTACTTACCTCAAATATACCTGGGGGCTTCTTTAACGAAGCCCCTTACCAATAAAGCTTACTGCTTAAAAATGTCGTCTGTTTTTACAGTCCATCCTTGCCATTATACGCAGCAATATGACTTAAGTTCTAGCCAAGCTGGGTTGCCTGGCTCCTATGTTTACCCCTATGTTCCTGATTGTTCGGCTAAGGTGTAAAGGGAGCACCTCTGCGATTGTTACAGCCAGGTAATCCGGACATGTACCTCAGACTGGGTGAAGCCAAAAGCTAGCACTCTTAAGGGAATGATTGGTCGGCGCATATACGACATATCGCATTCCAAAGCATATTTTAAACTATCACAGGAGATGGTATCCTACAATCCTTCTCATAGGATCGAAAGCCTAGGCCCGCATCTTTATGCACGCCGACCCAGGGAAAGGAACCCCTAACGAAACTATTCTCTCTGGAAGATGTTTCTTACGTTAAATAGTAATATAGCATAACTCCCCGAACACAGTTCATCTGTGCAAGCAATTATGACCGTATTGCCTTGTTTCCGAACATATCACGTGTTTTAACACATGTATTGTATTCGGAAGCACTCCAGCCTTTGGGTTTATGGAGGTTAAAGCAGATGGTCAGCCATGACAAACTTTATATAAATTCGGCTGGAGATAAGTTTGATGGTAAAAGTACATTAATATATAGAATCAAACGACTACTCATTTTCTATTCCCTCTATAAGGCTGTCTAGTTCACGGTCCTATTGGGAAAATTTGGCAACTATCTCTACTTGGTCGTATACCAAATGCGAAGGAATTTCTTGTCCATCGGGCCGTCGAGGTCCCATGCGGTCCATATGATTTGGATCAAGGCGAGCATAGCGCGTCTTCAGCATGGCCCAGGCTTCTTGAGCACCCATGCGACACGGTGATGCTTTCCACAGTTCAAAGCGGCGCCGAGCCCCTTTGAACAAGTCCGCTAAGTCCTCCATAGTTTCTGGAGTAGAGTTGCCCGGCCATAAGGTCCTCACCATACTCTTCATGGCCTTCCGAGCTCACTTGTGGACTCTGGAAAGCTCTTGCAGCATGTCACCCTCAAAACCGGACACTCCTCCTTCGAACTGCCCAGTTAACAAACCTGCAGGAAAAGTTCTATAAGAAACTTTCAAATAAGAGACTATAAGGAAAGGTAGGTATACGCGATATACTAAACATGCTGCTTTTTAGCCTCCGGTTCTCTTCCAAGGCGCTTGCGAGTTGGGCCCTTACGCCGTCTAGCTCCTGTTCGAGCCTAATATTTTTATCCTGCGCTTGGTTCCTTTTTTCCATGGCTTGTGCTAGTGCGCGCTCGCCAGCGGCTGTTTCCTCTTCGGCGAACTTTTTGCCCGCCAAAGAAACTCTTAGCTCCCTCTCTAGTTGGTCGGTCAATCCTGTGGCTGTATTACAAATTAGTATATACATAAAACCATTGTGATCAACAAAACTACAATAGTATCCAGACACAATTGTTCTTACCACCAGCATCCTTTCCGGATTCCTTCGAATTTTTCAATTCGGCGAGCTGGGTCCGGCATTCTACAAGCTCCTTGGATAAATAGTTATTCTTTTCCTGAAGCACCTATAAAAATATAACGATCCTCAAATCAGCTATACCAACTGCTTTAAGTCTCAGGGGCTACTCGCATGGGAACACCAAAATATACACTCACCCGCATATCTTTGAAAGCCCGTGAGTGGCCCCAGCGAGTCCGTCTTGAGCGGCTCGGATATAGGCATCTGCACTAAGGGCGTTAAACGCCTCCTCAGAAAAGATGGGGTCGCACATGGAGGCTTTCCGCCGTCGGTGAACCATCGCAACCTCCACTTCGGAATTAGTAATAGACATTCCGCCCGTATCCTCCGGGAGAGGACAATCCGGCACTGAATCAGCATTAACCCCTGATGAGCCTAATGCCGGATTGACTGGATCTTGGCCTGCATTGTCTCTGCAGACAGTCCGGTTTGTATTCCTCCTAAAAGGAAAAAGACAAAACAGAAAGTTGTCATACCGATTTCACCATCCAGCGCGTGTCAAAACAAGCGTACCTTTTTAAAGGTCTGCTGGTGTTTGCGGTCCTCTTTCACTTCAAAGCCTCACCCGACACGGGCGTCACCCTCTGGGTTGACGGTCTCCGCACAGTTCGGTGTGAGGAGCATCGTCCCTGTTGAAGTATGATAAAATACGGTGGGTAAAGAGCATTAGGAAACTTCTCCTTAATGAGATATGTCCTAAAGTTGATACACGGGAAGAAGGTGAGGCTTGGGTAATCGGGTACTATAGCCACCAGGGGACCCTCACGGCAGGCTTGGTAGAAGAGTCGATCTTCTAGCTCTATACCTATGTCCGGATCTTCATCATATTCGGGACCCGAATTCTGAAATCGGTCCTCTAGCTGTGGGGCGGGACTGTTAATCCCCTCGATAACATTCCTCCACTCATGTTGGGAGAAACCAAATTCAATTCGGTCAGTACATCATAACGAAGGAAAATTGGACGGTCAAGAGAGAGACTTACCCACTCGGGAGGATTGTACATAGAAAAATCTTCCCAGCAGGTTAAACGAATGAAATCTTGTTTCTCTCCCTTGTAAGACCTTCCAGGACAGCGGCTAGAGCGACACGGTCGTCTAGACCTAGGCGTAAGCAGCACGAGGCATCATCCTGGCCATTATAGTGCCACATTGGAAATCCTCTGGCTTGAAGCGGCTGCACGCATCGCCTTATTGAAATAGCCATCACTTCGATTATAGATAACCCCGAACTAGTGAGCAATTTGATCTTGCCAGCCAGTCTTCTCAGCTCTCCTCTCTCTTCTTCTGAGGGACTGCAGGGACACCACTTGAAAAGATTCTTTGGCGGAGCATTGGAAAACATGGGGAGTCCTCGCCGAACTGGATCCGGCAGAGCGACGTCCTCAATATAAAACCACTCTGAAGGCCACTCTTTGGATGCTTTCTTCGGAGTTCCGGGTAGATAGCCTGACCCGGCTAAGCGCCACACTTCGGCGCCCACAACTTCAAATATGGATCCTTTCTCCGATTGAGGGACAAGGCAGAAGTACTTTCTCCACAGCTCAAAGTGAGGCTTGCAGCCCAAGAACAGTTCGCATAAAGCGACAAAACCCGCAATATGCAGGATAGACCCCGGCGTAAGATCGTGCAGTTGGAGACCATAGAACTCCAGGAGCCCCCTAAGAAAGGGGTGAACGGGGAACCCCACGCCTCTTAAAAGGAAGGGGACGAAACATACTCGCTCTCCATTGGAGGGGTTGGGAAAACTCTCTGCCATGGCTTTGTTGCCGATAGACGTTAGTCCGGGCCGGACGTGGACTAGATCCTCTGGGGGACATATCCCTGCGCTTGAAGTGTCCTCAGATGCGCATGAGACACATAGCAGCTTTTCCAATCTCTTGCACGAGGGCCGTGAGGGCGCGAGGAAGAGCTTGGGGCGCTGGCCATGTTTGAAGATTTTTCGCATGCACTAGGGTTTCTTCCGGGTAGAATGGGATGGAGAGGCAGCTGGGATCTATTCTCTTATATAGGCGCCTTCTGTGCATAGTCGAGGGTGTATACACAAAAATGCCCAAACCGTTCACATTCATTGGACACGTGGAAGCCAAGGCGATGGCGGTGAGGACTCGACAGACTACAATATTTAAAGAAGTCGAACTATCATCTAGAAGGACTCACCATGCAAGACCGAAGACATGAAGCCGGACACGATCTCGTCCTTGAAGGCAAGTATGGGGGCTACTGAGGGAGTCCTGTATTCAGTGGTCCTCAGGCATCTAGGTCGTTGAAGCGGGGCCGTATTGATGGGCGACATCAAGACGAAGCAGAAGACCCTCCCCCGTGTTCGGTCAGGACTCTTATGTACGTAGAAAGGCAAGTGTAGAGTCCGGATGTATCAGATTACTTCCTCCCCAAGTCACCCTTGTAACCCTAGGTTCCCTCTAGCGTGTATATAAGCCGAGGGGTTTAGCTTGTAGAGGGGATCATCATCACAATACCCCCATAGGCTAGGCTTTAGGGTTTAGCCATTACGATCTCGAGGTAGATCAACTCTTGTACTCATATTCATCCATATTAATCTAGCAGGAAGTAGGGTATTACCTCGATCGAGAGGGCGTGAACCAGGGTAAACATCGTGTCCCCAGCCTCTTGTTACCATCGATCCTCTAAACACATAGCTTGGGCCCCCCTACCCGAGATCTGCTGGTTTTGACACCGACAGCGGGTCGGGCGGCAGCTTGCGGCGGCTGCGCGAGGGGAGGTGGCTCGGCGGCGCGGGCGGCAGGCAGCAGCGCGGGCGACAAGCGGCGGCGCGGGCGGCGGAGCGGGCGACGGCGGGGTGGCGTTGTGCTGGCAGGGCGGCTCAGCTTTTAAAGAAGCGGCTGGGGGGCATGCCTTGGGGAAGGGGTCGGCCGGTGGCCGTGGCGGCGCCGGACTCCTCCCGTAGTCCTGATCGGAATCCGGGGCGATGGCAGTAGCGGCGAGCTGGGCCGGCTGGCTGAGCTTCGGCCCACTCGGCCTTGTCCGATCTTTTTAAAATAAAAATCACAGAACGAAGAAAAAATCAAAATAAATTCAAATAAATTCCTAAAAATTTCAAAATCAATTTTCACTGTTCCCACCTAATATTTGGACAAAGTGAAAAAAAAATCTGAACTAAAATGCCTAAAATAAAATAAACTTTTTAATGCAAATTTTAAAATAAATAAATTGCAAATAAAATCAAATAAAAATATTTTTACTCATAACTCAATTTCCAACATTTTTATTTTATTTTCTGAAGAAGTCATATTATCTTCTCTCATTTATTTAAAAATATTGAAAATAAATTTTGGCAAAAATAATATTTGATCCAACCCCACTTGAAAATAAAATAAAATTGTGGGTTCTCTTTGGAAATCTTCCAAGTCTCTCCCTTGGGTCCTTGAGTTGCTTAAAGTCTTTGGATCAATTTTCAGTTAAACTCAAATTCAAAATGCTCAAATGATGAATGCATATGAATTGAAAATTGGGATGTTACAAACCTATCCCCTTAAGATGAATCTCGCCCTCGAGATTCGGGTTGGCTAGAAAATAGGTGTGGGTGGTCTTGTCGAAGGTCTTCCTCTCGTTCCCAGGTGGCTTCCTCCTCTATATGGTGACTCCACTGAACTTTTTAAAACTTAATGACCTTGCTGTGGGTATCTCTATCGGCAAACTCGAGAATCTTGACAGGCTTATCCTCATAAGTTAGATCACTCTCTAGCTGAATTGCTTTTAGGGGCACTATATGTCGTAGCGGAATCTCGGCCATCTCTGCGTGAGACTTCTTCAACTGAGATACGTGAAACACATCATGAACTCCGGACAAGGTTTCGGGCAACTCTAGCTGATAAGCTACTTCTCCTCTGCGCTCGAAAACTCTGTACGGTCCCACAAATCATTCCAGTTTACCCTTAACTCCAAAACGCTTAACTCCTCAAAGTGGGGACACACGAAGATATGCTTTATCTCCAACTTCGTAAGTCACTTCTTTGCGCTTAGTATCTGCATAACTTTTATGTCGGGACTGGGCTATCTTCAGTCTATCGCGGATCAACTTGACCTTCTCCTCTGAATCTCTGATTAAATCAGGTCCGAACAACTGGCAGTCTCCTACTTCATCCCACATCAACGGTGTCCTACACCTCCTTCCGTACAAAGCCTCGAAAGGGGCCATCTACAGACTAGTCTAATAACTGTTGTTGTAAGAGAACTCCACATTGGGAAAATTATCATCCCAACTAGATCCCTAATCTAGCGCACAAGCTCTCAACATGTCCTCCAGAATCTGATTGAATCTCTCTCTCTGTCCATCTATCTGTGGATGAAAGGCTGTACTGAATTTTAGCCTCATACCCAAAGTCTCATGCAACTGCTTCCAAAACTTTGAAGTAAACTGTGTTCCTCTATCTGATATAATGGTCCTCGGAACTCCCTGTAGACATACGATCCTGGTCATGTATATCTTGGCCAACTTAGCACTTGTGTAAGTGGTCTTTACGAGGATGAAATGAGCTACCTTAGTCAAACGATCCACAATAACCCATATGGAATCATACCCTGGACGTATCCTGGGTAGTCATGTGATAAAATCCATCCCTAACTTGTTCCACTTCTAATCCGGTATCGGTAACGGCTGTAGTAACCCTGCTAGTTTCTGATGTTCTACCTTGACTCTTTGATAGACGTCACATACCGCTACATACTCGGCAATGTCCTTTTTCATTTCGGTCCACCAAAAATTCTGCTTCAAATCCAAATACATCTTAGTGTTTACTGGGTGCATCGAGTAAGGCAAATCATTAGCTTCTTGAAGAATCAACTTCCTGATCTCTAGGTCATTGGGCACATAAATACGCTCTTCAAACCATAGTTTTCCGTGTTCATCCTCACGGAATCCTTCAGCCTTTCCTTTGGTCATTCTGCCCTTTATTTCTGCAATTCCTTCATCCGTCATCTGGGCTTCTCAAATCTTACCCAACAAAGTGGACTGAATTTCCAATGTGGCAACATAGCCCCTAGGGACTATCTCCAAGTGTAACTCTCGGATGTCATCTGCCAACTCCTTGGGTAATCATCCGGTTAGGAGAGTATTAACATAACTCTTGCGACTTAGTGCATCTGCCATGACGTTGGATTTTCCTGGATGATAATGAAATCTCATGTTGTAATCATTTATGAGCTCCAGCCATCTCCTTTGCCTGAGGTTTAACTCCTTCTGCGTGAAGATATACTTCAAACTCTTACGATCCGTGTATACATCGCAACGGTTTCCAATAAGAAAGTGTCTCGAGGTCTTGAGTGCGTGCACTATGGCTGCTAACTCCAAATCATGTGTGGCATAATTCAATTCATGTGGTCGAAGCTGACATGAGGCATATGAAACAACTCTTCCTTCTTGCGTGAGTACGCCCCCAAGTCCTTGACATGAAGTGTTTCAATATACTTGGAAATCCTTACGAATATTCAGGAGTATTAGCAGTGGGGTTGTGACCAAACGCTTCTTCAACTCCTGCAAACTGGCCTCACATGCTTTGGTCCAATTGTACTTACTTTCCTTCTTCAACAACTCTTTCATGGGCTTCGCAATCTTGGCGAAATTCTCATTGGTCCTCTGATAATATCCCGCGAGTTCAAGAAAACTGTGAATCTCTCCAACTGAGGTGGGTGACTTCCATTCCGTAATGGCCTCTACTTTGGAAGGGTCCACTGCTATACCATCTCCTGATATAACATGTCCGAGAAATCCTACTTCCTTCAACCAAAACTCACATTTGCCGAACATGGCATATAACTGATGTTCCTTGAGCTTCTCGAGAACTAAAAGCAAAAGTTCCTTGTGCTCCTCTTTGTTCTGGGAGTAAACCAATATGTCATCAATGAACACTACCACGAACTTATCCAAGAACTCGATGAATACCTTGTTCATCATACTCATGAAATAGGCAGGGGCATTAGTCAAACCAAATGACATAACCGTATACTCGTAAAGCCCGCACCTTGTGGTAAAAGTTGTCTTAGGTATGTCCTGCTCTCGGATCTTCAACTGGTAATATCCGGACCGTAAATCGATCTTAAAGAAAACTTTGGCTCCTTGCAACTGATCAAACATGTCATTTATCATTGGCAGAGGGTACTTGTTCTTGATCGTCACCTCATTCAGTGCACGGTAATCCACAACCATCCTTAGGGAACCATCCTTATTCTTGACTTGCAGCACTGGGGCTCCCCAAGGTGAAGAACATGGTCGGATATAACCCTTCTCCATTAGATCCTTGATCTTCTTCTTGATCTCTTCTGAATCATTCGCGGGCATCTGGTACAGTCTCTTGGATATTGGTCCAGTGCCTGGTAACACCTCAATCAAGAACTCGATGTCTCTATCAAGTGGCATGCCTAGTAACTCCTCCGGAAACACATCGGGGTAATCCTTCATGACTGGTACATCCTCCTAAACAACTCTCGAGAGCGCATTCACATGCGTCTTCTGGGGTGTGTGCCTCGACACATACTTGATCCTTTTTCCTTCCAGGGTGGTGAGAAGAATTAATCTACTGGCGCAGTCGATGTTTCCTCCAAACTTTGATAGCCAATCCATACCTATGATTACATCCAAACCTTGGGATTCCAAAATGATGAGGTCCGTGGGAAATACATGTCTCCCAATGGTCAATGGCACTTGATAACATCCTCGGCTAGCCATGTACTCTGCTCCCGGGGAGCTTACTAGCATAGGAGACTTAAGGGCTACGGTAGGCAATTGATACTTTTCCACAAAACCCCTTGATATGTATGAATGAGATGAACCAGTGTCAAAAAGAGCAACAGTGGAAGGGTTGGGCTTCTTCCCTGAACTTCTGTTGCCATTCCCATTCTGTCCTTCAAGACACTCTGTGGCATAATGTCCAGTCTTCCCGCACTTGAAACAAGTAATGTGACTCAAATCTCTTTTGGCGGGCGTGGATGGAGTGGAACAGTTCTGATTGTTGTTTCCTCCATTCCCATTGCCATTCTTGGGGCCACTATGGTGGTGTGAACTTTTTCCATTGTGAGAATGTCCTCCAGTGATGGGATGGTTATGTCCTCCAGAGTATGGGGAATAACGGGGCTCCTGTTAGGCTCTAGTGTTAAACTTCCCCGATCCATACTTCCTCTTGCGGGTCTCAATGTTCTACTGCTTTCCTTCAATCATGATGGCCTTCTCTACCAACTCCTGGTAGTTGTTGTAGGTGCCTACCATTAGCTGCATGCTCAACTCATCATTGAGTCCCTCTAGAAACTTCTCCTGCTTCGGAGCGTCAGTGGCTATATCATCTGGCGCGTAGCAAGCTAACTGCCTGAAGTCATCCATGTACTGCCCAAAAATACGGTTTCCATGCGCAAATTGGGAAACTAACGCTTCTTCAGGTTCATGCTCCAGCCGAGACATGTGTAGTGCGAAAGGCTTGTTGAAACTGATCCCAAGTAACTGTAGCAAGTGGATAAGTGGCAGTGTAGTTTTCCCACAAAGTGGCTGCTGGTCCCTCAAGCGGATGTGCGGAAAATCGCACTCTTTCTGCATCCGTGCATCTGACAGTTGCTAGCTCTCTTCCCATCTTGCGGAGGCAGTCATCTGCAACAATCGGCTCGGTGCTACTAGAGAACACCGACGGATTTAACCTTAAGAACTGGGTCAGGTTGTCATGGGTGGAGGAGGTGGGTGGTTGTTGTTGTTGCCTTGGTTTTGAACAGGTAGTTGCATCAAAGTGTTCTGCTGTTGGATCAATTGGGTGAGCTCAGGTGGGTACTCAAATCCGGGCTCATGTCTCGGAGGCACCTGATGAGTTAGAGGGACGAGAATAAGTATATAATGAGGTCTAGGGGAATCACTACCCATATGCACATGAGACAAATAATTTCATATCATATCACTCCATTCAATCAAGGTCACACAAAAGATCCTAATATAAAGCTTGCGAACGATTCTAACTACTTGAAATAATACTACTGATTACAAGGTGGTCATCTAATAACTATCATCGGAAGACTGCATGATATCTGCTCCAGCTTCGTCTTCATAATCACTTTCATCACTGTCGGTGTCGTCTCTCGGAATGTAGTTCTCCGAATGAATGCCCATCTCTAGTTCTGTCTTATCCACATGTACTCCATTCTGCTCCAATAATACGGCGATTTCCTCTTTGTATCCATCACGTACTGTCTTGAGTTCCTCTTCTAACTCCATGTTCTGTGTCATCACCATCTTGGTCTTCGGCATGAGCGTTCACATCTAATTCTCGCAGCGTCGAATGTGTTGGTCCATCTCATCAATGAGTGCTGCAATGGACTCATCGTTCCTGGTACGAATCATCTCCCATTGCTCATCTCGGCGTCCAAAAATCTGGTAGATGGTGTCTTCGAGATCCTTGTTGTAGACTTCACATATGCGTCCAAATGTGATGTGAGCCGCCATACTCTTTCCCAATATCGAAGTAGGTGCATCAAAGGCAAGTTCAAGAGGTTCCGTGACTGGTGCAATAGTCCTTCCAGGAACATTGACTTTGATCTTCCAACACTCCTCTTCCGACAATGTTGCATAGAAATTCCCAGTGATACTTGGTATTCTAATGTGTAAGTGTCTAGTGACTTCCTTCAAGTGTCTTCCGAAAGGGGTGTCATCATAAAGTTGAGTGAACTTGTTCCCGGGGTCTGACATCTATAGAATAGAAATAGACAAGAATTAGAATGAGTAGAGAAGAGCATCCTGTGGCTTATCCTAGTGCTCGCGTCCTACAGTCAACATGTGCTCTGATACCATCTTTGTAGCGACCTCGATCCCTATGGACCGGAGTCTAGTGCTCAGTGCCATCCCTGGATCAGTATGCTGACACACACAGTACTTTGAGGATTTATAGAAGAGTTTCAATCACACTTTATTACATCAAAATCCTCATAAGGAGTCTTATTACAATAATATGGCTGAAGGCCATCTAATAACAATAAACTAATACGATCTTGTGGAAGCATCGAAGATAAGTTGAGTCCATCGAACTCCACGACAAACATTGAGTGCATAACAACGACCTAATCGCACCTTATTCTTCATCGGTAAACTCTACAACATGAGACATTGCAGCCGTGTAGGTCAGCACATTGAATATGCTGGCAAGAACACACTGTAGCAAGTAATGAAGAACAAATGTCTATAACTATATGCATATTTGGCTGGTGGAGGCTGTAAGCTTAGTTTTGCATGAAGGTAGTTTTTCCCTACAACAAAGGACAAACTACTCAGATGTATTAAGCAATATTGAGAATGGGTCCTCCATCTCAATCCCAAATTACCAAAGTCATTAATAACCCAACAAGTTAATTAAATAGAGTGTTGAGATCAGTCCATAACTCAAATACTAGGATACTCAAGCTGTCCATAACCGAAGACACGGCTAATCATGATCAGTTTGTATACTTTGCAGAGGTTTGTGCACTTTTCCCCACAAGACTCGATCACCTCCATTTAACTTCTCGCACTACATGGTGTTTGAGAACCGGATGACCGAGACACAGTCTTTCAGAAGCATTCAGTCTTTACCCTGGATAGACCGGTACAACTACTTTCCCCTACATCTGCTAGTCCACCACTGAAAGAGTTCACACAACATACTCAACTATGCCAGAGCCCATAATGGCTTATGGCAGCACACAGAAGTTTGTAGGCATGAATGATATATGATCCCTTTGAGCCTAGGTGGCATTCCATAGGATGATCACACGGGTCCTCCGGGATCTCCTAGGACAACACAGGATTCCCCAGGTGCCCTACAACCAACCCACCCAGTTGTGTATTAAAGTTGCCACCTTAAACATTCCCTTAGTTGTTATTACACTCACAACTTTCATGAAAACTCACATACCAATCCACGTCTATGAGCATGGCTAAGCAATAAGTAACAAAGCGTATATTCCCCAGGTTGATCTCAAGTCATTGGGTTCCTACCTCATGAACTACAAAGGAATACCACATGTAATCAAGTCCTACTCTTGCAATCTTTGAGGATATAACTAATGCAAGTAAAAACTGGGTATCGAAAAGTAGGATTAAAGTATGAACTTGCCATGCTGATGATCGGTGAAACCTAGTGACACGTAGTAGCACGCTTCACACTCTGTAAATTCTAGTGCAATCAAACAATAGCATACATAAGGAATCATGCAACAGAATCGAAGAACAGATCTCGAACGACTTCGAAAACAAGCAAACGGCTCTTGTAACAAAAAAAAATTTCTAACAGTACCAAAACCAAGTGAATTTTGCCTCATCAGAAAGTTTAGGTCAAGAGCTTCGATTTGCAAAAAGAATCAACTCAAACGGAGTTACGAAACTCAAATTACGATCAAAAGAAGTTCAAATACAAATCTGTTTGAATTCATATTCTAAAACTTTCAAAAACAAATTTGAGTTGCACTACTGGAAAGATAAGATCAAACCGAAGAGTTTGGCGTTGGTTTCACCTAATTCCGACTAACGAGCAAAAAGTAATGATCGTTTGAAGAATAGGGAGTAAACTATAATAATTTAAATCGCGGATATGTCCCTGACTAAAATCAACAGAAAACGAAAACACTAAATAGAGAACGTTCGTTATTCTGTACTAGACAGCGGGCGTTTGTTATTTAATAAAACCTAAAAAAACAACCTATGGTTTTCAAAAAAACGATCTAGGTTTTAGAAAAAAAACGAAAATCGATATCCGAAAAAAAACGGCGGTGATTTTCTTTAACAAAACGGATCGGCGACGGGTCGGGCGGCTCGGCGGGGGTCGGCGGAGGCGGCGTCCGGCGGCGAGGGCGATGCGGCGGCGCGGGTCAGGCGGCGGCTCGCGGCGGCGGTGGTGCGAGGGGTGGAGGCTCGACGGCGCGGGCGGCAGGCGGCGGCGCGGGCGACAAACGGTGGCGCGGGCGGCGGAGCTAGCGACGATGGCGGCAGTGCGGTGCCGGGGTGGCGTTGTGGCGGCGGGCGGCTCGGCTTTTGAAGAGGGGTCCGAGGGCGTGCCTTGGGGAAGGGGCGGCGGCGGCGGACTCCTTCTGTAGTCCTGATTTCTGTTTTTTTACAATAAAATCGCAGAATGAAGAAAATTTTAACATAAATTCAAATAAATTCCTAAAAATTTCAGAATCAATTTTCACCTTTCCCACCTAATGTTTGGGACAAAGTGAACATTTTTCTGAACTAAAAATGTCTAAAATAAAATAAACTTTTTAATGCAAATTTTAAAATAAATAAATTGCAAATAAAATCCAATAAAAATATTTTTACTCATAATTCAATTTCCAACAATTTTTTTATTTTCTGAAGAAGTCATATTATCTTCTCTCATTTATTTAAAAATATTGAAAATGAATTTTGGCAAAAATAATATTTGATCCAACCCCACTTGAAAATAAAATAAAATTGTGGGTTCTCCTTGGAAAACTTCCAACTCTCTCCCTTGGGTCCTTGAGTTGCTTAAAGTCTTTGGATCAATTTTCAATTAAACACAAATTCAAAATGCTCAAATGATGAATGCATATGAATGATCTATGTTAACGTCCAAATTGAAAATTGGGTTGTTAAAGTGGGGTTGCCACTTTTCCATAAAGCGTTGTTGTGTTCACACCATTAGAGTTGCTTTAGCTCAATTCTTAGAGTATAGCTCCCCCTTGACGTTATAAAGAGAAGTCACTCTTCCCTCGATTTAAATGGATCGAAGATCCACACAATTTATTTAGTTGAGATGCAAAAGATTAATGACATGATGGCATGATGACATGATGCAATGCAAAAATAAATAGAGCGATCACAAATGAAACACACGGTCAAACCCGGAACAGCTGGAAGTCTTCTGGAGCATCGGTCTTGGGGCGTCACAACTCTTCCACACTAACAAAGGATCTCGACCCGAGATCCCGGAGATGGCACTGGATAGACGAGGATAAGGAAGAGGTAAACACAAAGTTGCTTCTTGACAAACGAGTGAAACCATAGTCCTTGAGAGGTTGAACAAATTGAAAGAAGAATACAACAGAGATGAACGAAGATGAAAACATTCCGTTAGAAAATAGGAGCAAGGAACAATACGAGAATGAAGAATTTAGGTGACAACATAGACATTGAAACCACTCCGGTTAAAACAAGATATAGAAGGAATAAGAATGAAATAATTTGGACATCATTCCGACTGTAAATGGAAGGAATTGAACATGAACTTGAGGAGATGGAATGATACTGTCGGGACCCCGATCCTAAGTCACACCGGTCTAGCATGTAACACACCATATCACTTTGCGGCCTCACGCACGGTATCCCCACGGGTGCCACCTTACCTGGCCCGGGACCATTTGCGCATTTTGGCTCACGTATATGATAGTGTCGCTAGCATCCATATGACAGAGAACCCGTGCCGACATGACCAGTTATAAACCAAAAGTGGCACTAAATTACAGAGACAGGCATTCATGACCCAGCAACGAACGTGTCGGTCATCAACGTATGAACCCAAGTCGTAGCAAGCTACAAGGACTTAAAGGAACAACGCGTGACATTTCCCCTAAGGGACAAACACAGGAACGAAGAAGGACACATGCCGGTCAGCCTAAGTGTTCCGGAGCAGTAGCAAGCTACCAGGGCTCAGTGGAAACACTAGGAGACATTTCCCTGTAAGATAGGCTACCAAGGGTAACAACTAGGTGTCGGATCCCACACATACCAAGCATTTCAAAACATACACACAATATGCTCAATATGTGCAAATACAACATGGCATCACAACAAGACTCTAATAAACAAAGTATTTATTCATTAGGCTCCGAGGAGCCAGATATTACAAACATGGGTCTCATGACCCAACATTCAGAGCATACAAGCAAGAGGCGGAAGCACAACATGTCTGAGTACAGACATCTACAAATGAAAAAGGCTGAAGAGCCTGACTATCTACAACATACGTCCAAGATCGTTGCTGAGGTACAAGCTACTTGTCGAAGTCCAAGCGGAACTACTAGTGAGACATCAATCCTATCTGCAAAACATAAATTAAGCAAACATGAGTACAAAGGTACTCAGCAAGACTTACATCAGATCCTATCATACATGCACTTGTATCAAGAAGGCTAAGTGGGTTTTAGTTGCAGCAAGCCAGCTTTGACTCAGTGGCTATCCTATTCTACGATTGCTGGTAACTTTGAGGTGGCGCACACGAGTCCACTAAGCACCACACAATACACCACTATGGATTCATCCCCGTCTCCCTACGAGAAGGCCATCCATAGCACTCACACTTGTCTTGAGTATTTTTAGAGAATCCACTTCAAGTTGTCTATGTACCACGTAAGCATCCAAGAAGTCCATAACCGTGGACCCGGCTATTCGAATAGATCATGTTAACCCTGCAGGGGTGTACTTCTTCACACACGCTCTCGCCACTTACCGCCACGTACAAGTCGTGTATCTCGGCAACCTTCAAGCGGAAGCCTGGCGAGGGTGTCGGCCACGACCTGACTAACCACACAAGTCTCTCGTCCAGGTTTATCGCCTATTCGGGTTCCATCCGTGGGGAGATCCGGCCGGGGTGTCTCTCACGGCCCCAAATGATGTGCGCAGGGTTCCCAAGCCCACCTCGCCGAGTGGATCTACGCTTGGTACACCGTGCCACGGTGCCTAGTCTGCCCCAAGCCCACTGGCTGAGTGCCACTTGGTAGACTACTAACACTACCTACAAACACCAGAAACTTGTTGCAACTCCTGGACAGAGATCATGTTGATTAATAAGTCGAGAGGGGTCGAGTTACCAGAACCCAATGTGTGGTAGTAGCTAGTCATTGGACAACATACACATAACTCAGTTCTTAGGGACGGTTCCAGTGAGACAACCCACCATGTACTCCTACATGGCCTCTCACCACTACCTTTACCAAAACGTGTTCACATGCTTAACCCTCAGCATCAGAACATATCATTTCACTCCAATTCATTCCCGATGAATCGGACCTGACACACTCTAAGCAATAGCAAGCAAGGCATGGTAAGATCACATCATGGCTTCAATCAACTCCTACACATGCTAGTGGGTTTCAACTATTTACTGTGGAAAGACAGGTCATGCAGAGGAATTGGTTCAACTACCGCAGCATAAAGTAGCAGTTGAAGTCGTTGTTGTCCTAATGCAATAATAGGGAGCAGGAGTGAGAGAGGGGTTGTATCGGAATGAACAAGGGGGTTTGCTTGCCTGGTAAAACAACGTGCAGAGCACTGCTCCTCTAACAGGTACTCTGGATCGGTCTCCGGAGCTGGACCTATCGAGAAGAACGGTGCCGACAGTCAAACACAAGCATATGGAACAATATGATGCATGATCATGGCATGAGGATATGATGTTGTTGAGCTAATGCAACTAGCATTCAATTGAAAAGAAGTCCATTTGAACCAAGGTTCAAATGCAACTCTAAAATAAGCATTTTAAATGCCATTTATGTGTTTTCATAAAAACAGTAGGTTTAACTTCATTTGTCATGCATGAAAATGGTACAGATGGATAGATTGAATTTTTCTGATAATTTTTCATATATAAATTATTTCATTCTGAGCTACGGTTGAATTTCTGTGATTTTTTGAAGTTTAAGCCAATTTCTGAAATAAATAAATCATTTAAGATTTATTTAAATACCAGAGCTGGAATACTGCGTCAGCATGACACGAACATGACATCAGCAGGTCAAAGGGCTGATCCAGAGTCAAACCTGACAGTGCGGTCCACTGGTCAGTGACTCAGTTAATTAATTGAGTTAATTAACACTAAACTAATCCTAACAGAAAAATCAGCAGGGCTGGGCCCACATGTCAATGGCTAAACTAATTAACAAAAACTAATTAATTAACTTAACAGTCAACTAACTAAAAGGGGTGGGGGCCCACCTATCATTGACCCAGGGGGTCAAATCTGGGTCAAACCGCAGCTAACACGCCGGCGTTGAGCCGCCGGCGGCAGCAAACGCGGCGGAGGGCATCGGGATTTCTGTTCCGGGGGTCTTCTGCGCAGCTGAGACCATCTTCGGGGAGCTGGAGCTCACCCGCATCCATCCCAGCCAGCGGCAGCAGCTAGGGCGGCCGGAGCTCGCCGGAAACGAGCTCGCGGCGGCGCCGGAGTTCGGGCTTCGTCGGGATTGGAGCTACGGGGCACGGGGAGGCTAACAGAGAGGTGCTACGGGTTCCTGGTGAAGCGGCGGATGCAGTGACACGCTCAGCTTGGAGCTTGCGTGGCTGTGGCTACGACGGCGGCATCGCCGGCGGCGGTGAGGTCGGGCATCTGCGGGGGTAGGACCTAGAGGTCGCAGACGACGGCGAGGACAGGGGGGAAAGATTTGGGAGCTCACCACGGTTCTGCTGGGGGGGTCAGTGGCTCGGGGAGGCTTCTGCTGCGGCGAATTCGTCGGCGGCGATCGTCGGCGTCCGAGGAGGAAGACGATGACGACGGCGGCTCCACAGGGCGTCCGGCGTCTGGTGGCTTGACGGAGAGGACGAGGGAGTCGTGGCGGAGCTCTCAGGCTACTCGGAGAGGCGAGGGGGAGACGGTGGCTACGGCAACGGCGATCGTCGGCGAGGGCGGCGTTCGTGAGTTGCGAGAGAGAGCGAGGGAGAGGAGGGGAGAGGTTCAGGAGAGTGCGAGAGGGTCGGGGGAGGTGCGTGGCTCGTCCAGAAGCGACCAGGCGGCGAGGGGGAGTGAAGCAGGCAGCTCGCGTGGCGCTCCCGCCGTGTGCGTGCGCCGGCCACACGCCCCGCCTACTGGCGCGGGGAAGACGGCAGGGGGAGGCTCGGTGGGCTGGGCCGGCTCTGCCTGGTGGGCTGCAGGTAAGCCAGGTAAGCTATTTCCTTTTATTTGCTTTTCTATTTTTCTGACATTTGTTTCGATTTAATTTCTTAATTAAATCAATTATTTTCTGCTGACATATTTATTTTGCAGGGACCTAGGAATTAATCCAAGCCCCTAAAAATAAACAATCAGAATTTTGGACATATATAAAATATATAATATATATATATCCAATGCAAATAACTATTTCATTAATTCCAAATGCCCAAAATAAATACTTATGAGCTCCTAATAATATTGGTTTGATTTTTATCTCTAACCAATATTTTCTGAGGGCCACATGAACATTTTCTTGGACCTTTTTGGAGCAATTTTTATTTGGGTCATTTTCAAAAGGGTTTCTGAGGGTTTCACAAATCCTCATTTCAATTTCATTTGAAAATTAAACATGATGCAAACCACAAGACTAACCTAGTGCATACCAGAACTAGGGTTGTGACAACTCGCCTCCACTCGAAAGAATCTCGTCCCGAGATTCAGGAGTAGGCGGAAAGAAGGTAGGGTACTCCAGTCGGAGACGATCTTCTCGCTCCCAAGTAGCTTCTCTCTCGGAATGATGAGACCATTGAACTTTGAGAAACTTGATGTTATGATGTCGGGTGACACGCTCTGCTTGATCCAAAATGCGAACATGATACTCTCGATATGTGAGGTTATCTTGGAGATCAAGCGTTTCGTGGTCCACTCCGCGGATGGGATCCGAGAAGCAACGCCTGAGTTGAGAGACGTGGAAGACATCATGAACTCGAGAAAGATGTGGGGGTAGTTCCAATTGGTAGGCAACCTCTCCTCGTTTAGCGAGAATGCGAAAAGGACCAATGTAACGAGGAGCCAACTTGCCCTTGATACCGAAACGATGGGTACCCTTCAAAGGAGTAACCCGAAGATAAGCTTTGTCGCCAACTTCATAAGCCACTTCCTTATGATGACGATCATATTGTCTCTTTTGACGAGACTGGGCTGATTTCAAATTCTCACGAATGATACGAACTTGCTCTTCTGCTTCCTGGATCATATCCGGTCCAAAGAATTGTCTTTCACCAGTTTCTGACCAGTTCAAAGGTGTTCGACATCTTCGTCCATAAAGAATCTCAAAAGGAGCTTGCTTGAGACTGGATTGATAGCTATTGTTATAAGCAAACTCGGCGAAAGGAAGACATTTCTCCCAATACATACCGAATGAGATAACGCAAGCTCTAAGCATGTCTTCGAGAATTTGGTTAACCCATTCCACTTGACCACTTGACTGAGGGTGGAAAGCGGTGCTGAAAGAAAGATGGGTGCACATGGCAGTCTGGAAACTCTCCCAGAAATGAGAAGTGAAAAGACTACCACGGTCTGAATTGATCTCTAGTGGGACACCATGAAGTGACACTATTCGAGAAATATACAAGTCAGCAAGCTGACTAGCAATGATACTCTCTCGAACAGGTAGGAAGTGAGCCACTTTGGAGAGACGATCAATGACTACGAAGATAGCATTATTCCCTCTCTTGGTCCTGGGAAAGCCGGTGATGAAGTCCATACCAACTTTATCCCATTTCCACTCAAGAATAGCTAGAGGCTGAAGGGTGCCAGCAGGTCTTTGATGTTCTGCCTTAACACGACGACAAACGTCACATTTAGCAATGAACTCAGCAATTTCTCTCTTCATCCTAGTCCACCAGAACCTCTGGCGTAGGTCCTGATACATCTTAGTACTACCGGGATGAATCGTGAGAGGAGATTCATGAGCCTCTTTAAGAATCAATTGCCGAAGATGTTGCTTCTTGGGAACCACCAGCCGGTTTTGGAAGAGAAGAACACCTCGGTCATCTATGGAGAAACTACCAGCAATAACCTTGGCAATGTTTCTCTTGATCCGGGTAATTCCGGTATCATGCTTCTGGGCTTCTATGATATGATCCACAAGAGTAGGTTTCGCCACCAAAGTAGAAAGGAATCCGTGAGGAGCAATGTGAAGATTAAGCTTACATAATTCCTCATGGAGAAGTGGTTGGCCCTGCTGCAACATGAGATTGTTGCAATAGGATTTACGACTTAGCGCATCAGCCATGACATTGCCCTTGCCCGGGGTGTAGGTAATCCCTAAGTCGTAATCGGAGATCAACTCCAACCAACGTCTTTGCCTAAGATTCAAATCTGGTTGGGTGAAGATATACTTGAGACTCTGGTGATCGGTGTAGATCTCGCAATGATTACCAAGGAGGTAATGTCGCCAGGTCTTAAGTGCATAGACTACGGCTCCAAGTTCTAGATCATGTGTAGGATAATTCTCCTCATGTGGATGCAACTGTCGAGATGCATAGGCAATCACACGACGATCCTTCATAAGAATGCAACCTAGTCCCTGTCGTGAGGCATCACAGTAGATAACAAAGTCCTTAGTGAAATCCGGTGGCACAAGAGCAGAAGTCAGGCGTCTTTTCAGTTCCTGAAAACTGTGCTCCCACTGTGGGGACCACTCAAACTTTTTATCTTTCTTAAGAAGTTCCGTGAGAGGTTTGGCCACTTTAGAGAAGTTCTCAACAAAGCGGCAACAATAACTGGCTAGACCAAGGAAACTCCTAACGTGTTTAACTGTTTCAGGCGGAGTCCAATCAAGAACGGCCTGAACTCTCTCGGGGTTGACAGCAATGCCCTTACCAGAGATTACATGGCTGAGATAGGTCACTTCTGGCAACCAAAATTCGCACTTGGAGAAGTTGGCATAAAGGCGGTGCTCTCTGAGTTTTTCTAGAACAAGTCTAAGATGTTCGGCATGCTCTTCCTCGTTTTTCGAGTAGATAAGAATATCATCGAGACAAACCACGACGAACTTATCTAAATACTCCATGAAGATCGAGTTCATCAAGCGGGAGAAGGTGGCTGGAGCATTTGTTAAACCGAAGGACATGACGGTGTACTCGTACTGACCATAACGAGTGACGAAAGCCGTCTTGGGGTTGTCCCCATTTCTAATCTTGATTTGATGGTATCCTAACCTCAAATCCATCTTGGAGAAGACTGAGGATCCAGTGAGCTGATCATACAGGTCGTTGATCCTGGGAAGCGGATACTTGTTCTTTACCGTGACCAAATTAACGGGGCGATAATCTACAACCATCCGATCCGTACCATCCTTCTTCTTAACGAAGAGGACGGGGGCAAGCCTAGGGAGAAGAACTAGGACGGATGAAACCCTTTTGCAAGGACTCATCAAGTTGTTTCTTAAGCTCGGCTAGTTCTAAGGGTGCCATTTTGTAGGGTCTCCTAGAGATTGGGGCGGTTCCTGGGATAAGCTCTATAACAAACTCTACATCTCGGTCGGGTGGAACACCTGGCAGTTCCTCTGGAAAGACATCCGGAAAGTCACGGACTACCGGAACATCTTCAAGATCTGGAAGAGGGCTGGCATTAAGAGAATAGAGTTGAGTCTTTGCAACTCTAGTGGTGACGGTGACTATCTTGCCAGATGGGTGTGTAAGCTGAACAGACCTAGTGAAACAATCAATCTTGGCATGATGAGCTGTCATCCAGTCCATACCCAAGATGATATTAATATCTGAAGACTTGAGGGCTACAAGTGATGCAAGGAACACAAGTCTGTCGACAAGGATTTCATTACCATGGCTTACACTAGAAGTTTGCCATTTGGAACCAGGAGTTTGAATGAGTAGTGGGGAGGGCATATCATAAAATGACATGTCGTGCAAACGGGCATAACTTTCGGAAATGAAAGAATGGGATGCTCCAGTATCGAATAGAACCGATGCCGGATGACAATTGACAAGAAGTGTACCAAGAACGACATCTGGATCATCATGAGCGTCCTTGGCTGAGACGTGATGCACACGTCCATGTTCGGTGGGAGCTGACTTAACACTGATCATCTTGCGTGATGATTTATCACGTCTAATAGACTTTACGGAATGGGATGGGGCAACACGGGTCTGAGTGCAAATACGAGCAATGTGGCCCGGTTCTCCGCACTTGTAACAAATCCTAGAGGTAGGACGTGGACCCGCATTGGCAAACGGTCTAACAATAGGCCTGGGTGGAGCATACTGCTGAACTGGAAGAGGTACCACACGAGATGGCCTCGGAGGATAAATGGGTGGAAGAACAGAGTTCGGAACCCAAATCCGGCGCTTCTGAGAACTAGAACCGGAGGAAGATCCCAGATCAAGGGTGTGCTTACGAGACTCATCGTAAGTGAGCTAAGCTGTCTCTGCATTGATGGCCTTATTCACAAGAGCATGGAATGTGTTGCAATGATGCAAGTGGAGATCACGACGCAGTTTGGGGTTGAGACCCTTCCGGAACCTAGCCTGCTTCTTGGCGTCCGTGGACACTTCTTCTGTAGCATAGCGGGCGAGGTTCTCAAACTCTCGACTATAAGCATCAACAGCCATCTTAGCCTGTGTAAGACTATAGAACACTTCTCTCTTACGATCGATAAGGGCTTGAGGAATATGATGCTCACGAAAAGCCTCGGTGAAATCTCTCCAGGTAGGAATCTGGTCAGCTGGAATCATGGCCTCATAGTTCTGCCACCAAAGACTAGCAGGACCTTCCAGGTGATAAGTGGCATAGATGACCTTGTCATCTTCAGCTACATTCGCAGAACGCAGCTTGTGAGTGATACTACGGAGCCAGTCATCTGCATCGAGTGGCTCAATGGAATGATGAAAGGTGGGTGGTTTTAGACGAATGAAATCATGGATGGTTGTTGATTCCTTGCACTGATGTGTGGTGTTCTCCTCAATACGTGCCAACAAGCGGTTAGACTCACGCTTGTTTCTCTCCATCTCTATCATTAACTCTGCCAACGAAGGCTGGTCGGGAGGATCCTCCTCATCCCTACCACCTCCGTGGTTCTGTCTATGAGTAGCTGAGCTTCGCTTAACTGAAGACATCCTGAGAAGCGAAACCGAAGACGTAAACATCACAACTATAGTACGCATAAGGTAGAACAAGAAATTAGTATCTCTCGAATTACTAGGATAATTCCGGCAGCGTGACGGCAGTAAAAGCTCAGAATGAGACATCCTGCTAACAAAGGGTAGTTCAGCATCTCAACATCATCACTCAAGGTTCTGTGATAGTACTAAAACAACTTCACCGGAAGAACTTGAAACAAGATTAGGACTCTGATCAACCAATCTTAAGGAACTACGGAGTAGTAACTCGTGATCCTGATAGACGGAAGAGAAAGCCTAGTTCCTTAACCCCGTAGGAAAGGTAAGATGACTCAGATCAGAAGACATGAGGTATAAGGAGTAAAAGAGCCTTACGTTCCCTTCCACAATCAATTCCCTTATATAACTAAGGAATTTCTAAACTCAACTTCGACCAGTTTGGCTTGGTAATCCTACAGGCAGTCAGGCTCTGATACCAACCTGTCGGGACCCCGATCCTAAGTCACACTGGTCTAGCATGTAACACACCATATCACTTTGCGGCCTCACGCACAGTATCCCCACGGGTGCCACCTTACCTGGCCCGGGACCGTTTGCGCATTTTGGCTCACGTATATGATAGTGTCGCTAGCATCCATATGACAGAGAACCCGGGTCGACATGACCAGTTATAAACCAAAAGTGGCACTAAATTACAGAGACAGGCATTCATGACCCAGCAACGAACGTGTCGGTCATCAATGTATGAACCCAAGTCGTAGCAAGCTACAAGGACTTAAAGGAACAACGCGTGACATTTCCCCTAAGGGACAGACACAGGAACGAAGAAAGACACATGCCGGTCAGCCTAAGTGTTCCGGAGCAGTAGCAAGCTACCAGGGCACAGTGGAAACACTAGGAGACATTTCCCTGTAAGATAGGCTACCAAGGGTAACGACTAGGTGTCGGATCCCACACATACCAAGCATTTCAAAACATACACACAATATGCTCAATATGTGCAAATACAACATGGCATCACAACAAGACTCTAATAAACAAAGTATTTATTCATTAGGCTCCGAGGAGCCAGATATTACAAACATGGGTCTCATGACCCAACATTCAGAGCATACAAGCAACAGGCGGAAGCACAACATGTCTGAGTACAGACATCTACAAATGAAAAAGGCTGAAGAGCCAGACTATCTACAACATTCGTGCAAGATCGTAGCTGAGGTACAAGCTACTTGTCGAAGTCCAAGCAGAACTACTAGTGAGACATCAATCCTATCTGCAAAACATAAATTAAGCAAACATGAGTACAAAGGTACTCAGCAAGACTTACATCAGATCCTATCATACATGCACTTGTATCAAGAAGGCTAAGTGGGGTTTAGTTGCAGCAAGCCAGCTTTCACTCAGTGGCTATCCTATTCTACGATTGCTGGTAACTTTGAGGTGGTGCACACGAGTCCACTAAGCACCACACAATACACCACTATGGATTCATCCCCGTCTCCCTACGAGAAGGCCATCCATAGCACTCACACTTGTCTTGAGTATTTTTAGAGAATCCACTTCAAGTTGTCTATGTACCACGTAAGCATCCAAGAAGTCCATAACCGTGGACCTGGCTATTCGAATAGATCATGTTAACCCTGCAGGGGTGTACTTCTTCACACACGCTCTCGCCACTTGCCGCCACGTACACGTCGTGTATCTCGGCAACCTTCAAGCGGAAGCCTGGCGAGGGTGTCGGCCACGACCTGACTAACCACACAAGTCTCTTGTCCAGGTTTATCGCCTATTCGGGTTCCATCCGTGGGGAGATCCGGCCGGGGTGTCGCTCACGGCCCCAAATGATGTGCGCAGGGTTCCCAAGCCCACCTCGCCGAGTGGATCTACGCTTGGTACACCGTGCCACGGTGCCTAGTCTGCCCCAAGCCCACTGGCCGAGTGCCACTTGGTAGACTACTAACACTACCTACAAACACCAGAAACTAGTTGCAACTCCTGGACAGAGATCATGTTGATTAATAAGTCGAGAGGGGTCGAGTTACCGGAACCCAATGTGTGGTAGTAGCTAGTCATTGGACAACATACACAGAACTCAGTTCTTAGGGACGGTTCCAGTGAGACAACCCACCATGTACTCCTACATGGCCTCTCACCACTACCTTTACCAAAACGTGTTCACATGCTTAACCCTCAGCATCAGAACATATCATTTCACTCCAATTCATTCCCGATGAATCGGACCTGACACACTCTAAGCAATAGCAAGCAAGGCATGGTAAGATCACATCATGGCTTCAATCAACTCCTACACATGCTAGTGGGTTTCTACTATTTACTGTGGAAAGACAGGTCATGCAGAGGAATGGGTTCAACTACCGCAGCATAAAGTAGCAGTTGAAGTCGTTGTTGTCCTAATGCAATAACAGGGAGCAGGAGCGAGAGAGGGGTTGTATCGGAATGAACAAGGGGGTTTGCTTGCCTGGTAAAACAACGTGCAGAGCACTGCTCCTCTGACAGGTACTCTGGATCAGTCTCCGGAGCTGGACCTATCGAGAAGAACGGTGCCGACAGTCAAACACAAGCATATGCAACAATATGATGCATGATCATGGCATGAGGATATGATGTTGTTGAGCTAATGCAACTAGCATTCAATTTAAAAGAAGTCCATTTGAACCAAGGTTCAAATGCAACTCTAAAATAAGCATTTTAAATGCCATTTATGTGTTTTCATAAAAACAGTAGGTTTAACTTCATTTGTCATGCATGAAAATGGTACAGATGGATAGATTGAATTTTTTTGATAATTTTTCATATATAAATTATTTCATTCTGAGCTACGGTTGAATTTCTGTGATTTTTTGAAGTTTAAGCCAATTTCTGAAATAAATAAATCATTTAAGATTTATTTAAATACCAGAGCTGGCATACTGCGTCAGCATGACACAAACATGACATCAGCAGGTCAAAGGGCTGGTCCAGAGTCAAACCTGACAGTGGGGTCCACTGGTCAGTGACTCAGTTAATTAACTAAGTTAATTAACACTAAACTAATCCTAACAGAAAAATCAGCAGGGCTGGGCCCACATGTCAGTGGCTAAACTAATTAACAAAAACTAATTAATTAACTTAACGGTCAACTAACTAAAAGGGGTGGGGGCCCACCTGTCATTGACCCAGGGGGTCAAATCTGGGTCAAACAGAAGCTAACACGCCGGCGTTGAGCCGCCGGCGGCAGCAAACGCGGCAGAGGGCATCGGGATTTCTGTTCCGGGGGTCTTCTGCGCAGTTGAGACCATCTTCGGGGAGCTGGAGCTCACCCGCATCCATCCCAGCCAGCGGCAGCAGCTAGGGCGGCCGGAGCTCGCCGGAAACGAGCTCGCGGCGGCGCCGGAGTTCGGGCTTCGTCGGGGTTGGAGCTACGGGGCACGGGGAGGCTAACGGAGAGGTGCTACGGGTTCCTGGTGAAGCGGCGGATGCAGTGACACGCTCAGCTTGGAGCTTGCGTGGCTGTGGCCACGACGGCGGCATCACCGGCGGCGGTGAGGTCGGGCATCTGCGGGGGTAGGACCTAGAGGTCGCAGACGACGGCGAGGACAGTGGGGAAAGATCCGGGAGCTCACCGTGGTTCTGCTGGGGGGTCAGTGGCTCGGGGAGGCTTCTGCTGCGGCGAATTCGTCGGCGGCGATCGTCGGCGTCCGAGGAGGAAGACGATGACGACGGCGGCTCCACAGGGCGTCCGACGTCTGGTGGCTTGACGGAGAGGACGAGGGAGTCGTGGCGGAGCTCTCGGGCTACTCGGAGAGGCGAGGGGGAGACGGTGGCTACGGCAACGGCGATCGTCGGCGACGGCGGCGTTCGGGAGTTGCGAGAGAGAGCGAGGGAGAGGGGGGGAGAGGTTCAGGAGAGTGCGAGAGGGTCGGGGGAGGTGCGTGGCTCGTCCAGAAGCGACTTGGCGGCGAGGGGGAGTGAAGCAGGCAGCTCGCGTGGCGCTCCCGCCGTGTGCGCGCGCCGGCCACACGCCCCGCCTACTGGCGTGGGGAAGACGACAGGGGGAGGCTCGGTGGGCTGGGCCGGCTCTGCCTGGTGGGCTGCAGGTAAGCCAGGTAAGCTATTTCCTTTTATTTGCTTTTCTATTTTTCTGACATTTGTTTTGATTTAATTTCTAAATTAAATCAATTATTTTCTGCTGACATATTTATTTTGCAGGGACCTGGGAATTAATCCAAGCCCCTAAAAATAAACAATCAGAATTTTGGACATATATAAAATATATAATATATATATATCCAATGCAAATAACTATTTCATTAATTCCAAATGCCCAAAATAAATACTTATGAGCTCCTAATAATATTGGTTTGATTTTTATCTCTAACCAATATTTTCAGAGGGCCACATGAACATTTTCTTGGACCTTTTTGGAGCAATTTTTATTTGGGTCATTTTCAAAAGGGTTTCTGAGGGTTTCACAAATCCTCATTTCAATTTCATTTGATAATTAAACATGATGCAAACCACAAGACTAACCTAGTGCATACCAGAACTAGGGTTGTGACAGATACTTGATGAAATCAACAACACAACGCCTCCAAAACTATTGAACGAATGGCACAAGGGGTAAGAAAGGCTTCAGACAACACTCCGGTTGAAAAGTCAGGAAAAACTTGATAAAATGAGGGAACTTGAATGGAGGTCACAACACTCCAGATAAATGGACAAGCAAGGGAAGAATATGATCTTAACAAAAGAGATGATGGTCGAAGAGAGAAGCATCACAACGCCTCCAGAACAGGTGAAAGAACGGGATGAAAAGAACGAAAAGGAAGAAGATATGTACCACAATTGAATTAAAACGGGCATCCTTACGAAGAAGGGTTGAACGGAGTTGTTGAAAAATCAACAAGCAAAACATATGCTTCTCGTGGACTTATGAAAACAACTCAAAACTAGCGGTGAAATTCTGCCACTAATGGAAAACATTTGATTGGATTGAGATCAACAAGGAGACGAAAAGTAAATTCACCGGTAGGATAAATGAAGAACTTTGGTCATTTATAAGCACCATCAATAGCATCAATCCTTAGGGAAAAGCTTTAGGTGAAATACAGCCCAAGATTACTCCAACGAATAAATTTAAGGGTTGGAAAGATATCCTGAACAAAGAAAATGATGGGTTTAAATATCTCATTCCTGACAACTTGTGAATCATGAAACATGAAGGGAAATTGTCAAAAATGGCATACCACCATCTCAAACGATAAGGTAGAAAGAATTGCACTTCAAAATGCATGAGAAGAATACTTGAGCTCCAACAAGAATCTTGATGAATACTTCGAGGAAGAATTAAATCCTGATGAACCACCATGAAAACTCCGGTAACAAAAGGATGAGAAGTGAAGGATGAAAATAATAAGATTGAAGCCTTACAATGATTAGATGGAGCTTTGAAATGATATAATTGAAATAACTTGGAGCTCCGGAAAACAAGATGAACAACTTGGAACCAAGAATATGATATGATGAACAAGCTCCGGAAAAAGAGATTAATCACTTCGAGGAAATAAGAACAAGATTTTACTGGATGCTTATCCTTCATCAAATTAGATTGATGACAAGCAACGGATTTGGCATACTACTGATTCTTCTTGAAAAGGATTGGAGAGATATATAGCCAAACTTGAGAAAAGTCTTGAATGACTTACCGGTAGGATTTGGAAAGAACGATTGAAATGGTATGATAATAAAGGAAGAGGAATGTTAAATCAACCACCGTAAGAATATGGAGACGAACGAAGAGGCATCAATTAAGAATAGTTGGAGGACGAAGTTGAAAACTGAGAACGAAGAAATCTTCTGAAGTGATGGCCTTCGGAGGATCGAAATGGAAAACACTTTCTGAAATACTCCGGATGGGTAAGGAGAAGAATTTCTGAAAAAATAATAGTGGAGAGGATAACATGAAACTAGAACCACGAATCTTCAAGAGAACGGACAAGATTTAGAGGTAAACTCTTCTTCAGTCTTCAAAACCTGAGAATGACGATGAGATACATCACCATTGATTATTGAGGCACTCCGAAAAGAAGAATTAAAAGGTTGAACCAACGATGAAAAGAATTTGAAAGCAATCTTGGAGAAGGCATATGCCTGATGGAATACATTCTTACGTCACACTTGAAAGAATCTGAGAATAACTCGAGAAAAATTAGAAGAGTCAGGTAAGATCCTGGAGAAGACCTGTGGGTTAGGGCCCACTCAAAATAAATCACCGTCGAAAAAGATTGCTTAAGAGATATTGCACCGGTTGAATTAAATGGCTTGAATAAGATGACAATCCTCAAAATAGCTTGAACGGATTAAGAATTGAAACACGGATCTTCTGAGATACCTTGTACACTCTGGATAAGAATCAAGGAGAGTTGAATAAACAAGAGAGACTTTGGATAAGAAATATTAACATGTGAAACAAGAGGAAAGATATGATTAACACAGACGCTTGAATTTAGTCCACCAGAGAAGAAACAAGAGACTGAGATTGATAAACTTGAAACTTCCTGAGCATCTTCACGAGAGATCATCGGATAAGGACATTGAAGGAAAAGAATGAAGAAACATCACATGAATAAAATGGATATTTCATTTTAGAATTTCTGGCTTCGAGAAGAAGAAGGGTGGGAGGGTGGGGAAAACAAAGACAATTTGGGTTGAATGAAACAGACACCATTCAGAAAAACCAAGAATTGTTCTTGCACATATTAAAAGGATCGGGTTAACATGAAGAGAAGCACGCCGGTTGAAAAGAATTTAACATAACAATCTCGATGATTAAGAAGGACTAGCACTCCCATAGAAGTATGAGAACACCGATTAGGAAAGGTATGGAATCAACACTTGACATCGAAGCAACTCGAATACTGTCGTGGAATTAACACGGCAGATGTCCGGTTTAATGGACTTGATGATGGAACCATCGCACGGGTTAGCTTGAAAGGGTTCATGGCGCACAAAGGACACAAAGGATTTTATACTAGTTCGGCCCCTTTGAGAAGGTAAAAGCCTACGTCTAGTTGGTTTGGTATTGCTTGGGCGTCGGTTTACAGGGAGCGGAATCGCTTGCCTGCGTCTCGACGTATCGATTGTTGCTTGTCCTTGAACCGGTGCCGGGTCGTCCCTTTATATAGAGGTGACGCCTGGTCCGATTTACAGAGTCCCGAGGCCGGCTCATAATCGTGTCCGCCTCGGTCTCTGTCCTTTCTTTCTTATCTCTCAAGTTACATCTCCTTGGCGGTTTACAACCGTATTTCTATACATGGGCCTTGAAATCTCATAGGCCGTAATCTCTACTAAAATAATGAACCAAGTGCAATATAACTAAACCGGTTTACAATATCCGGTTTATACCTACTAACCGTATCCCTGACATTAGGCCCCAGAATGATTTGAACTTGTTCATATCAGTCTTCATTGTCTTCCGCAACTTTTCTTCTGTCTTCATTTTTTCCTGTAAACCGGCTCTGACGTCATCTTCCGAAATCATTAAAGTCTGACAATGACATCAGCTCCGCATTTATCGCCGCGAGCTGTACTGTAGCTTATTTTTAATGGTTATCCCGAGAATCGAGGCGTTCAACGGATCTTTATCCGATTTTCTTCCTTGATTACCGCACCTGTCGTTTCACATCCGCCTCTTCGTCTATAAATACCGCTCTGCTCCATTCATTATCCCCTCTCGCGTCGTCTTCCTCCTTTCTCCTCCTGACCCTCTAGAACTCCATTGCTGCCTGAGCCCGAGAACACCGCCGACGACCACCGGATCTTCCGTCTTCGACCGGCCGCTGCATCAACCTGAACCTTGACCAGATTTTCTGCGCCGCCGATCCTCACCGTCCCTGGTATGTTCTTCCTCCTCACTGTAGATCTTATCATATTCGCCATTGCTCCGCCCGTGTTCTTCCGCCATTAGAACTCCCGATGAAGCTCCATTCTTTTGCAGATACTTATATTATAGGAATCTCGTAACCCCTTAAGCCTTAATCTGTAGATCTCGCTTAACACCAGATTGGATCTTGCTGTAATGACTCTACTGCCTTTATCCGTTCCGCCATTAGGGTTCTTCACAAGCTTTATGCTGTTCATTCTCTGAGACCTGCAACTTCGTAATATTTTTACCTTCCTGATCTTGCCGCAAATGCGTTTGGTATTTTAGATCTTGCTGCTTGTATTTCTGTTGCTACCTGCTTTAAATCTCCTTTTTATGCACATCCTGTAACCTCATCTGCTCTGAATTGGTCCTCTGTAGATTTCCCGTGTAATTTTTGTTTCTTTATCTCATTATGCTCAGATCTATTCTTCCTTAGCAACGCATTGAAAACTTGTTTTTCCCTTCAATAAATCTGCTAAGTATGCTTCGGTTTAGATCACCATATCATAAACCAGAAATGATGTAGACTGATGCAATGACGTAGCTATTCCTCTTCAACTGCCATTTTTAAACCGGAAATGATACATCTTGTATTTATGATTGCCGGTTTAACTTTGCTAGATAGTTCTTACCTCCCTTGCGCAATACACATATATAGGTCCCAGATCTTTTGTATATTCATAATTTGTTCTGTACCTTCTTTTCTTCAGTACCTTGTTCAAATGGCTGCCAAGCAATACGTTTCGTGCGACTGGGTTCGTTCAGCTGTGACTGAAGAAGATTTAGTCAAGCTGTCGAGTATTGGTACGTTAGGTCCTCGGGCCGAGTTGAAATGGCGCGCTCCGGGTAATGAACGCCTTCCTGCTCCCAGGTCCGGAGAGGTCATAGTATTTATGGATCATATCTCCAGGGGTTTCTCTCCCCCCGGTTCAAAATTTTTCCGGGACGTCCTTGCCACCTTCCAACTGCATCCACAAGACATCGGACCAAATTCTGTTTCCAATATTTGTGACTTTCAAGTTTTTTCTGAAGTGTATCTGCAAGAAGAACCTTCAGTTGATCTATTCCGGGATTTCTTCCATGCGAACCGGCGCACTGAATTCACTAGCGGGCCTCACCAAGAACTTGGTGGTATCAGTATTCAAAAAAGGAGGGATGCAGTTTTCCCGCACGCCTCTTTACACACTCACCCCAAGGACTGGAACAAGTCTTGGTTTTATTGCATCGACACATCTCCTGAAGGTGAAAATCCGTTGCCGGGTTATCGTGAAACTCGCATCCCGGCGAATCATCCTCTGCCGCAACGGTTAAGTGCTACTGAACGGATTCAATTTTCACCTCAACTTTCCAAACTGAGAGCTTTCATGGCTAATGGACTTCTTGGAACCGATTTTCTTCGCTGCTGGTTGTCATGGAGCATTCTCCCCTTAAGCCGGCGCTCTGATTTAATGTGCAATTATTCCGGTAAACCGGAAGATCCTCAGAGGTTTACTAAAGAGGAACTTTCTGAATCGGAGGTGATAGAATCGGCCAAAAAGATTGTCAACCCCGCCTTAACAGACTGCTCCAAGGTTGGCTTGGCCCCATACTTTAAGAGGAACACACAGCCTGATGTAAGTTTTCCTTAACCCGTGCTTCATAAACCGTCCTTCTCTGAACCGTCCTTTACTTACTTTTGCTTTTTATTCAGGCTGATAACCCCTTCTGGAGAAGGAAACTTCAGGACAAACCTGTAAAACAGACTCGCCGGAAAACTCCTGCAAACAAGAAAAGGAAGGCAGTCGTTGACGCCGGTTCTCCCTCTGAAGATGATGATCCGGACTCCGAGGTATGCTTTATTCCGGTTTACATTTGCCTTTATATACTTGTCCATATCTCTAATGATGCCCTTTTCACAGGATCCACTCGAAGGCGATAACCCGGTGGAGATTGAGGTAACCCTTATTTCTTCCGATTCAGAACCCCCTCCTCAAAAGATCCGTCGGACTGTTAGAAAGTATCAATTTTCTCACCCTTATGCTAAGTTGGATCCCAATTTTGATTTGAAGAAGCAACAGCACGAAGCCTTGCGCCGGACCACCCGCCATTCCGGTTTAGCAGTTGAATCCTCTGGAATCTCCTTAACCCCGGCTCGGAAACGCCGTGCTGAGGTGATACTTTCTCCAACACTTCTTCATCCCAAGGCCGGTCTTATTAGAAAACCACTTAAACCGACTGATCCTGATTATCAGGAAACTCCACTATCTTCATCTGGCGAATCAACTGCGACACAGCTTCCACCCTTGAAGACAGCCCCAGGGTGATTCTCTTTACCTTTTCCGGTTTATATCCTTCCTTTTCCTTTATAATGCTGACCTATCTTTGTTCATTTCTCCAGTAAACCGAAACCCAGCAAAAATGCTAAGGGTAAGAAGCCTGCTGTTGATCCTTCTGCTGATGAACCAGCAATCGAACCGTCGACAGCTATCCCTCCTGAAGGTACTCCTGTTACTCCGGTTCAAGAACCTGTTCTTGATATTCCTGCCACTGATGCTGCCCAAGATCCACCAAGCCCAGCCCGGGTTAGCTCTCCTCAAGTTAATCCGGGCTCTCCTGATCCGGCTCAAGATAAAAATATTCCTCCCAATACACCTTCTTCCCCTGACGTTGTGGTTACTGGCGCTGCTTATGTTGCGCCAGCCGAACCCACCGTTTTAGCAAAACACACTGCTAAAACGGAGAAGGTAACTCAGGAAAAAGGGAATTTAAACGCGGATATCTCCAGCCTTTCCAGCCTGAGTCCCCAGGATATTTATTCCGGATATCTGAACCGGCTCCACAGCAGCCGTGACTATGAAGCCAGCCTGGTGAACCTCATGAGAGAGAAATACGAGGTAAATTTTCCTGTTCTGTCTTTGCTTTTTCAACGCATCTTTACCTTATAACAGCCCCCAAGTTCCGGTTTATCTGCTTTATAGCAGGTGATCCGGAACTTTTGTAGGCTTGAACTGCTGTCTAATACATTAGCCCCCAAGTATCAAGTAGATAACTTGATTATGTAATTGATACTTGTAAAAAATCTTGCCTCTGACGCATTGCTTCAACTGCCATTAGCCCCCAAGTGTCAAGTAGACAACTTGGTTGTGTGCTTGAGACTTGCATTTCATTTTTGCCGGATTACTTCAACTGCCATTAGCCCCCAAGTGTCAAGTAGACAACTTGGTTGTGTGCTTGAGACTTGTATTTTCTAACTGTGTTTTTGAACTTGTCTGCAGGCTGAGTTAAACCGGAACGCTGTAGAAAATAGCGAACTTCGAACCCGGCTTATGGAGACCGAGGCAGCTGCTTCAAAGGCGAAAAAAGAACTTAAAGTAAGTTTGAAAACTGCTGAAGACTTGAAGAAGTTCTTTGATGAGGAACGGACTGCTTTTGAAGTCCAGAAGAAGGATCTTGAAAAGCGTGTTCAAGATGCCGAAGGAGCTCTTAACCCGGTCACTGAAGAATTGGCCGGTTTAAAGCACCAAGTTAATTTGATGATTTCTGCTATCTTTGGTAATCATAACTGTAACTTTCGTTTGTTATGTTTGCAACCTATAACCTGCACCGGTTTAACTTTTTCTTGTTGTATGTAGGACGCCGCGTCTCCCATCTTGGAGATGACGTACGGAAGAAACTGAAAGCTTGTTATACTTTGGTGGAGCAATTATATTCTGGGGCGCAAAGGATCATCAGCGCTACCTCTTTTGGTAAACCGGCTCCTTCAACCATCAAGGCCACTTTGAACAGTTTGTCAATTCTTCCAACCCGTCTGGAAGAGGTGAAGAAATCAGCTGCTCGAGGAGGTGCTCTTCTGGCCTTGACAAGAGCTAAGGCTTGGGTTCCAGACATTGATCCGGCAGAAGTGCTAACCGGGTTTCCAGACACAAAGGAAGACGGTTCAGCTTTTGGTGAGAAAGATCTGTATGTTCTGACGAAGGAAATGCGTCCACTCGCGAGCAAGATAGCGGTGGAAGCTGACTTATCCCGGTACCACCCTGCGTACAACCTTCAAAACGAGCGTGTGGAACGTCCGGTCTATGATGTTTCAAACTTAACTCCGCCGGTTCGTCCTCACACTTATGCTCCTGATATTGAACCTACCGAGTTGATCAACGATGAAGTGTATTTCCGTGCTTTGGCCAAGATTGACTGGCGTGCACCAGATTTCCCTCCGCTTCATGAGGAAGAAGATGTTCCGGAACCAGATGGTGGCCAGTCATCCCGGCAAGGAGGAACGGAATCTTGAACACTTATTGCTGTAATCGTACTCGTTATTCCATAAACAATGCTTCCGGCTATTTGGCTTTCGTGCCTTGTAATAGGCTTAAACTGAAATTGCAATGTACTGTGATCCGGCTTTTGGCCATTTTATAAATATTCTGTTACTGACTTGTTGATTGATGCGAATCTCTTGCCCTGTTCAAAAAAAGATGAAAAAATATGCCCTAGTGGTATGACCACCGGACGGATTAACTTGCTCTTTTGATATGATAAACAAGTATACCTTTGATAAATAACTTAGATACCTTAATTGCATGCAGCCAAAACACCTTAAACCGGCAAGATGTTTAAAAGTACCTTAATAAGTATTTGGAACTCTTCAACCCTAACTTGTCCATGAATTTTCCTTTTCTATGTCCAGCAATTCGTAACCTGTATCTGACCCCGTGCTGCCAATTGTCAGCTCATAATGGTACCAGGCCGGTTTAATAAACACCGGTCATTATACCTGATCCTATACTGCCAATTTGTTAGCTCGTCAGGAAGGTCGATCCGGGTTATGATACACACCGGTTTAATTCTCGCTGGTGTTCATGACCCAGACTTATGATGTTATAAATAGGTGGTCAACTTCTGGAGCTGTTCCACTCGGTTGAAAATGCCATAGAACACAAAACACCAAAAAAACACACAATTTTTGTAAATCAAACTATGTAATCGAGGCTTTTTCAAAGAGCTGCCAGGCTCAAAAACTGTCGAAAAAAACCAAGCCATCATTTTAACGTGTGTTGATACCGACTGCGGATTGATACCGACTGCGGATTAATACCGACTCCGGATTGATACCGACTGCGGATTGATACCGACTCCGGATTGATACCGACTGCGGATTGATACC
>LR738710.1:432430683-432459482 GCA_902687465.1 Secale cereale | reverse complement strand
AATTTTTGTAAATCAAACTATGTAATCGAGGCTTTTTCAAAGAGCTGCCAGGCTCAAAAACTGTCAAAAGAACCAAGCCATCATTTTAACGCGTGTTGATACCGACTGCGGATTGATACCGACTGCGGATTAATACCGACTCCGGATTGATACCGACTGCGGATTGATACCGACTCCGGATTGATACCGACTGCGGATTGATACCGACTCCGGATTGATACCGACTGCGGATTGATACCGACTCCGGATTGATACCGACTGCGGATTGATACCGACTCCGGATTTTTACCGACTGCGGATTGATACCGACTCCGGATTTTTACCGACTGCGGATTGATACCGACTCCGGATTTTTACCGACTGCGGATTGATACCGACTCCGGATTTTTACCGACTGCGGATTGATACCGACTCCGGATTTTTACCGACTGCGGATTGATACCGACTCCGGATTTTTACCGACTGCGGATTGATACCGACTCCGGATTTTTACCGACTGCGGATTGATACCGACTCCGGATTTTTACCGACTGCGGATTGATACCGACTCCGGATTGATATTGACTTGTTTGGGGAACCCAAAACTTCATAATATAACCATTCAAGAGGTATGTGGGCGATACCACTGTCCTCAGGGGCCTTTGATATTCCTCCTAACCCGGTCCGGGGTTGTTTCCTTTCTGTGAAGCTTCCCTTTCCTTGAACCGGATAGGAGCTCATATTCCGGTGAATTCTGCTGCTCCTTCACACACCCTGCAAAGGTTAATTTCTAAAAACCAGCCAACATTGAAATATGATTCTTTGACAACAAATTGATATGGACATTTGCCGCAAATTCGATGTATGTGGAAAAAAGGGCTGAGCCCCCGGTTTACCGAGGGTGCCGGTTTATTCATTATTTCATAATATATATATATATAGGATACATGGGAGCCTATGGCTCAAGTGTAATATGGCCGTAGATGGGCAATGTTCCATGGCCTTTTCGTCTCCTCTTCTGATGTCCGTGAATCTTTGTGCTCTCGAATGTCCACCAAATAGTATGACCCGTTGCGTAAATTTTTGCTGATGACAAAGGGCCCTTCCCACGGCGGGGATAGCTTGTGCATGTCCGTTTGATCTTGGATAAGCCGGAGCACCAAGTCACCCTCCTGGAATGTCCTTGTTCTGATCCGGCGGCTGTGATATCTGCGCAGGTCTTGCTGATAAATCGCCGACCGTGCTGCAGCTATGTCACGTTCTTCATCCAACCGATCCAAACTATCCTGCCTTGATTCTTCGTTGATGGCTTCTACATAGGCCGCCACCCTTGGGGAATCATGACGTATGTCGCTTGGAAGAACTGCTTCTGCACCGTAAACCATGAAGAAAGGTGTGTAACCTGTAGACCGGTTTGGCGTAGTGTTAATACTCCAAAGGACAGATGGTAACTCTTCAACCCAACATCCTGGGGTTCTCTGCAAAGGTGTCATAAGCCGGGGTTTGATTCCTCGCAAAATCTCCTGATTTGCCCTTTCTGCCTGTCCGTTGGACTGGGGGTGAGCCACAGAAGATACATCCAAACGGATATGCTCTCGTTGACAGAACTCTTCCATCTCACCCTGAGATAAATTGGTGCCATTATCTGTGATGATGCTGTGTGGAAAACCAATCCGGAATATTACTTTTTTGATGAACTTAACCGCTGTGGCCGCATCACACTTGCTTATAGGCTCCGCTTCAACCCACTTCGTAAACTTGTCCACTGCCACTAGTAGATGAGTTTTCTGATCTTGGGATCTCTTAAAAGGACCAACCATATCAAGCCCCCAAGTTGCAAAAGGCCAAGTTATTGGTATCATCCGGAGTTCTTGTGCTGGAACAAGGGCACGTCTTGAGAACTTCTGACAAGCATCACACTTGCGGACCAAGTCTGCCGCATCTGCATGTGCCGTTAACCAATAAAAGCCATGCCGGAAAGCTTTAGCCACCAACGATTTTGACCCGGCATGATGACCACAATCCCCTTCATGAATCTCCCTTAAAATCTCACAACCTTCCTCAGCTGAAACACACCGTTGGAATACTCCAGAGGTGCTACGATGATGTAGCTCTCCGTTGGCAATTGTCATAGACTTGGAACGCCGGATTATCTGCCGTGCTTCATCTTCGTCCTCTGGCAATTCCCCCCGGCTTAGATATACCAAATAAGGTAACGTCCAATCCGGAATAACATGGGTTGCTGCAACCAACTGTGCTTCTGGATCTGGAATAGCTAGATTATCCTCTGAAGGTACTTGAACCGAGGGATTGTGCAACTCATCTAAAAAGGTGTTTGGTGGTACCGGTTTACGTTGCGAGGCTAGCCGGCTTAAAGCGTCAGCTGCTTCGTTCTTCCGCCGGTCTATGTGCTCCACCTGATATCCTTTAAAATAACCTGCGACCGCTTCAACCTCTCGTCGATAAGCCGCCATGAGTGGATCCCTTGAATCCCACTTGCCCGAAACCTGCTGTGCCACTAGGTCTGAATCACCCAGGCACTTAACCCGGCTCAGATTCATCTCTTTTGCCAATCTCAAACCGTGAAGTAATGCCTCATATTCTGCTGCGTTGTTAGTACAAGGAAATAACAACCGGAGTACATAACAAAATTTATCACCTCTGGGGGAAGTTAAGACAACTCCGGCCCCCGATCCCTCCAACTGCTTTGAACCGTCGAAGTGGATCGTCCAATAAGTAAGATCCGGCTTCTCCTCAGGCGTTTGCAATTCTGTCCAGTCGTTGATGAAGTCAACCAGTGCCTGAGATTTTATAGCAGTTCGTGGTACATACTTCAACTCATGTGGACTGAGCTCAATGGCCCATTTAGCTATCCTGCCTGTTGCTTCTCTATTCTGGATTATATCTCCCAATGGAGCTGAACTAACCACAGTTATTGGATGCCCTTGGAAGTAATGCTTCAATTTCCGGTTTGCCATAAACACCCCATACACCAATTTCTGCCAATGAGGGTATCTTTGCTTGGACTCGATGAGTACTTCACTCACATAATAAACCGGACGCTGAACCGGATGTTCTTTCCCTGCTTCCTTGCGCTCAACCACAATTGCAACGCTAACTGCCCGTGTGTTTGCAGCAACATATAATAGCAAAGGCTCCTTGTCTATAGGGGCAGCTAAAACCGGCGGCTTCACTAGTTGCTGTTTCAGTTTCTCAAACGCTGTATTCGCTTCATCGCTCCAAATAAACCGGTCCGTTTTCTTCAACATTTGATAAAGCGGGATCGCCTTTTCTCCTAAGCGACTGATAAACCGGCTTAACGCCGTGATCCGGCCGGCTATGCGCTGAACATCATTTATGCAAGCCGGTTTTGATAAAGATGTGATGGCCTTGATCTTCTCCGGGCTGGCTTCTATTCCCCTGTTCGAGACCAGGAACCCCAAAAGCTTACCGGCCGGGACACCAAAAGCACATTTCTCCGGGTTAAGCATCATCCTGTAAGCCCGAAGATTATCAAAGGTTTCCCTGAGGTCCTCTATCATTGTTCTTTCCTCCTTTGACTTGACCACAATGTCATCCACATATGCATGTACGTTCCTTCCTATCTGCCCTTTCAAACAATTCTGAACACAACGCTGATAGGTTGCTTGCGCACACTTGAGCCCAAAAGGCATAGACACATAGCAAAAAGCACCAAAAGGGGTTATGAATGCCGTCTTTTCCTGGTCTTCAACTGCCATTTTGATCTGGTGATAACCTGAGTACGCATCCAGAAAACTCAGCCGCTCACACCCTGCTGTAGCATCAATAATCTGATCAATGCGAGGAAGAGCAAAAGGATCAGTTGGGCAAGCTTTATTGAGGTCTGTGTAGTCCACACACATCCTCCACTTCCCATTCTTCTTTAGGACAAGCACCGGATTGGCCAACCATTCCGGATGAAAAACTTCCACTATGAATCCTGCTGCCAAAAGCCTGGCCACTTCTTCTCCTATAGCCTTGCGCCTCTCTTCGTTAAAGCGGCGCAGATATTGTTTTACCGGTTTAAACTTCGGATCGATATTCAACTTGTGCTCAGCGAGTTCCCTCGGTATACCTGGCATGTCAGAAGGTTTCCATGCGAAGATATCCCGGTTCTCACGGATGAACTCGATGAGCGCGCTTTCCTATTTGGGGTCAAGGTTAGCGCTGATAGTGAACTGCTTGGACGAATCTCCTGGCACAAAATCAACTTGCTTGGTCTCCTCTGCCGATTTAAATTTCAAAGCCGGATCATGCTCGGTAGTGGGCTTCTTCAGCGGAGTCATATCCGCCGGATCAACATTATCCTTATAGAACTTTAACTCTTCCGTGGCACATACCGCTTCTGCATAGGCTGCATCACCCTCTTCGCACTCC
Source organism: Secale cereale (assembly GCA_902687465.1). Taxonomy (NCBI): domain Eukaryota; kingdom Viridiplantae; phylum Streptophyta; class Magnoliopsida; order Poales; family Poaceae; genus Secale; species Secale cereale. The sequence continues at coordinate 432,455,105 of LR738710.1, read as the reverse complement.
ACTGCTATCTTACGACTGCCATGCACTGTAATTGTGCCTTTATGACCCGGCATCTTGAGCTGCAGATAAACATAACATGGCCTAGCCATAAACTTAGCATAAACCGTCCTCCCAAACAAAGCATGATACGGGCTTCTGATTTTAACAACTTCGAAAGTGATCATCTCTGACCTGGAATCATGCTCATCTCCAAAGGTAACCTCCAAGTCAATCTTACCAACTGGATAGGCTGACTTACCTGGGACCACCCCGTGAAACACTGTGTTTGATGTCCTCAGTTGTTTATCTGTCAGACCCATACGGCGAAAGGTCTCGTAATATAATATATTGATACTGCTACCTCCATCCATGAGTACTTTAGTAAACCGGTATCCTCCCACCTGAGGTGCCACTACCAAGGCTAAATGTCCCGGATTATCTACCCGTAATGGGTGGTCTTCTCTGCTCCAAACAATGGGCTGCTCCGACCATCGTAGAAACTGTGGCGTTGCCGGTTCTACCGCATTGACGGCCCGCTTCAAAACCTTCTGGTCTCTCTTGCATAAACTCGTGGTGAAGACATGATACTGACCGCTGCTTAACTCCTTCGGATTACTCTGGTATCCGGATTGCTGTTGCTGTTGCGGACGCTGCTGCTGCTGATTTCCTTGGTTACTATGACCCCCCTGGCCCTGTTGCTGATTATTCTGATTGTTGTAACCACCTTGATGATACGACTGATTCCCCTGACCCTGATAACCACCTTGATACTGATTTCCTTGACCATTGTAGTTTCCTTGAGTACTCTGGCCACCCGGCCGGGGTTGATAACCACCACTGTTCCCTTGATAACCGCTGTTGCCCCTATATCCTGAACCGGAGCTGTTCCCTTGGTAACCCGGACCATAAAACCCGGGCCCCGAACCGCCACTTGGGGACCGGCTAAAGGGATTAAAACGGCTGTTCCCTGGACCCATGCACTCTCTTCCAGTGTGCTTTGCAGGCCCCCTTGCTCCGCTATGCCTTAGACAGGGTTGATCCGGATCCTGCTCCCAACCCGGGTTTCCTCCCCCAACTTGGAGAGTGGGACCTTGCTGGTTGACCCGAAAACCACCTTGAACCTGTGTATTAGCCACAAAATCGGAGCTATTCTCTGCCTTCCGTTTGCCCAAGAAGCTTGAAGTAACCGGATTAACCGGCGCCGGTTTACCAGACTTGCTGGCCTTCCCTGTTTTATCTCCTTCTGACTCCGGGTACTTAGTATTATCTGAGTCCCCGTATTTCACCAGGGCGCTCATCAAAGTCCCCATATCATTGCACTCCCGTTTGAGCCGTCCGAGTTTTAATTTCAAGGATTCAAACCGGCAATTGTTCTCCAATGTTACAATCGCTGTGCTCGGGTTAATGCCGTTTGAGGAGTGCAAGATCTCTGCCACTCTGCGTACCCACGCTGCTGTAGACTCCTGTTCTCCTTGCACACATGCTGCTAAATCTATTATCGACATAGGTTGCTTGCACGTATCCTTGAAATTTTTGATGAACTGGCTGCGCAGCTCTCCCCATGATCCGATGGAATTCGGTGGTAATGCCTTTAGCCAAGTCCGGGCCGTGCCCTCTAGCATCATAGTGAAATATTTAGCACAAGCCGACTCATCCACATCCAGCATCTCCATGGCCATCTCGTAACTCTCCACCCAAGCTTCGGGTGGTAAATCGGCGGTGTAATTAGGCACCTTGCGAGGTCCTTTGAAATCTTTTGGCAGCTTGACGCTCCGCAGGGCAGGGACAAGACATTGTATCCCAAAACTGCTCGCTGTAGCTCCAGCCCCCGTAGCACCGGCGTAAACCGGCGTCGACTGGCGGATCTCCTCCCGGGCCTCCGATCTAGGCCGGTTTTGATCTGGGGCCGGTATCTCTGCCCCTGCCGGATTATTCTGCCTACGCTGATGCCTCCTCCGTTCACTGCTAGATACTTCAGGCTCCTCCCAATGTCTAGAGTAACTTCGATTGGGACGCGGTGTTGAATGCAACCTCTCCCTGCTGTGAGAATACGCTTGATGCTGTATTAATGCCGTATTAAGCAGCTTCTGGGCCCTGCGCGCTTCTATCGCCACCGGAGATGTTCCTTCAGCAGGTAAAGCGGCCAACCGTGCGGCCGCAGCAGCAATATTATCCACAGGGTTTGAGTAATGTCCTGGAGGGACGGGCACATAAGGCACCGACGTAACCCGTCGCTCCCGTTCGGCGGTGGGCTGCAGAACCGGCTCCTCCTGAACCGGCGGGCTCCTCCGGTTTAAGGCCGGATTATTGCTGGCCCCCGTTCCCGGGGTTCTAAACAAATTCGCAGATTCGTAACCCGGCGGTAGGCGGGATCGATACTTTCTCCCCCTGACTGCCTCCACCGAAGCTTGCTCCATCCTCAAGTGAAAAGCTTGATCATCCAACTCTGCTTGTCTGATAGCTAACATCTCTCCTTCTGCCTTTAAATCCTCCTTCAATTGATTGATCCGGGCCGTTAACTGAAGAAGCACCGCATCATGCTGCACCTTGTCTGCTGGAGCCACGACCTCTACTGCTTTAGCTGCGAGCTCTTCGATCAAGGTGGATAGAACCTCCGTGAGGGGGGGATTTGAACCGCTCCCCCCTGCGCCGGCTTCCGCTGTTGTTCCGTTCACCGGGGGTTGTGAACCGGCCATGAAGACCGCCACCCGGTTTGGCGGGTCAAAGGGGTCCGGAATACTGTTTCCATCGGACTCGCCCTCAGACCGGCCGTCCCGCAACTGATACAGAGATTCAGTTTCCCCGGATGAAGACTCGTCATCTGAGTAGACGACTGTTGCCCCATCAGATTCCGAACCATCCTCGGTTCGACCTCCGTGAACTGCCCCCACAAACACATGCCTCACGGCAGGCCGGATCCGGGGCGATCTCGCCCGCTGAGCCGGCTCGACGATGCTGGGGAGGGTGTCCGGTTCAGGTCCCGGTTCGCCAATTTTGCCGATGAAGACTTGGATGCTGCCGAAGGGGACCCGGTACCCGTATTCGATTGAATCGGCCTCCGGTCCCCAACCCGCGTCGTCGATGTAGATCCGGCCGCGACGACTCTTGGTCATCCGGCCGACTGCGTAACCCTTTAACCCTTCGAAGCCGCCTTTCAAGAACTCGAAACCATCGTGCGCGAGCCCCACGGTGGGCGCCAACTGTCGTGGAATTAACACGGCAGATGTCCGGTTTAATGGACTTGATGATGGAACCATCGCACGGGTTAGCTTGAAAGGGTTCATGGCGCACAAAGGACACAAAGGATTTTATACTAGTTCGGCCCCTTTGAGAAGGTAAAAGCCTACGTCTAGTTGGTTTGGTATTGCTTGGGCGTCGGTTTACAGGGAGCGGAATCGCTTGCCTGCGTCTCGACGTATCGATTGTTGCTTGTCCTTGCACCGGTGCCGGGTCGTCCCTTTATATAGAGGTGACGCCTGGTCCGATTTACAGAGTCCCGAGGCCGGCTCATAATCGTGTCCGCCTCGGTCTCTGTCCTTTCTTTCTTATCTCTCAAGTTACATCTCCTTGGCGGTTTACAACCGTATTTCTATACATGGGCCTTGAAATCTCATAGGCCGTAATCTCTACTAAAATAATGAACCAAGTGCAATATAACTAAACCGGTTTACAATATCCGGTTTATACCTACTAACCGTATCCCTGACAAATACCAAAATCAAAACAAAAACAAAAGATAGATATGTTGCAACATAATCTTCACAATATCATTCGAACAGAGAATTGAACGAATGAATTCTGTAAGCTTAATGGTACATCAACTTGTCGAGAGGCCACTTGAGAGAATCTTTACTACTATAAAAATGCGAGTTGGTGATGATGGTGTGTCTGCCATTCATCATTTTCAACCATCGGATCTATATCCAACGCATGAGAGGCAACCCACTTCACATTAGCAAAAAAAAACTTATTCTCCCACGTCCCGCTCCATCCATCCCCTTCCCACCTTATCCAACCAGGCATCCAGAACCACTCGATACTTCCCGAAAAGGGGAGAAAACAATGGAATAGAACTGGACGCTGCCTGGTTTCTCGATGGAACCAGTGGCCACTGCCGCTCCACACGCCGCCGCCGTCGGTAGCTCCAAACGCCTCTCGTGACTCCTCTCTGCCGCAGCAGCCCCACCTCCCATTGTCTCCTCTCCCTTCTACCCGTCTCGTCCGATGCCGGCGTCAGTAAGTACGCCGCCGGCGCGCCCGTCCCCCAAATCCACGTCGGCTCTTCTCTAATTACTCTCTTGCCTCCTCTACTGATGTAGCATCCCCGCCACCACCACATCCTCCCCTCGACATCCTCCTCCCCCTACCTCGTCTCCACCAATGCCGATGTCGGTAAGTACGCAACCGGAGTTGTGCTTCCGTCGAGTCTTCGACGCCTCTCCTTCATCCTCCTCTTATGCAGAAGCCCCAACACCTCACCCTCCTCCTCGCTGTCTCCTTCGACGCCGACCTTCGCGTATGCCGGCTACTTGCTACACATCCTCGGCTGCGGCGGGCCGGCGACAGTGCCACCTACTACTCCTTCCCTGCCGACGTGCTCCACATTCTTCCAAGTCGAGTACGTGCTTCTCCTTGAGGACTTCTTTGTCGTCTCCAATTGCAGCGCCACGGAAGATCTCCACATCCACATCATCCTCCAATCAACTCTGTCTCGGAGATGGCTGGTGTGGTGTGATCTTGACGTGGAGGAAGTATACTCTGCTATAGCCATCTAATATGCTTCACAAGGACCAAGGTATGCGTGTAGATAAATAGTACAGTAAAATCTTCTATACGCCTCATCAGTTCTTGCTTCATCTCTGTAGACAATGAAATTGTTTCTGGTGGTAATAGATGAAACTGTCTGCTATAGTGTCCATATAAGCACTGGCCACTGGTTTCAATTTCTTATTCAGAATCTTGTGGAATGAAATTTGGAGTATTGGAAATGTTGGTGTATACCTCCCTGAACAAATATTTTCACACGGGCGACTCTATGTTGCTCTTTGTAGAGATACATCTAAAAGCAATAACATTATTCTTACTCTCTCGAATAAGCAAAAGGAAGGCCAGTCCAACCCCATTGGAAATTTTTACAGAGAAATGATCTACAAATAAGTCTTGATGTATAGTCCAAGGTATCAATCAAGTACAATGTGGTGGCAGTAAAACATCAATTTACCTAATAGGGCCAGTCATCTAAAATTGCTTCACTTATACGGTTCTGAAGTTTGTGCAGAGGACTTCCAGAAAAAAAATAACTTCAGATTTTTTGAGTCTAATTTTAGATACTTGCTTTAGTGTTCATGACATTTTTGTAAAAAAAACATACATGTGTTCAATTTATTTTTTGGTAATTCTCTCTGTTACACTCGCTATTCAAAAAAAATTGGATGACGCCTACAACACGATAAGAGTAGGGTGTACATATATAAAGGAATACAAAAGTTAAGAATTTGCTGAAAACATCTTGCATGGTAAGAGTAGGGGAGTAGTAGAAGGGAAAGTACCATTGATGGTGGCCCATTGTAGTTAGTTGATGCACTTAACTTATCTTCTTCATGCTTATTAGACATGCCCATCTCAAGTTCTTCCAAAAATATTATCTGACCAGAGATTCGGGTAAGTGATGATTCATCCCAACACAACAGGTCCGTTATACCAACTTGTAAGGAAAATAAAATCAAATCTGGTTTTTTATGAAGGATAAATCTTCAGAGCTGATGAAAGTAAGCATATGCACCAACAGCAGAAAAGGATAAGGAAATCATCAACCATGAAACATAATATTGCAGCTCCTTTCATGGCAAATAAATAACTATGATATGTGCAATTGCACACCTGTGGCACCACGGGCAACATTTGCAGCAGTTAGAAGTTCTTCTCGGTCATCTTCAGATTCACTTACAACAAACAACATAGCATGAGGATCAACTTTCAGAAAAAGAAACCAAAGATCTTCAATGGTAAATTAAAATGTCTATCAGCAAACCTGTAGTATCCATTGACCCACAATTTAGAATTTGTGGGTGACGAGATGATGCTTTGCGGTCCGAGCCTCTCTTTGTTGGAGGACGGCCTAACTTACTGCACCACATTAAAGAAGACCATAAGTTTCAGATACAAAATACAATACACGTGTTCGCTATAATTCACTCATTAAGCACCTTTCATTCTTTTCAGATGCAGGTCTTACGCTCTTTACCAACTTCCTCGTTTCAGTGTTGTCCAACTTCTCTTTTGGTATGGATGAACACGCATTAATATGCATAGTGCCTCTTGCACTCCTCCCTTGACGACGAATACTACCATCTTCAAGTTCTTTCAACGGAATCCTGCTTTTCTTGAACGAGAAAATAAAATCTGATGCCACATGAGCTGAATTTGCCCCCTCATTGTCAAAGTCAACACTGTTTGTGACTTTCTCCTTATTCATGTGTTCAGTAGCAACACACCCTTCACTTTCTAATAGACCAGCTGGAGATGTAACATAATCTGTTCTGGATGCAGCTTGTGAATTATTGCTAGCTGCACCCCTTGGAAGACACTAGCTTGGTAGCTCCACATCTAATTTTTTAGGTCACACGCCAAATATTTTCTTCCTTGCTGTCAGTTACTGGAATCTTTTTGTGTGTGCAGAAACTTGGTTGGTGTAAGAAAGTTACAAGAGGCCCAGTACAATTTTTTGTCTGCATGCGCAATTACACTTGCCCCTTCTATATACATATGATTTCAAAGAATCTCTTGCTATACATTTTGTTTCTTTCGCTCAGTACAAAATTTATTGCAACTGATGTTCATTGTTTTTTGATTTGTTTAAATATTCTACAAGCTCTGCTTTTTCCTTTGTTTGAATGTAACACAAGCAGTTATGTATGTAGCAGTGATTATCTGATGTCCTTTTAGATATTTTGAGCAAACAACTAAAAGAAGGGTATATTGTTCTTGACAGATGATTACATGGCATGATCTAAGGTATGGAACTAATTAAATGGAACTAGATGTGCGAGTTATGTCTGGAATGTTTTTTCCCTTCATGGTGACAGTGTGTACAAATACATTTTTCTTGTGCATATTTACGAAAGCATTCGTTTAAACACTTCTACTTCGTTCTTGTTTATCTTGGAACCATTGATAAGTGTGTGCTCATGCTATAGTATCTATATTATTTGGATATATTAATTGTTGTAGCTTATCTTCACATTTATGTTTGGTGTGCCTAATATACTGCCATGAAATGAGCATTATTGACTTCTTGGATGAATGGTAATTAACCGAATAGCTTGTTTGCTTTCTACAACCTTCCCAAGGAAAGAAGCAATTCTGTGTTGCAGTAGTTCTAAGACTGGACATGATAATATGTATTTTAGATCAAAGGTTGTGCTGGAGATTTGGAAGATCTGGTGTGGGCGCAATCGTCGCATCTTTCACAATTCAGAGTTAACCGTTGTTACGGTCGCACGCGTTGCAATTAACGAATTCAGTGTTGGAAGGACGATGACGCATGGAACATCGTTTGACATGGTAGCCTAACTTAGTGAGCCCCGGTCATTTTATTTGTACTTGTATATACTCTCTTTTGCATGCAAGTTATGTATCAAGTGTTTTTATTTTATGTTTTCCTTTTTCATTTGAGTTCTCCTGCTAGTTACTGATTATGGTATGTTTCAAAGACTATAATGCACTTAGCAAACTATTTTAGCAGTATTCAATCTTGGTTCATCATGCTTGCAGTATTGCATATTGCTATGTTCAAGATACTATTATGTGATGTCTGATATGATCCTTTTTTTCATCAAATCTTGCAAAGTGGATTGAAATGTTACAACATATAGATTTATTCGACATGTTATTTATCATTATGTCTTACCAACAAATGTCATATTGCATCATATAATGCTCACGTACATGGAGAGATAACTTAACCGCGACATGGTTGGGTGGTAGATGAGGATATGTGCTAACAGGTTTAGACAATCAGACCAGGTCGAGGGATGAAGTCAATAGCGTTGTAAGTTGCCACATCAGGTGGACGGTTTTCTTTCTGTGCATGCTCTATGTCCCTTCGATATTAGGATAGATGGAGCAATGATAAAGGTAAGTAGGAATAAGAAAGGTAAGGGAGAACAAGAAGTATTCCTATGAGGCGATGATGGAGGAAATGTGACCGTCAACAATATAACATCGGTTGATTAATATGTTGCCAGATTTTTGAACATCTTCTATTAATGTGTCGGTACATTTTTTGTTGTACATAACATTGTATGTTTTCCTGGTGTAGATTATTAATGTAGTGCCTATAGATTTTTACAAAAGTCAAACATTACAAACTTTGACCATGTTTATAGAGAAAAATATGTACATCTAGAATACCAAATGCATATCATTGGATCCATCGTGAGTTATATTTTCAGAATGTACATGATTGGTATTGTAGATGCAGACAGTTTTGTTTATACACTTGGTCAAAGTTGGCAAAGTTTGACTTTCACAAAAATCTATAGGCACTACATTGTGGAATGGAGGGAGTATAACTTAAATCCACCTAATCTTATGTGAACCCGTAGCGTAGCACGGGCATCTTACTAGTGATAGAATAAACAACAATGTAATAGATGGAACATATACATAATAGATATTTCGTCCCACATGTTCGTGTTGAAGCCCCATGGCACGTGTTACAAAGGGCATTGCAATCCCCGGATCAGCATAGCCAAGGATCCTTTAAGATGCAACCCCTAGTGCAACAACGCCCATGATAACCTCTCCACTAGATGTTGAACCCCAAACTCATATCATGCACCCGTTGGAAGATTACCTAAGATCTACTTGAATCCCACCTATTAATTCCCGAAGCTTTCCTGTTATCCGTCAACACATAACCAGTCATCTTTGGAAACAGTTTACCTCGGACCTTCGAAATGCATCCGCTATACTAGCTGTGGCAATACTCCCGAACTATCCCGCTAGTACTGGGTGACGTCGGGGTTATCTCACCACTAACCGCATACAAGAGTTTTCGATGTCGGCCGCCTTTAGTATTCTAGAACCGCTACGATACATTTGTGACGACAACACCTCGGAGCTCAACTCCCCGGGACACTGCCACAACCCCTAAATGACAAGAGGCACCAAGAACAATGTTCTCGTCACAAAGATATCGGAACAATCCAAACAATACCCGCGTGATCCTAAAAAAAATTGGTGAAATTTTGAGAATAGTGAAGATAAAACAACATCAAGAGTCCTCACCAGAGCGACGAAGGGAATGAGGAGTAAAAAGAAATCCTACTCTCGATATATATAAGACTCAAAACATTTTTGTGTGTGTGCCTAGACTCAACCGACAGCGGTTTGATCAATCAGTGGGCTCCTAGGTCGGAGAAGGCTCTGAATACCAACTTGTAATGCCTAGGATGCGACTATATATCCTACGTGTCGAGGCATGACTTAGAGACATAAGCGCATTCTAGAATGATCACAAGCGTGGCATCTTTGCACAACTCATTTAATATACAGGGATGAAATAGTAAGATAGTTGTCTTACACTCGCCATATCACACAATGAATACAATAGCATACCTTCATCCAAATAACAAATGGTCCGACTACAGACGAAACCTAACGAGAAAAGATACCACAACCACAAGGCCTGATCGCCCCTAGTAGGAACCACTACTGATCGTCGGAATACGTCACATACATACGCCACACTCTTCATCGAATTCCAAGTGAAGTTATTGTCCGTCTCTTGCGACGTTCCCGGCTGTACCTGCATCTAGTGTGTGTAGTAAACTATGAGCCACAAGGACTCAACAATCCCATTCCCGGGTATCAAAACCAACAAAGCCTTTAGGTGCGGAGGGGTAATAAAATGTTTGCTGCAAGCACTAAGCAACTAGCTTACGAGTTCAGAGCGAGATGAGAATATGTGCCAACGATCGCCAAGTTGATAAAGAGGTGATCCTAGCTACTCACGTTCATACATAACCCCACCGTGTTCACTTCTTGAATCCCTTCGGAAAGAGACCATCGCGGTTACTCACACAGGTAGTGTATTCTCAAGGATATGGTGTCAAGTTATCTACAACCGGATATTAACAAATTCCCATCTGCCACATAACCGCGAGCACGACTTTCGAAAGTTCAAAACCCTGCAAGGGTGTCCCAACTTAGCCCATCACAAGCTCACGATCTGCTGAGTCGCAACTCCAAATTGGGAAGACCCAGTATCCTCAGAATCCCATGCTCAAGATATTTCGACAAAGGTAAAACTAATCCAGCAAGACCTCCCGGCGTGCTGACACCCTGATAGTAGCCGCGCGTATCTCGTCTCAGGCCACGACCGGATAGGTCAGCCTACAGGTATATACCACACCTCAGGTTTCCCCGTGGTGGCCCTGCAGTCTGCCCAGTTTGGACCAACACTCATGAGGAGCACTGGCCCGGGTTGTTGATTAAGAACTCGGGTTAATTACTCCCTATGCAAGTTTTAGTTGTTAGGCAAATGGTAAAACCAAAGTTGGGCCTTGCTAGAAAAGCTTTAAGCAATGTGAATTATCAAGGGTGGCCCATAAACCCTAACCGTGTTAGGAACGCAAAATCAAGGAACATAACACCGGTTTATCGGGTCCTAAGGTGGCATGAGTGGAACAAAACACCAAGAAAAAGGCCAAGCCTTCCACCCATTACCAATATATATGTGCATGATTGAATAAGATATATATATATTGTGTTATCCCAATAAAACAAGTCCAAACATGGAGCAATCTTCAACTTCACCTGCAACTAACAACAATATAAGAGGGGTTAAGCAAAAGCGTACTTATCCAATCAACGGTTTGCTAGGAAGGCGGTTAGAGTGTTTCATGGCAACATAGGAGGCTGGCAAGATAGAATAGGCACCAATGCATAACTATAGAGCGAGACAACTAGCAAGGCAAAGATAGAGGTGATATCAGGGAACAGTCATCTTGCTTGGGATCTCGAAGGAAGAAGAACGCGTCCATGAAGTAGACAAGCGCACGTAGCCGAACGGATCCTCACAACTCTGGAATGGAACCGAAGCTAACGAGAGAAGCATACCAGAAAGAAGCAAACAACATGGTAAACACACAAGCATAAACATGGCATGATGCACAAACAAGTATGATGCATGTCAGGTTTAAATATGCAAGGCATAGCAAAGTGCACAAACAACACTAAAATTTAAGAGGAGCTAAATATGCAACGAAACACCACATTTAATTATTTACTATGCTCTCGGTTATGAACCCAACAAGTTTAAATGGTCTTTAATCAAGAGGTGAAGTATGAGCAAACTACACTATCTAGGCAATTTAAATGAGGCCGGAAATAACAACAACAATTCCGGAAAATCCCCACATGTCATTTAGCAATTTTAAAGCAAAGAACAATTTTAAGCATCTAAAGGTTGTTATCATGATGCGGATGACAAATGCAAGTTTTATGGATTTTTTATTAAATGTTGACATGTTATAAGATAGGGAGTATTTGTCGTCACAGCGGAAAGAAAAGGGTGCCACGGCGGCGATAACCGAAAATGACGCCACGGCAACATATCGGTTCCGGTAACTCATCGAGAGACCGGTGCAAAAGAAGGTGTGGCGTGAGCGAGTCATGCAAGATGGTGGGTGCTCCCGGTTACCCGGTTCCAACGGGCCGGTGGCAAGGCAAACGAGGGGCAAACACGCGATGATTCGGGCACGGTGCAAACACTCAATTCGACTCATACATAACACATCATTCATTCATGGGCGTCGTCTCGGGGTTATACCATCGAAGAGAGCGTTTTCGAAGTGGTTCGAGTCATTGAGGGAAGTAGCCATTCACGTTTAGAAGAGGAAGTAGCTGTTCACGTGTAACATCCCAAATTTTCAATTTGGAATGTTATACATAGATCGTACTGCATTGCATATTTCTTTGCATTTCGTGCGTGGCGATCCTCAAAAATCCTAAGCAACTCAAGGACCTACGGAGAGAGTTGGGAATTCTACCGTTTTTGTATTTGAGTTCACTCGAATACCGGTACGAGGATATCGTTGGTTTTAATTATTTCCCCTCCTAAAAATATTTCTAAATAAAATATAGGAGCGGAGATAATATGACTTCTGCAAAATAACAGAAATATTGGAGGAAATATATTAAAATCACTTTTGGTATTTATTCGGATTTATTTGTGATTTTATTTGCATAGGAAAAATACGCGTTTTACAAAACTGCATTAAGGTCCGAGAAAAATGTTCACTTTGTCCTAAATATTATTAGGGGAGTGTGAAAATTTATTTCCGAATTTTTGGAGTCCGTTTAGTATTTCTTTCGTTAGTTTTCGTGCGTCAGGACTCGTTTAAAAAAAGTGGTGAACCGCCTTTGGGCCGTGTTCGGCCAGGACTCCCCCTGGCCCGTGGCCTTTATAAGCCGTCGAGGCCCAGCTGCTGCCTCGCCCAGCCCGCCTCGCCTGCCCCGCCAAACCCTAGCTGCCGCCGCCGCACCGCCGCCTGCCGTCGCCGCCGCACCGCCGCCGCCCGTCGCCGCCGCACCGCCGCCGCCCGTCGCCGCCGCACCGCCGCCGCCGGAGTTCGTCGAGGTAGCCGCCCGCCGCCTCGGTTTTCTAGAAGATACCGACCCGGTTTTTTTGACAAAACCCTAGTTTCGTTTTTTTAGGTTAGATCAGTTTTTTCGGTTTAGCTGTTTAGCGAACGTTCACCCGTTCTTTCTTTTTAACGAACGAGTTTGTCGTTTAGTCTCTGTTAACGAACGTTCGTTCGTTAATCTGTTCGTCAGTTTTCTTTTTCGGGGTATTTATCCGCGATTATTTCCGATCGTGATTTCTGCCCTGATCTTGTTTTTCATTTTTCTTTTCGCTCGAGAGTTGGAATCAGGTGATTCAAAATCCCAGATCTTCGTCTCGACGCCCTCTTTCCGTTTAACAAACTTGAACAAAGTTTTGGCTACTGTAAAATTTGACTTTAGATCAAACTAGTAAAGGAACCTCGTTTCTTTCGCAGTTTGAGTTTCGTTGTTTCTTTCGATTTGTTTCTTTTTGCAAACCGGAGTTCTTAAGTTGAACTTTCTGGTTAGATATTATATATTGGAGTTTTGTTTGCGCATCATGGCTTGATTTCTTATGTATGCTATTGTTTGCTTGCGATAGAATACCCGGACTGTGAAGCATGCTATTATGAGTCTCTAGGTTTTGTGAATCGTCAGCAAGGCAAGTAACACTTTGATCATACTTTTTATTACCCAGTTTTTATGCATTAGATCAAAACCTCACACATTGCATGAGTAGGATCTCTTAACTTGTGCGTCTGGGAAGTAGTTTGAGGTAGAACCTATTACATGCATTATTTTCAAACCCTTGGGAGTTACTTCTACGCTATGCTTAGGTTAACATGCTGTGCTCGTAGACGTGGTTTGGGTTTGAGTGAAATCCATGACATATGTGAGTTGTTAATTAATGGTTCAACTTAAGGTGGCTACTTGAATAAACATCTAGGTGGATTGGTTGCAGGACACCTGGGGTTGCCAGTGTTGTCCTAGGAAATCCAGGGGTTTCCGTGTGATTGTCCTATGGAATGCCACCCAGGCTCAAAGGGATCATAAAACTATTCATGCTAGAAACTTCCGTGTGCAGCAACAATGCCATTATGGGCTCTGGCATAGTATGAGTAAGTTGTGTGAGCTCTTTCGTGGTGGACTAGCAGATGTAGGGGAAAGTAGGTGTACGGGTCCACCTGGGGTAAAGAGTAAATGCTTCTGAAAGACCGTGTCTCGGTCATCCGTTTCTCAAACAACATGCAGTGCGAGAAATCCAACGGAGGAGATCAAGTCTTGTGGGAAAAGTGCACAAACCTCTCCAGAGTGTATAAACTGATCATGATTAGTCGTGTACCCGGTTATGGACAATCTTGAGTATCTGGTACTTGAATTATTAGTTGATCTCATCACTCTAAAGTTAATTTGTTGGGTTAATGATTGCTTTAATTTGGGATTGAGTTGGAGGTACCTTCTCAATGATGTTTCAACTACCATGATAGTTAAAAATAAAATTTATTCCTATGTTGTAGGAAAAAATTGGCTTTACGCAAAAACTTTAACCTTAGAGCCTCCACCAGCCAAATATGCATATAGTGTAGCCTTTATTTCTGTTACTTGCATCTTCTGTGTTATCTTGCCAGCATATTCCATGTGCTGACCCATTTCGGGCTGCAACATGTTACGTTGCAGACTTTTCAGACAAGGAGTAAGACGTTCTAGGTCGTTTGTCATGCACTCAGCTATGCCGTTGGAGTTGATGGACTCACTTATATTCCAAGCCTTCCGCTGTTATTTTGTTAGATGGCCTTATGCCATGGACTTTTGTAATATGTTCTCTTTGGAGACATTCGATGTAATAAGTGTGTGATTGCCACTCTGTTATAAATCCTTCAAGTACTGTGTGTGTCAGCATTACCGATCCAGGAATGACACTGAAACACAGAGACTTCGGTCAATTCGGATCTTGATCACTACAAAGATGGTATCAGAGCACACGCTGACTGTAGGACACGACCACTAAGATAAACCCTAGGTCACTCTTCTCTACTCATTTCTGACTTCTCTTCATTTTCTACTTCTTTAGGATGGTGGAGCCAAGGAACAAGTTCACTCAATCGGATGAAGACACACCTTTTGGACGACACTTGAAGGAAGTCACTAGGTACCTGAACATAGGAATACCAAGCTTCACCGGGACCTACACCACCACTTTACCAGAAGAGGAGCGATGGAGCATTCAAGTTCAAATTCCTGGGAGAACCTTCGCACCATCCACTGAGCCAATAGAGTTTTCTTTTGATGCACCAACCTGGAGCCTAGGCAAGAGTATGGCCGCCCACATCACTATGGGAAGGATCGGAGAAGTCTACAAGCAGGAGCTGAAGGACACTATCTACCAGATTTGTGGATGCCGAGATGAGCGTTGGGACATGATCAGCACCCGGAAGGACAGGTCCATTGCAGTGTTCATCCAGGAGTTAAACCAGCACATTCAACGACAGGAGCGCCAGATGTGCGCATGGATGATAGATTTGAAGAAGGCACTAAACAGGAATTTGGAGCTAGAAGAAGAACTCATGTCTACTCATGACGGATACGAGGAGGAGATGTTGATACTAGTGGAGAAGGATGACGATTTGACAAGGAAGCTAGGAGTATTCATGGGAGATCCAGCACCAGGAGGAGAAGAAGAGGAAGAAGAACCCAAGGAGATTCGTTCTGAAGATTAGATCATCATCGACGACAGGGATTCAGACCTCGATGATAGTGATGACGAAGACTATGAAGACGAAGCTGGAGCAGACGTCATGGAATCTTCCGCCGATCAAAATTTCTAGATGACTACCCTATGACTAGTAGTTTTCCCCACAAATTAGTATTTAGAGCACGTTTGTAACGTTAGTTAGATCCTTGTAAGACCTTGTTTGAAGTTGATTGGTGTGATATGATTGTGTTTGTCTCATGTGCATATGGGTAGTGATTTTCCCTTAGACCTCAACTCTATTCTAATCTCTTCCCTCTACACCCATCAGATGCCTCCAAGACGTGAGCCCGGATTTGAGCTCCCCCCCCTGAGCTCACTCAGTTGATCCAGCAGCAGAACACTTTGATGCAACTTCTTGTCCGGAACACTCAGAACAACCAGAACAACAACAACCCTCCACCACCACCACCCGTGGACAACCTGACACGTTTCTTAAGGTTGCAACCACCGGTGTTTGCTAGCAGCATTGAACCAATAGTTGCTGATGACTGGCTGCGCAAGATTGGAAGGGATTTGACCACCGCAAATTGCTCGGATGCTGAGGAAGTGCGATTTGCCGCACACCAGTTGTCTGGACCATCCGCAACATGGTGGGAGAATTACACAACCACCTTTCCTATAGCCAATGTCACTTGGGATCAGTTTCAGCAAGCTTTCCGTACTGCCCATGTCTCAACTGGAGCCATGAGCATGAATAAGCGGGAGTTTCTCAACTTGCGCCAAGGAAATCGTACGGTGGCTCAGTACATGGATGAGTTTAGTACCCTATCTCGTTATGCCCCAGATGATGTGGCCACAGATGCCGCTAGACAGGAGAGGTTTATGGAAGGGCCGAATGATGAAATGAGCGTAAAGTTGATGGTGGCAACCTTCAACAACTACCAGGAGTTGGTAGATAAAGCTCTTCTGATTGAAGGAAACCACCAGCAGATTGAGAGCCGCAAGAGGAAGTATGGACAAGGAAGGAATAATTCTGGATCCCCGCAGAAGCCCCGATTCACACCGAATTCGGGAGGATATGCCCATAACCATGGAAGCCACACCCACACTGGAGGAAGTTCCCACAACAACAATGGCTCCAAGAATGGGAATTGGAATGGAGCAAACAATAACCAGAATCGCTCTACCCCGTCTACACCCGCCAAGAAGGATTTAAGCCACGTCACCTGTTACAAGTGCGGGAAGAATGTACATTACACCAATGAGTGTCCTGAAGCTAAGAATGGGAACGGCAATGGAAGCGCCGGGAAGAAGCCCAACCCGTTCAACAAAGGACAAGTGAACCACGTGACCGTGGAGGAGGTTGAAGAGCAACCAGATGCGGTGATCGGTAAGTTTTTGGTTAAGTCATTTACCGCAGTAGTTCTTTTCGATACTTGTGCATCGCATTCATACATTTCAAGGGGATTCGTAAATAGACATAAGTTGTCCCCCAGAGTCCTTATGGCCCCAATGTTAGTAAGTTCACCCGGAGCGGAATATATGGCAAATCAAGGATGTTTTCAGATGCCATTGACCATTGGACGACATGTTTTCCCCTCAAACCTAATAGTTTTGGAGTCACAAGGATTGGATGTGATATTAGGCATGGATTGGCTATCGATGTATGGAGGGAATATCGACTGTGCCAGCAAGTCTATTTTGCTTACCACCCCGGAGGGAAAAAGGATTAAGTATGTATCTAGGCATTCGCCTATAAGGACATAAGTACATTCTCTCACGGGAGTTGTTCAGGAGGAAGTGCCGGTGGTAAAAGACTACCCGGATGTGTTTCCAGAGGAGTTACCAGGCATGCCACAGGATAGGGATATTGAGTTTTTGATTGAGCAATTGCCTGGCACCGGACCAATATCGAAGAGACCGTATCGGATGCCAGCGAATGATCTGGAGGAGATCAAGAAACAGATTAAGGAGTTATTGGAGAAAGGTTTTATTCGCTGGAGTTCATCACCTTGGGGAGCCCCAGTGCTTTTGGTCGAGAAGAAGCATGGATCTTTAAGAATGGTCGTTGATTATCGTGCATTGAATGAAGTGACTATTAAGAATAAGTACCCCCTGCCGATGATCAATGACTTGTTCGACCAACTCCAGGGAGTGAAAGTATTCTCCAAGATCGATCTATGATCTGGATACCACCAGTTGAAGATCCGAGAGGAGGATATACCTAAGACAACCTTCACCACAAGGTACGGGCTATATGAGTATACGGTTATGTCATTTGGATTGACTAACGCCCCTACCTATTTCATGAGTATGATGAACAAGGTGTTCATGGAGTTCTTGGATAAGTTTGTCGTGGTATTCATTGATGACATTTTGGTGTACTCGAAGAATGAGGAGGAACACGTGGAGCATTTGCGTTTGGTACTGGAGATGCTCAGAGAACATCAGTTGTATGCCAAGTTTAGCAAATGCGAGTTTTGGTTGAAGGAAGTTGGATTCCTAGGGCATGTTATATCGGGAGAAGGTATAACAGTGGACCCCGTCAAAGTGCAGGCAGTCACTGAATGGTTGGCACCCACTTCAGTTTGAGAGATACGCAGTTTTCTTGGACTCGTGGGATACTACCGGAGATTCATAGATAATTTCTCCAAGATTGCTAAGCCAATGACGACATTGTTGAAGGAGACAAAGTTCAATTGGACTGAAGAGTGTGAAGAAAGTTTCCAGGAGTTGAAGAAACGGTTGACGACAGCCCCAGTGCTAATATTGCCAGATATACGCAAGGATTTCCAAGTGTACTGCGATGCTTCACGCTTAGGACTTGGAGGAGTACTTATGCAGGATGGAAAAGTTGTTTCTTATGCATCTCGTCAACTGCGACCGCATGAGTTGGATTATGCGACGCACGATCTGGAGTTAGCAGCTGTAGTGCACGCACTCAAAACTTGGAGACATTTCCTTATTGGAAATCGTTGTGATGTGTACACGGATCACAAGAGTTTGAAGTACATTTTCACTCAGAAGGAGATGAACCTCAGATAGAGGATATGGTTGGAGCCTATAAAGGATTATGATATGAAGCTGCACTATCACCCAGGAAAGGCCAATGTCGTTGCAGACACTTTGAGCCGGAAAAGTTATGCGAATACCCTAGTAAAAGGGGAAATGCCCCAGGGGATAGCAGATGATCTCAGGGAGCTTTGTTTGGAGATAGTTCCTAGAGGTTTTGTCGCAACGTTTGAGGTTCAGTCGACATTGCTGGGGAAGATACGCAAAGCCCAGAAGTATGACAAAGAGATTGCCGAAATAAAGAAGAGGATGAGTGAAGGAAAAGCCAAAGGATTTCGTGAGGATGAGCACGACACCTTGTGGTTTGAGGATCGAATCTATGTGCCCAACAACCCAGAGATCAGGAAGTTGATACTGCAGGAAGCACATGATTCGCCATACTCGATACACCCCGGAAACACCAAGATGTATTTGGGTTTGAAGGAACGTTTCTGGTGGACGGGAATGAAGAAGGATATTGCCGAGTATGTAGCCATATGTGATGTAGTCCAGAGAGTAAAGGCAAAGCATTAGAAGCCAGCACGATTGCTACAACCTATGTCAATACCCGAATGGAAGTGGGAGAAGCTTGGCATGGATTTTATCACCGCATTGCCCAGGACCAAATCGGGATATGACCTAATCTTGGTAGTAGTGGACCGTTTGACTAAAGTAGCCCACTTTAGCCCCGTGAAAACCACATACACTAGTGCGAAGTTGGCCAAGATATACATGACCAGGATCGTATGTCTGCACGGAGTTCCGAGGACCATTGTATCAGATAGAGGAACACAGTTCACCTCAAAGTTTACACCAAACTTTGGGAACAAGGCTAGAATTTAGTACAACGTTTCACCCACAGACACACGGACAGACCGAGAGAGTCAACCAGATTGTGGAGGACATGTTGAGAGCTTGTGCGCTAGATTATGGATCCAGTTGGGATGACAATTTTCCCTACTCTGAGTTCTCGTACAACAGCACTTACCAGGCCAGTTTGAAGATGGCACCGTTCGAAGCATTGTATTGAAGGAGATGCCGAACACCGTTAATGTGGGATGAAGTTGGAGACCGGCAGTTGTTTGGACCAGACTTGATCAAAGAGTCTGAAGAGAAGGTTAAGCTAATTCGAGATAGATTGAAGGTAGCTCAGTCCAGGAAGAAGAGTTATGCAGACTCGAAGCGCAAGGATATAGCCTATGAAATCGGAGACAGAGCGTACCTGAGAGTATCGCCTCTGCGAGGAGTTAAACGTTTCGGAGATAAGGGAAAACTAGCCCCGAGATTTATGGGACCTTACCGTGTTTTGGAATGCATGGGAGAGGTTGCCTATAAGTTGGAGTTGCCCGAAGGATTGTCAGGAGTGCACGATGTGTTTCATGTTTCGCAGCTTAAGAAGTGCCATGCGGAGATGGCCGATATCCCGCTTAGAGACACAGTACCCCTGGAAGCAATTTAGTTGGAAGGCGATCTAACTTATGAGGAGAAGCCTGTTAAGATTCTCGAATTTTCGAGTAGAGTCACCTACAGTAAGGTTATCAAGTTTTGCAAAGTTCAGTGGAGTCACCACACCGAGGAAGAAGCCACCTAGGAACGAGAAGATGATCTACGCAAGGACCACCCACACCTGTTCTCTAGCCAAGTCGAATCTCGAGGGCGAGATTCATTCTAAGGGGGGTAGGTTTGTAACATCCCAAATTTTCAATTTGAAATGTTATACATAGATCATACTGCATTGCATATTTCTTTGCATTTTGTGCGTGGCGATCCTCGAAAATTCTAAGCAACTCAAGGACCTACGGAGAGAGTTGGGAATTCTACCGTTTTTGTATTTGAGTTCACTTGAATACCGGTACGAGAATAGCGTTGGTTTTAATTATTTTTCCCTCCTAAAAACATTTCTAAATAAAATATAGGAGCGGAGATAATATGACTTCTCCAAAATAACAGAAATATTGGAGGAAAAATATTAAAATCACTTTTGGTATTTATTCAGATTTATTTGTAATTTTATTTGCATAGGAAAAATACGCGTTTTTCAAAATTGCATTTAGGTCCGGGAAAAATATTCACTTTGTCCTAAATATTATTAGAGGACGATGAAAATTTATTTCGGGATTTTTGGAGTCCGTTTAGTATTTCTTTCGTTAGTTTTCGTGCGTCAGGACTCGTTTAAAAAAAGTAGCGACCCGCCTTTGGGCCGTGTTCGGCCAGGACTCCCCCTGGCCCGGGGCCTTTATAAGCCGCCGAGTCCCAGCTGCCGCCTCGCCCATCCCGCCTCGCCCGCCCCGCCAAACCCTAGCCGCCGCACTGCCGCCTGCCGCCGCCGCCGCACCGCCGCCCGTCGCCGTCGCCGGACCCGCCGCCACCGCCGGAGTTCGTCGAGGTAGCCGCCCGCCGCCCCGGTTTTCTAGAAGAAACCGACCCGTTTTTTTTTGACAAAACCCTAGTTTCGTTTTTTTAGGTTAGATCGGTTTTTTTTCGGTTTAGCTGTTTAGCGAACGTTCGCCCGTTCGTTCTTTTTAACGAACGAGTTCGTCGTTTAGTCTCTGTTAACAAACGTTTGTTCGTTAATCTGTTCGTCAGTTTTCTTTTTCGGGGTATTTATCCGCGATTATTTCCGATCGCGATTTCTGCCCTGATCTTGTTTTTCGTTTTTTTTTCGCTCGAGAGTCGGAATCAGGTGATTCAAAATCCCAGATCTTCGTATCGACGACCTCTTTCCGTTTAACCAACTTGAACAAAGTTTTGGGTACTATAAAATTTGACTTTAGATCAAACTAGTAAACGAACCTCGTTTCTTTTGCAGTTTGAGTTTCGTTGTTTCTTTCGATTTGTTTCTTTTTGCAAACCGGAGTTCTTAAGTTGAACTTTCTGGTTAGATCTTATCTTTTGGAGTTTTGTTTGAGCATCATTGCTTGATTGCTTATGTATGATATTGTTTGCTTGCGTTAGAATACCCGGACTGTGAAGCGAGCTACTACGAGTCTCTAGGTTTTGCGAATCGTCAGCAAGGCAAGTAACACTTTGATCATACTTTTTATTACCCAGTTTTTATGCATTAGATCAAACCCCCACACATTGCATGAGTAAGATCTCTTAAATTGTGGGTCTGGGAAGTAGTTTGAGGTAGAACCTATTACCTGCATTATTTTCAAACCCTTGGGAGTTACTTCTACGCTATGCTTAGGTTATCATGTTGTGCTCGTAGACGTGGTTTGGGTTTGAGTGAAATCCATGACATATGTGAGTTGTTAATTAATGGTTCAACTTAAGGTGGCTACTTGAATATACATCTGGGTGGATTGGTTGCAGGACACCTGGGCTCGCCAGTGTTGTCCTAGGAAATCCCGGGGTTTCCGTGTGATTGTCCTATGGAATGCCACCCAGGCTCAAAGGGATCATAAAACTATTCATGCTAGAAACTTCCATGTGCAGCCACAATGCCATTATGGGCTCTAGCATAGTATGAGTAAGTTGTGTGAGCTCTTTCGTGGTGGACTAGCAGATGTAGGGGAAAGTAGGTGTACGGGTCCACCTGGGGTAAATAGTAAATGCTTTTGAAAGACGGTGTCTCGGTCATCCGTTTCTCAAACACCATGCAGTGCGAGAAATCCAACGGAGGAGATTGAGTCTTGTGGGAAAAGTGTACAAACCTCTGCAGAGTGTACAAACTGATCATGATTAGCCGTGTCCTCGGTTATGGACAATCTTGAGTATCAGGTACTTGAATTATTGGTTGATCTCATCACTCTAAAGTTAATTTGTTGGGTTAATGATTACTTTAATTTGGGATTGAGTTGGAGGTACCTTCTCAATGATGTTTCAACTACCATGATAGTTAAAAATAAAATTTATTCCTTTGTTGTTGGGAAAAATTGGCTTTACGCAAAAACTTTAACCTTGGAGCCTCCACCAGCCAAATATGCATATAGTGTAGCCTTTATTTCTGTTACTTGCATCTTCTGTGTTATCTTGCTAGCATATGCCATGTGCTGACCTGTTTCGGGCTGCAACATGTTACTCTGCAGACTTTTCAGACGAGGAGTAAGGCGTTCTAGGTCGTTTGTCATGCACTCAGCTATGCCGTTGGAGTTGATGGACTCACTTATCTTCCAAGACTTCCGCTGTTATTTTGTTAGATGGACTTATGCCATAGACTTTTGTAATAAGTTCTCTTTGGAGACATTCGATGTAATAAGTGTGTGATTGCCACTCTGTTATAAATCCTTCAAGTACTGTGTGTGTCAGCATTACCGATCCAGGGATGACACTGAAACACAAAGACTTCGGTCCATTCAGATCTTGGTCGCTACATCATAGGGTCGTCGAGGGTAGTAGTGGTACTCGCGATGCTAGTGGTACACGTCGGCGGTAGTCGAACTTGATGCATGCGTTACACGGATCTTCGGCGATGATAGTGGCACACGCATCGTAGAGGGACTTGTCATTTCGATCCGTAGTCATTTGGGCGTAGCGGTACTCGTTTTTGTAGATGTTCATGTCGTCGTGTCGTGGTACTTGGCAATTCCGAAGACCGCGGTAGAGGTACTTGACGCGCCACCGTGTAGTCGTACTCGAGGGTCATCGACGACGGTAGTTGTACTTGGCACTCGTTCTGTAGTCGAACTTGAGATGGTATTGGTGATCCAAACAGAAGCAAGGCCAAGGGCCTCGGGTGGACAGCAGCATGTCAGGGTCGATGAGGTGCAGGCGCAAAGGTGCAGCTGCTGCTGCTGCCAGCGACGAGGTCGAAGTGCTCGTGCAGGCAGGCTCACAGGAGTGGCTCGGGCAGAGGAGGCATGTCCATGGCCAGGCTCGGCAGGGACGGGGTCGCGGGCAGAGGCTAGGTTGGGGACGGAGGAGCTTGGGGCCGGCGGCGTTGGCAAGGACAGGCGGTGGCGCTCCTGTCTCGTGGTCGTCGGCAACGGCACCATTCGCCGGACGACGAGGCGAGGTGGAGGAGCACGTGAAGTCTCGGCGCGGCGAGGTCGAGGTGACGCAGGGACCTTGGCGACGGACGGCGCGTCACCGTGGTGCGGGGGCGCTCGGCCTGGAGATGCGTGCGCGGAGGAAGGAGGTCGCGGGCATGCGTCGGCGGCACAGGGGAGTCAGGGTCGCGGCTTTGCGGAGGAGAGCGGGGTCGCGGGGTGGAGAGGTGGAGGAGATCGAGAGCGAGAGGATGGGGATCGGGAGAGAGATAGAGGTGGCCGCGCAGGATGAGGGGTCGAGGGAGAAAAGGGATCGGGGGAGAGCGAGAGGAGGGGGTCGCGGGCTAGGTTAGGTAAGGCCCGACTGGGCCTTGGGCCGGCTGACTGCTGGGAACAGGCTGCTGGGCTCTCTGCCTCTCTCTTACTTATCTCTGTATACAGAAAATGAAATACCGAAGAAAGAACAAAGAAGGAAAGGTTAAAGAAAGAAGTTAGGCGTGCGAATTATTGTCTCGAACTCACAAAAAAATGTGTATGACCCCAGAAAAATAGAGTGGCAAGATTGCAACATTAAATTCAAATTCCTTTGAATTGAATTCAAATGGTCTGAAGAAAGGCTGGAATTTCGAAGTGCCCAAAAATGTTCGAATTTTTGGAGCAACCTCGATAAAATGGATAAAAATTGTTGGCAAGGTTTGAGAGTCAAAACTTGAAGTAGAAAAGGCCGTGGGAATTTTGCAAGTGTGTTTTTGGTGATTCCAAAGAATGGAATTATTTATAATAGCTCCGTAAATATTAGGAGGATATGTTATAAAGAGAAGTCACTCTTCCCTCGATTTAAATGGATCGAAGATCCACACAATTTATTTAGTTGAGATGCAAAAGATTAATGACATGATGGCATGATGATGTGATGCAATGCAAAAATAAATAGAGCGAGCACAAATGAAACACAAGGTGAAACCCGGAACAGCTGGAAGTCTTCTGGAGCGTCGGTCTTGGGGTGTCACATCCACTCCACCTCTCCTCCGCTCCATCTCCTCCACTCCATCTCCCCTCCTCTCCTCCACCATACTCCCCTCCTCCTCTCCGGCGACGTCCTCCTCCTCCTCCTCTCCGGCGACCTCCTCCTCCTCCTCCTCTCCGGCGACCTCCTC
>LR738710.1:432314235-432430525 GCA_902687465.1 Secale cereale | reverse complement strand
CTCCGGTGATCTCCTCCTCCCTCCTCTCCGGTGATCTCCTCCACCCTCCTCTCCGGTGACCTCCTCCTCCTCCTCTCCGATGATGTAGGCGAGCTCCTCTCCGGTGATCTCCTCCTCCTCCCTCCTCTCCTCCTCATGATCTCTCCTCGGCCCTCCTCACCAGCGAACTCCTCTCCGGAAAAAGAACGTACAAGATCCAAAAACGAGAACAAAATTTGAAAAATATTCGTGCAAAACAACGAGCAAAAAAAGGGCAAAAAGAATCGCGATCCAGATCCAAATTCAAAATTCAAAAATAGCAACGGCGCATGGTGGGGGTCAGACGGTGCGCCACTACTATTTTCCCGCCTTCAAAATTCAGAAAAAAATAAAAAAAAGTTACCAGTGGCGCACCTGTAGCACTAGTAATGGCGCACTACAAGGTGCGCCATTGTTACCTGCAATACTAATGGCGCACCAGAGGTGCGCCATTAGTACTTGTTACTAGTGGCGTGGTGATAGTGGCGCACCTATAGTGCGCCATTAATGGCAAAATTAGGTGCGCCACTAACATGCCTTTTCCTAGTAGTGATCATGTCTTCTCAAAATAACATGGTAAAAGAAAGTTCATCCCTACAAAATCATATAGTTAGGCTATGCTCCATCTTCGTCACACTAAATATTCCAATCATGCACAACCTCGGTTTCAGCCAAGAAATTGTTTCATACTCAAATTTTTTCAAACTCTTTCAACTTTCACGCAATATATGAGCGTGAGCCATGGACATAGCACTATGTGGAATAGGGTGGTGGTTGTGGAGAAGACAAAAGAGGAATATGGTCTCACATCAACTAGGCGTATCAATGGGCTATGGAGATGCCCATCAATAGATATCAATGTGAGTGAGTAGGGACTGCCATGCAACGGATGCACTAGAGCTATAAATGTATGAAAGATCAACAAAAGAAACTAAGTGGGTGTGCATCCAACTTTCTTGCTCACAAAGACCTAGGGCATTTGAGGAAGCCCATCGTTGGAATATACAAGCCAAGTTCCATAATGAAAATTCCCACTAGTATATTAAAGTGACTAAACAAGAGACTCTCTATCATGAAGATCATGGTGCTACATTGAAGCACAAGTGTGGAAAAAGATAGTAGCATTGTCCCTTTTTTTCTTTTCTTTTCTTTTTTTTCCTTTTTTTCTATTTTTTTCTTTTCCCTTTTTGGGCCTTTTTGGCCTTTCATTTTTTTTCTTTGGGATATTGCTCTAATAATGATGGTCATCACACTTATATTGATTTACAACTCGATATTACAAATCGATACTAGAACAAAATATGACTCTATATTAATGCCTCCGGTGGTGTACCGAGATGTGCAATGCATCAAGAGTGACATGTATGAAAAATTATGCATGGTGGCCTAGCCACAAATACGATGTCAACTGCATGATCATGTATGGCAATATGACAATGATGAAGCGTGTCATAATAAACGGAACAGTGAAAAGTTGCATGGCAATATATCTCGGAATGGCTATGAAAATACCATGACATGTAGGTATGGTCGCTGTTTGAGGAAGGTATATGGTGGGTGTATGGCACCGGCGAAAGTTGCGCGGTACAAGAGAGGCTAGCAATGGTGGAAGGGTGAAAGTGCGTATAGTCCATGGACTCAACATTAGTCATAAAGAACTCATATACTTATTGCGAAAATCTACAAGTCATCAAAACAAAGTACTACACGCATGCTCCTAGGGGAAGGGTTGGTAGGAGTTAACCATCGCGCGATCCTGACCTCCACACAAAGGATGACACCCAATGAAATACCCCGTGCTTAAAATTTGTCACACAACGGTTACCATACGTGCATGCTACGGGACTTTCAAACCTTAACACAAGTATTTCTCAAATTCACAACTACTCTACTAGCATGACTCTAATATCACCATCATGGCATCATCATATCTCAAAACAATCATCAAGTATCAAACTTCTCATCATATTCAATGCACTTTATGTGAAAGGTTTTACTATACCGATCTTGGATGCCTGTCATATTAGGACTAGTTTTATAACCAAAGCACATTACCATGCTGTTATAAAAGACTCTCAAAAGGATATAAGTGAAGCATGATAGATCAACAATTTCTACAAAATAAAACCACCACCGTGCTCTAAAAGATATAAGTGAAGCACTAGAGCAAAACTATCTAGCTCAAAAGATATAAGTGAAGCACAAAGAGTATTCTAATAAATTCTAAATCATATTTTTCTCTCTCAAAAGGTGTGTCCAGCAAGGATGATTGTGCCAAACTAAAAAGCAAAGACTCAAATTATACATGATGCTCCAAGCAAAACACATATCATGTCGTGAATAAAAATATAGTCCCGAGTATAGTTACCGATAGATGAAGACGAAAGAGGGGATGCCTTCCCGGGGAATCCCCAAGCTTAGGCTTTGGTTGTCCTTGAATTTTACCTTGGGGTGCCTTGGGCATCCCCATGCTTAGGTTCTTGCCACTCTTTGTTCCATAGTCCATCAAAGTCATACTCAAAACTTGAAAACTTCACAACACAAAACTTAGCCAAAAATCTCGTGAGCTCCGTTAGTATAAGAAAACAAACCACCACTCAAAGGTACTATAGTGAACTCATTCTTTGTTTATATTGGTGTTAAACCTACTGTATTCCAACTTCTCCATGATTCATACCCCCCGATACTACTCATAGATTCATCAAAATAAGCAAACAACACACGAAAAATAGAATCTGTCAAAAACAGAACAGTCTGTAGTAATCTGTAACTTCGAATACTTCTGTAACTCCAGAAAATTTGAAATAAATAGGTAAACATGAGGAATTTGTCTATTAATCATATGCAAAAATAATCAACTAAATATCACTCTCCAGTAAAAAATTACAGCCAATCTCGTGAGCGCTAAAGTTTCTGTTTTTTAGAGCATGATCACAGAAAGTTCACACAAGTCTCCCCAAAGGTTTTACTTGGCACAAACACTAATTAAAACACAAAACCACATCTAAACATAAGCTAGATGCAATATTTATTCCTAAACAGAAGCAAAAACAAATAAAATAAAATTGGGTTGCCTCCCAACAAGCGCTATCATTTAATGCCCCTAGCTAGGCACGATACAAGAATAGATCTAAGTATTGCCATCTATGGTAGGCAATCCATAAGTGGCTCTTATAATAGATTCATAAGGTAATTTGATTTTCATTCTAGGGAAGTTTTCCATGCCCTTCCTTAATGGAAATTGGAATCTAATATTTCCTTCCTTCATATCAATAATTGCACCAATTGTTCTAAGGAAAGGTCTACCAAGAATAATAGGACATGAAGGATTGCAATCTACATCAAGAACAATGAAATCTACGGGCACATAATTCCTATTAGCAACAATAAGAACATCATTAATCCTTCGCATAGGTTTCTTATTGGTAGAATCCATGAGATGCAAATTTAAAGAACAATCATCAAGCTCATCGAAACCTAACAAATCAAACAAAGTTTTTGGGATTGTAGAAACACTTGCACCCAAATCACACAAAGCAAAGCATTCATGATATTTAATTTTAATTTTTATAGTAGGTTCCCACTCATCATAAAGCTTTCTAGGGATATAAACTTCTAATTCAAGTTTTTCCTCATAAGACTGCATTAAAGCATCAACTATGTGTTTGGTAAAAGCCTTATCTTGACTATAAGTATGCAGAGAATTTAGTACGGTTTGCAACAAGGAAATACAATCTATTAAAGAGCAATTATCATAATTGAATCCCTTGAAATCCAAAATAGTGGGTTCATCACTATGCAAAGTTTTAATCTCTTCAATCCCACTTTTAACAATTTTAGCATCAAGATCTAAAAACTCTGAATCATTGGGACGCCTTTTAATTAAAGTAGACTCATCTCCAGTCCCATCTTTATCAAGACTCATACTAGAAAACAAGGATCTAATAGGAGACACATCAATCACTTCCAGATCTTCAGGTTTATTTTCATGATAATTAGAAGAACACACTTTCATAAAGCAATCTTTTTTAGCACGCATCCTAGCGGTTCTTTCTTTGCACTCATGAATGTCAATTCTCATGGATTTGAGAGACTCATTGATATCATGCTTAGGTGGAATAGATCTAAGTTTCAAAGAAACAACATCAAGAGTAATTCTATCCATGTTTCTAACCAACTCATCAATCTTAAGCAATTTTTCTTCAAGCAAAGCATTGAAATTATTTTGTCAATTAATAAACTCTTTAACACTAGTTTCAAATTCAGAGGGCATATTACCAAAATTTCCATAAGAGTTATTGTAGGAATTACCATAGTTATCAGAGGTATTACTAGGAAAAGGCCTAGGATTAAAGTTTCCTCTATAAGCATTGTTACCAAAGTTATTCCTACCAACAAAATTCACATCCAAAGATTCATTATTATTTTCATTCAACGTGGATAAATGCATATCATTA
Organism: Secale cereale; assembly: GCA_902687465.1. Lineage (NCBI taxonomy): Eukaryota > Viridiplantae > Streptophyta > Magnoliopsida > Poales > Poaceae > Secale > Secale cereale. The sequence continues at coordinate 432,426,050 of LR738710.1, read as the reverse complement.
GGATAAGAAGAAGCACTCTTAGTAGCAAATAATTTCATAAGTTCATCCATCTTTCCACTCAAAACACTAATCTCTTCAATAGCATGCACATTTTTACTAGTAGATCTTTCGGTGTGCCATTGAGAGTAGTTAACCATAATATTATCTAAGAGTTTAGTAGCTTCTCCTAGGGTGGTTTCCATGAAAGTCCCCCCCAAGGACGAATCTAAAACGGAAATAGCTTTAATTTAACAATATCATTATCCGTATCCCTCTTCTTTTGCATATCACATAAATCAACAAATTTGTTCAAATGGGTAGCGGCATCTTCACTAGGAAGGCCAGAAAATTGATCTTTCATGACAAGATTCAACAAGGCAGCATTGATCTCACAAGATTCAATATTGGTAATAGGAGCAATAGGCGTGCTGATAAAATCATTATTGTTGGTATTGGAAAAGTCACACAATTTGGTATTGTTTTGAGCCATAGTGACAAGCAAGCAATCCAACACACAAGCAAACAAGAGGCAAGCGAACGGTAAACACACGGAAAAAGAAGGGCGAATAAAATGGCAAGGGTGAAGTGGGGGGAGAGGAAAACGAGAGGCAAATAATGTAGTGCAAAGGATAAGGGTTTGTATAGGTACTTGGTATATGACTTTTGCGTAAGCCTCCCCGGCAATGGCGCCAGAAATTCTTCTTGCTATTTCTCGAGCTTGTGTTGTATTCCCTCGAAGAGGAAAGGGAGATGCAGCATAGTAGCGTAAGTATTTCCCTTAATTTTTGAGTACCAAGCTATCAATCCAGTAGGAGACCACGCGTGAGTCCCTCACACCTGCACAAACAAATAAGAACTTCGCAGCCAACGCGATAAGGGGTGATCAATCCCTTTACGGTCACTTACAAAAGTGAGATCTGATAGATAGGATAGTATAATATTTTTGGTATTGTTGGTATAAGAACAGAAAGTAAATAAATCAAATAAGCAACAGCGACAAAAATTGAAGGGAAAGTAATATGATAAAGATAGACCCAGGGGCCATAGGTTTCACTAGTGGCTTCTCTCATGATAGCAGAATTCTACGGTGGGTGAACAAATTACTGTCAAGCAATTGATAGAAAAGCACATAGTTATGAGAATATCTAGGCATGATCAATATATATAGGCATCACGTCCGTGACAAGTAGACCGAAACGATTCTGCATCTACTACTATTACTCCACACATCGACCGCTATCCAGCATGCATCTAGAGTATTAAGTTCATAAGAACAGAGTAATGCTTTAAGCAAGATGACATGATGTAGAGGGATAAACTCAAGCAATATGATATAACCCCCATATTTTTATCCTCGATGGCAACAATACAATACGTGCCTTGCTGCCCCTGCTGTCACTGGGAAAGGACACCGCAAGATTGAACCCAAAGCCAAGCACTTCTCCCATTGCAAGAACTATAGATCTAGTAGGCCAAACCAAACCAATAATTCGAAGAGACTTGCAAGGATATTATAATCATACATAAAAGATTTCAGAAAAGAATCAAATATTGTTCATAGATAATCTTGATCATAAACCCATAATTCATCAGATCTTGACAAACAAACCGCAAAAAGATTACATCGAATAGATCTCCTCGAAGATGCTGGAGAACTTTGTATTGAGATCCAAAAAGAGAGAAGAAGCCATCTAGCTGATAACTATGGACCCGAAGGTCTATGGTAAACTACTCACAACTCATTGGTGAGGCTATGGTGTTGATGTAGAAGCTCTCTGTGATGGATCCCCCCTCTGTCGGAGCTCCGGAACAGGCCCCAAGATGGGATCTCACGGGAACTGAAGGTTGCGGCGGTGGAATTAGGGTTTTCTCTGTTTCCTCGATGTTTTCAGGGTACATGGATATATATAGGAGGAAGGAGGGCATCGTGGGGGGGGGGGCAGAGGGGGCCCACGAGGGTGGGGACGTGCTTGCCCCCCTCGGCGCTCCCTGGACCCTCGTGACCACCTCTCTCGTGCCCTCGCGTGTACTCCAAGTCTTCTGGGTAGATACGGTTCCAAAAATAACTCTCCCAAAGGTTTCATTCCGTTTGGACTCCGTTTGATATTCCTTTTCTACGAAACACTAAAATAGGCAAAAAGAACAGCAATTTGCACCAAGCCTTGGGTTAGTAGGTTAGTCCCAAAAATAATATAAAAGTGTATAATAAAACCCATTAAACATCCAAAACAGAATTTATAATAGCATGGAACAATCGAAAATTTTAGATACATTGGAGACATATCAATTTCATGTAGGTGTTGAAGATGTAGATGCTCAATGTTGATGTAGATCATTTGGAACAATCCATTGGATTGTGTTGGACTTTCAATACCTACATGGGTTAGTCCCACAAGGAACATACAAAGATATCCATGGACATAGAGTGGATTGCACACAAGATGATGTCCACGAAAGCATTAGGTTACCTTGTCCCTTGTCTAACCAACAAGAGGGTTTGTGACTCCTTGAAGTAGTGCAAGATGTGGAAGTTGATTGCACTTTTCCTTGCCAATATAAATATGAGTGAAGTATGTTGGCAGAGTCACCCTCAAGAACACTGTACTTCTTCTTCTTCGGGATCCACATCATCTTGATGGGAATTCTTGGAGTTGTAGATGTACTTGATGAAGTAGAAGTTGACGTAGTCTTGGGAACCCACTTGACCAAAGCTTTAGGAGCTTCTTCAAATGCATCAATCTCTTCTTGAAGCTTTGTCCTTGCCTTTTAGCTTGTGGTCTTGTGGTGGAAGATCATCTCGGGCTTGTGTCCCCTTGAAGGAATTGGGGTCATACTTCTCTTGTTGAGGAACAAACTTTGTCTTGGGGAATTGATATTCTTCCCACTCAACTCCATTGGCATTTAACTTTCGTTCAAAACCAACACCTTGATTCTGCCGGTGCTTTCCTTGCTTGCGTACAATTTCCTCGAATTGCTTACTCCCGGCAAGGCTTTTATAAACACCTTTCTCTATAATCCCCTTCAATAAGCTATTTTCTTGCTCAAGTGTAACTTGGCTAAGAGAATCATTAGTGGAATCAAGAGAACTACTAGAAGCAACAACATTGGATTTATCATGATTATTGTTACTTCCCGAGGAAGAATCTTTCTTGTTCTCATTGCTAGATTTTACTTGTGGCATGTAGGTATACAAGAGTAAACGCTTGGCAATGTAAGAAGAACTTTTCTTACGAAGATCATCATTGATTGCTTTTAAGAACTCGTGCTCTTGCTCTAGATTTATCTTTTCAAAGCATAGGTTGTCATGAGTCCTCAAAAGCTCTTGATGATCTTCTAAGGTAGTTTCATGAGCTAACTTAAGAATGTTTAGTTCTTTAGTTAGACGCTCAATCTTATCCATATCATCGTCATTTGTTTGTTCTTGACTAGCGTGATTAATAGCAATTTCATCATAGTTTTCATCACTATTGCTACCAACAAGTAAATCATCATCTCCTAGCAAATCATATTCATCACTATTGAAATCAAAATATTTGGGGTCTGATACCTTAGGGACTTTAGCCATGAAGCATCTTCCAATTCCTTCATTTGGTGAGTCAAATATATTTTAGGAGTTGGACGACACAAGAGCAATTCCGGCAACACCATCACCTTGAGTATCTTCGGAGTCGGAGTAATAGCTTCTCTCGGAGTGTTCATCGAAGTCGGAACCGGATACCCATTAACCAACATGAGCTTGATGTCTTCACCTTGTATAGCTCCTTGATTATTTGTCCTTCCTTTCTGAATCCTTGCTTCTACGAGAGGGTCTTCGTTCATATCGATCATCTCTACTCCTTCTCTCTCTTGGTGGTGAGTCTTTGCTTCTGCTTCTCCTTTTAGTGAGTCTTCTCTTTTCTTTTGTGGAGCCGTACACTCATTTGAGTAGTGTTCAGGTCTCCCACAATTGTAGCAATTCCGATCACGACTATAAGATCTTTTGTCATTGTAGCACCTTGACTTGGAGTTTCTTTCTTTGCTTCTATTCTTGTAGAATTTGTTGAATTTCTTCACCATTAAGTTCAATTCTTCATTAAAGACTTGTTTCTCACTAGATGATGCAGGAGCATCACATGAAGCTTTGTAAGCGCCACTAGACTTGTTGTGAGGCTCCTCTTTATCCTTAAGTGACAACTCATTAGAAACAATTCTACCAATGACTTCCGTTGGCTTGAGATCTTGGTAATTGGGCATCATTTGGATCAAAGTGCACACAGTGTCATATTTTCCATCCAAGGCTCTTAAGATTTTGTTGATGATGAATCTACCGGTCATTTCTTCGCTTCCTAAGCTGGCAATCTCATTTGTGATGAGAGCAAGCCTAGAGTACATTTCGGCGACACCTTCACCATCCTTTATTTTGAACTTGCCAAGTTGACTTTGAAGCACATCCAACTTGGATTCCTTGATGGAGTCGGTACCTTCGTGCATATCAATCAAAGTATCCCAAATTTCCTCTACATTCTCAAGAAGGCTTATTTTTTTGAATACTTCGGGACACAATCCATTGAAGAGGATATCACAAGCTTGAGCATTGTATTGCAACATCTTCAATTCTTCAGCTCTAGCTTCACGATTTAGTTCCTTCCCATCAAATAATTCACCTTGCAAACCAATACACACAATAACCCAAACGGCGGAGGTATGTCCAAGAATATGCATTTTCATCTTATGCTTCCAACTAGCAAAATTTGTACCATCAAAGTAAGGACCTCTACGGTGGTAACTTCCCTTGCTAGAAGCCATACTCTCCTACGTTGTGAAACGAAGGCTATGATCAAGGCAAATGGAGACCAAAGCTCTGATAACACTTGTAGGATCGAAAGTATGTCTAGAGGGGGGTGATTAGACTACTTGACCAAATAAAAACATAGCCTTTTCCCAATTTTATGTTTTGGCAGATTTTGGCAACTTAGCACAAGTCAAGCAATCTTCCTACACATGCAATTCTAGAGTTGTGGTAGCAGAAAGTAAATCATTGCATATGAAGGTAAAGGGAGGGGTTGGAGAGTGCAAACGCAATTGGAGACACGGATGTTTTGGCGTGGTTCCGATAGGTGGTTGTCGGTGTCAAAACCGGTGGATCTCGGGTAGGGGCTCCCGAACTATGCGTCTCAGGATCGATGGTAACATGAGGCTGGGGACACGATGTTTACCCAGGTTCAGGCCCTCTCGATCGAGGTAATACCCTACTTCCTGCTACATTAATATGGATGAATATGATTACAAGAGTTGATCTGCCTCGAGATCGTAATGGCTAAACCTTAAAGTCTAGCCTATGAGGATGTTATGATTCTCTAGCCTCTACAGACTAAACCCTCCAGTTTATATATGCACCGGAGGGGCCTAGGGTTTGTACATAACCATCTTGCGGAGGAAGGAAATATTACACCCGAACCTAAAACCTGCCATTATACGAATACATGAGTCCTATGCAGATACGAGATACAATCTTCAACAATGATCGTCATGTCCCACCAGTCCAGTCCACCACGAACTATCTGGCCACATGAGGACCCCTCAATCCAGGACTCCCTCAATATCTCCTGAACCTGTCTTCAATGACGATGAGTTCGGCTTCCATATTGTCTTTGGCATTGCAAGGCGGGTTCCTTCTTCCAAATATATCTTCTGCAAATGGTGTATTGTGTTCGGCTCTGCATAGTCAGTACAACCCTTAGCCTCGAAGGCAAGGCACCGAAAGAAAATGAATATTATGCCTTTACTGACAACTTTTTCGTGAATCGTCACGTCCATCCCATTAACATAACGAACCGTTTTACTTGGTCCTAGGTTCGCGTTTCGAGGTACAATCCAATTGACACGTCTTAGCAGAGTAGAGATCGTGCCCGCTTATTGTGGGATCCTTGTCAACGTGATGTGAGCATCCAAACCGCGCATTATGCATGACCGCTTTGGGAACCAGCGAGGTTTGTGGCTAAAATGGGGGGACGTTCTGTATTCACAGCGTTTTTAAAGGATACCAATCCCTTTCATAAGCCCCATGCTTTCCTGAAGCTCGAGCTCTACAATCTTCCTAGCCCCAGCCTCCTCATCACTTCCGCCCGTCGTTCATGGTTCCTCAACCACCACTTCCTTCCCCAGCAATGGCCGGATCCAGCGCCAGGGGCAAGTGGGAGGCCTCCATGGTCACTGAGAAAACCGTGGGGGATCTTCGGAGCGCGGGCTATCTCGCTGCTGACATTGCGCACCGAGTCCCCGCCAAGGTCCAGGTGGTTCCCGTACCAGAGGCGGGTGAGAGAGTCATGTTTCTTTCACACTTTGTTAGGGGGCTAGGGTTCCCGCTCCACCCCTTTGTTCGGGGTTTGCTGTTTTTCTACGGGCTAGATTTCCACGATCTAGCCCCGAAATCAATTCTACACATCTCCGCTTATATAGTGGTGTGTGAAGCTTTCCTCTGCGTCCATCCACACTTCGGCCTATGGCTCAAAACCTTCAACATGAAGCCAAAGGTGGTGGAGCGGGAAACACGCGTAGTGCGGGGGTGCTATGATAAGCAAGCCCCCGAATGCTATTTGGCCAATAGGGTCGTTCGTGGAGACGAACAAGGTCTGGCAGTAGGAGTGGTTCTATATCACTGAACCCCGCGACGCTAAATGGGCGGCAGAACCTGCTTTCAGATCTGGACCCCGGAGAGGTTGACCTCCTAGACTGATAAGAGTCCGAACTGGGGGTCTCAGGTTGATGTGACGGCACTCTAGGACCATGTGTCCAACGTGATTTCCAAGGGCTATCAGCTCTCGATCATGGTCCAAGTAATGCTGGCCCGGCTTGTCCTTCCTTGCCAAAGCCAAGACTCCTCCCTATGGGAGTTCGATCTGGCAGGAGATCGGCCTATGAAGCATCTCTTTGGCTTCACGCACAAAGAGATCTGGAAGCATCTCTTCAAGAGCCAGAAGGAGTGTCCGAAGGAACTGAGGACGCGGGCTACAGTACCGCCTTCACCGTCCCAGAGGTAATATAAAATTCTGCCGAACATATATCCCCTTTCTTATCTAATGATAATAGTAATTGGAGTTTTTGCGTGATATACAGGGCTGGACGAAGAAGGCAATCCGGATTAAGTGTCCGGCGCCTTTGCTCGAAAACCCAGAAAAGCCTCGACTGACGGCGATGCTGGTCCCGGTGTTGTACAAGGCGCCGGTCAAGAAGCCCAAGAAGAAGAGCAAGGAGGCCAAAGGTGGCCCCCGCCATGCGGACGGGAAGTCTGAGGAGATCAACATCCTCTCCTCTGAAGAGGAGGAGGATGACGAAGAAGAAGAAGATGAGCCCCTTGCGTAAGGCAGGGGGCGAAGAGGGCAGCTACTGCTGATGCGGGTACGGCCGCACCCCAGAGGAGGCTGAACCTCTCTACTCCTTCGGACTCATCGTCCGAACATAGCTTTGTGGTGAAGCCCAGGGAGAAATCCCTGACCGAAACATAAGTTTGTCCGGATATATTAATTGATACACCTTGTTTGTTTAGCATTTAGATGCTTACTTAGTATTTCTCACCTGTTGACCTACAGCCCTCCCCGAGCACACCCCGACGCCTTCATACCGGAGGGGAACTCTCTAGCGCCTGGAGAGACGGAGAGTGACCCTCTGATCCAAGCTCCATCGCCCGTGATCGGCAGGGATACCGAAGTGTCCTCCCAACGGGTGTGTTCCGCTCAAGAAGATGGGGGCGGGGCAAGTGACAGGGTGACCGAGGGTAGCATCTCGGCTGCCGCTGACCATGGGGAAACAATCCCCATGGATACCGAAGACGGGGGGCCCAAACAATCTGGGGCCCCGCCGAATACTAACCCGAAGCGTAGCGCGGCTCCTGGGTCGAAAGACCAGACCCCCGATGCGGGGGAGGATACGATGGCGCGCAGGATCAATCAAGAGGCGCCGGACCCTCTAGAGAGAGCACTTCAGAGTGCTTCCGTCGTGGAGGAGCACCGCACCATGATGGGTGTGGTGATGAAGAAGATTCAGTCCGTGATAGGTGAACTGAATGAAGCCTTCAAAAGCCTGTTAACTAGCTTTGAGATAAGCAATGTAATGTTCTTTATGGAGCTTTTATTTGTTTCATAGGCACATATATAGGCAGTAGCCCCTGATGCTTTGTGTGATTGTGAACAGAATCAGACGAAGTATCCATACTGTAGCATGTTTATAGAGTTGAACTGTTATGCTTCTGTTATATGAACATGCTTCACTAGTTACGGCAACTACACGAGATGCAGAGGTTGCCGAACTAAATCGAAAGCTCTTGTTGGCCAACGCGGACCTCGACCGCATCAACCAGCGTTTAGATGAAACGCAAGGTATGCGAATTTAAAAAATTAAGATGTCAAGAAGACTAATAATATTAATTGAGTATGGGTATAAACTCTTTTATGATATTATGTATTAAACAGTTGGCGCCACTGAGCTCGAGGCCCTCAAGGGCGAACTCGCGGAGGCGAAGAAGGAGGCCGAAGCGAACACGGTAGCCGCTGACAAAGCGGTTGCCGATTTAGAGGCCGAAAAGGCCGCGTGCGAGAAGCACCAAGCTCGGGTGTCCGAAGTCGAGGTTGAGCTCAAAGATGCTATTCACGAATGCGAGGCGTTGGAAGAGAAGACTTCAGAAAAGGCATCCGAGCTTGCTTCGGCGGTTAAGGCTGCCCAGGATGCGCGAAGCGAGTCGCGCAGCGCCTGTGAAGAAATCAAGCAGGCGTGTCAGATATCATCTGGTAAGACCTTTCTCTTACAGAGCATCTTCGGAGGGCGGAAGTATCTTGGGCTGACACGGTGATGGAGTTCTCCAGGCGTGTTTGCTGATCTTCCGAGGAGCAGTGCTGACGCCACCCAATACATCCGAGCCCAAGAGGGGAACGACACGGAGAAGATGTTTTGGTCGAAGCTCTATGCGCCAAAACATCCGGTTCCCCACAACGACCAGATGAAGCAGCTGGTCGAGCTGCACAATATGGCGGGTTCGGCCATGAAGGACTTGATAGTTCGGCTATGGCCCGCTGATCCAATCCCAAGTAGCTACTTCGGATTGGTGAAGTGGCTCATCGAAGCGAGCTCGCGGTTTGACGCGTTGAAGCGTTCGGCCTGCATAGAGGGTGCTCGGATGACCTTCGCTCATATAAAAGTGCACTGGGCGAAGATGAAGGTGCAGGATATAGCTACTTCTGGCCTGCCCGCAGGCAAGGACCACCGCAAGTAGGAGAAATACTTCCAGGATGTCATAGAAGGTGCCTGCCTTGTAGAAGGCCAGTTCTCAAAGGATGTTATCTTTGATTAATTGTATCCGGTTGTAAAGACTTGAACTTATGAACCAATGTACATAACTTTTGCGCTCTTATAATGTGAGCGACTTTTACCTGCTGTGTGGCTGTTTATTTAAATCTGAAAGTTTCCAGTCGTGGGGTGTTCGGTCATATGCGTATACACTCTTTATCCAACGTCTTGGTCTGTGTAGGAGGTGTATGCGGAACGAACTAGGCAATCACACTATGCGGCGTTATTGCTTTGACTTAGCCATAGGAGTTGAACGAGTGGGGATAGGTACTAGCCCCTAGTGCAGATATGATATTTCTGAATTAAGGTAACCAATTGCACCCGACTGGGCGAAAAAACCAACCCTACGTATAACACGGGGTAGATCTCTATCGATCGTAGTATAAAACTAAGTCATCGGATTGCGGACCAAATTCCCACATATCATGATAGTCAGTTTTCGGCTTTCTCTACTGAGGTACTTGACCGGACGAGCCAGAAGTATGATAAATCTCCGTTGTATCTATAATTTTTGATTGTTCCATGCCAATATTTTACAACTTTCGTAAACTATTGGCAACTTTTTATACTATTTTGGGGACTAACATATTGATCCAGTGCCCAGTGCGAGTTCCTGTTTCTTGCATGTTTTTTGTTTCGCAGAATATCCATATCAAACGGAGTCCAAAGGGGATAAAAATGGATGGAGATTTTTTTGGAATATATGTGAATTTTGGGAAGTGGAATCAACGTAAGACGATGCCTCAGTGGCCCACAAGGGTGAGGGGCCCTTGTCGCCACTCTGTAAGGAGGTTTGTGCCCTTCTTTTGCTGCTAGAAAGCTAATATCCCGATAAAAATCATGTGAAAAATTCAGCCCAATCAGAGTTACGCATCTCTGGGAATATAAGAAATAGTGAAAGGCCAGAATCTGGGAACGCAGAAATAGAGAGAGACAGAGAGACAGATCAAATCTCAGAGGGGCTCTCGCCTCTCTCATGCCATGGAGGCCATGGACCAGAGGGAGAACCCTTCTCTCACCTTGGGAGAAGGCCAAGGAAGAAGGAGAAGGAGGGGGCTCTCTCCCCTCGCTTACGGTGGCGCCGGAGTGCCGCAGTGGCCATCATCGTGTGACTGCGATCTACACCAACACCTCCATCATCTTCACCAACATCTCCATCACCTTCCCCCATCTATCTACAGCGGTCCACTCTCCCACAAGCCGTTGTAACCTTTACTTGAACATATTGCTTTATGCTTCATATTATTATCCAATGATGTGTTGCCATCCTATGATGTCTGAGTAGATTATTGTTGTCCTATCGATAATTGCTAAAGTGCTATGAGTGGTTTAAATTGCTTGTGGTTATGTTGCTGCCCTTTGGTGCCCATCATATGAGTGCACGTGTGGATCACACCATAGGGTTAGTTGTATGTTGATAGGACTACGTGTTGGAGGGCAAGAGTGAAAGAAGCTTCAACCTAGCAAAGAAATTTATGCATACGGGATTGAAGGGGGACCAATATATCTAAATGCTATGGTTGTGTTTTACCTTAATGAACGGTAGTAGTTGCGGATGCTTGCTAATAGTTCCAATCATAAGTGCATAGAATTCCAAGTCAGGGATGACATGCTAGCAGTGGCCTCTCCCACAATAAACTTGCTATCAGTCTAGTAACATAGTCAATTGCTTAGGGACAATTTTGCAACTCCTACCACCACTTTTCCACACTCTCTATTACTAAATTTATTGCCTCTTTACCTAAACAGCCCCTAGTATTTATTTACGTGTTCTTTATATTCTTGCAAACCTATCCCATTACACCTACAAAGTACTTCTAGCTTCATACTTGTTCTAGGTAAAGCGAATGTCAAGCGTCCGTAGAGTTGTTTCGGTGGTCGATAGAACTTGAGGGAATATTTGTTCTGCCTTTAACTCCTCGTTGGGTTCGACACTCTTACTTATCGAAAGAGGCTACAACTGATCCCCTACACTTGTGGGTTATCAAGACCTTTTTCTGGCGCCGTTGCCGAGGAGCAATAGCGTGGGGTGAATATTCTCATGTGTGCTTGTTTGCTTTATCACTAAGTAGATTTTATTTGTTGTTCTAAGTTGTTCTCTATCTTTAGTTATGGATATGGAACAATAAATACCAAAAAAATTAGGTGTACTTACTACTCATGGAGATGGCGAACCTCCTAAAACCCTTGATGCTCATTATGTGAAAGATATTATGTACTACTTTGATAATCCTGAGGAAACCCCATTCAACTACATAATGGGAGTAACGTTGGATCAACGTGAATAATTTAGGGATTATCGCTTGACACCAAAAGGGAAACTATTATGGGATCAAATTTATATGTTGCATTGGTATGCTCGACAACTATGCTTGAGATATGATTATACTTTTTCCTCTAGGATGAAGGCTCCACACCTTTCCTTTTCATGCAAATTTAATGATAATGAAACCTTAGCTTCTTATGCTAATGGTATATATGATTATTATGATGTGGAACAAATAGAAGGATTCGTTGCTTTTAAGGGTGCTTATGAAATTGAATCGCTGTTTAAAAAGTATGATGCTTTTGATGATGATGTTTATAGGCCTAATTTTTTTGCTATATTGAAATATTGCTATGATAATTATGAATACAATGCCAATATTGATGTGTTTATTGAGAACGTCTCCGCTGTCCAAGAAGATACTAATATTTTGCAGGAGTCTATGGAAGAAGAAATTGATGACATTGTGAGCTCATTGGATGAAAAGATGAGGAGGAGAGCTAAGAACAAAAGGAGGAAGAGCATATTGATCACCCGTGCCCACCTTCTAATGAGAGTAACTCTTTATCCCATACATTGTTTAATTTCCCTTCGTGCTTACCGAAAGATGAATGCTATGATGATTGTTATGATCCCGTTGATTCTTTTGAAATATCCCTTTTTGATGATGCTTGCTCTGCTTGTGGCCAAGATGCCAATATGAATTATGCTTATGGAGATGAACTTGCTATAGTTCCTTATGTTAAACAAGAGATAGTTTCTATTGCACCCACACATGATAGTCCTATTATCTTTTTGAATTCTCCAAACTACACTATATCAGAGAAGTTTGCACTTATTAAGGGTTATATTGATGGGTTGCCTTTTTCCGTTGCACATGATGTTTTTGATGAATATAATATGCATGCGCTTGCTGCTCCTACTTGCAATTATTATGAGAGAGGAACTACATCTCCGCCTCTCTATGTTTCCAACACGATAAAATTGCAAGAAATTGATTATACTATGCATTGGCCTTTACTTGATGCACATGAATTATTCTTGTATGACATGATCATGCATAGGAAGAGAGTTAGACTTCGTTTTTGCATGACACATATCACTTTGTGCTCACTACTAAATGCCAAATCATTTCTAATTAAAATTGGCATTGATATACCTTGGGATCCGGGTGGATCCATTACTTGAGCACTATATGCCTAGCTTAATGGCTTTAAAGAAAGCACTGCCAGGGAGACAACCCGGAAGTTTTAGAGAATCATTTATTTCTGTTGTGTGCTTTTATAAAGTTTAAAAACAAAAAATAAAGAGGGGAACCTAAAACTTTTTCAAAAAGAAAAGTGAAAGTAAGAAGGATGAGCACCGTTGAAATGGGGGAGCTCCTTGAACTTTGTTCATGCCCATGGAAACTTTGCAAATCTTAAATTACAGAAACTTTTCAACAAAAATAATTATCCCTTTGTACAATTCCATTGTATTATAAAACTAATGTGCCAAGAGTTTCCTTTAGGATGATCAAACTACTTGTTGGTTTGTGCGGTGCAGAAACAGAAACTTTGGCTGTAGTGCGCGATTTTACATGTTTTACTGGAATGTCGAAAGGATGTGAAACTTCTTAAAAAGTCTTTCCATACAAATTTTTTATTTTTCCTAATTTTCCATAACTTTTAGAGTTACATAAGTATGGTTAATGTTCAGATTACTACAAACTGTCCTATTTTCACAGATTGTTGTTATCGCTTCATTATTTGCATATGTTTGAATTCTTGTTGAAGCCTCCTTGACTTGGGGCCATAGAATTGTGATAGCATACAATGGGTGATGTTTGTTCATAATTATACAATGATGTTAGCGCAATACATGATGGGATTCCATTGATCATATGCACTAACTCCGCCACTAAAAGTTCGGTTAAGTTTTGTGTGGATGAAGTGTTCGAAGATCGAGGAGGTCTCGATGTGAGGAAAATGAGGAGAGGCAAGAGCTCAATATTGGGTATGCCCAAGGTACCCCAAGTAAATATTCAAGGAGACTCAAGTGTCTAAGCTTGGGGATGCCCCGGAAGGCATCCCATCTTTCTTCAACAAGTATGAGTATGTTTTCGGATTCGTTTCGTTCACATGATATGTGTAAACTCTTGGAGCGTCATGTGCTTTTTCTTTTTCTTTTAATAAATGCACCATGTTGGTATGAGATAGTCCTTTGTTGATTTATAGAATGCTCTTTCCACTTCACTTTTATCTTTTGAGTATGGCTTTATAGAATGCTTCTTGTGCTTCACTTATATTATTTAAAGTTTGGATTGCCTGTTTCTCCTCACATAGAAAACCACCATTTGTAGAACGCTCTTTTGCTTCACTTATATTTGTTAGAGCATGGGCATAACTTTTGTAGAAAGAATTAAAACTCTCTTGCTTCACTTATTTCTATTTAGAGAGTTGACAGGAATTGGTCATTCACATGGTTAGTCATAAAATCCTACATAAACTTGTAGATCGCTGAATATGATATGTTTGATTCCTTGCAATAGTTTTGTGATACAGAGATGTTAATATGTGGGGGGAACTAGTGAATGATTGTGGTTCAGTAAAAATATTGGTGTTAAGGTTTGTGATTCCTGAAGCATGCACGTATGGTCTCCTAACTATGTAACCAAATTGGCGCGCATTGTATTCTGATTGTTTATCTTTGCGTGAAGGTCGGGGGCGCGCGATGGTTAACTCCTACCAACCTCCCCCCTAGGAGCATGCGTTGTAGTATTTTCCTTCAAGGGCTAATAGATTATTTGCAATAATTATGTGAGTTCTTTATGACTAATGTTGAGTCCATGGATTATACGCACTATCACCCTTCCACCTTGCTAGCCACTCTAGTACCGCGCAACTTTCGCCGGTGAATCAAACCACCTTATATCCTTCCTCAAAACAGCCACCATACCTACCTATTATGGCATTTCCATAGCCATTCCGAGATATATTGCCATGTGACTCCACCGTTCCGTTTATTATGACACGCACCATCATTGTCATATTGCCTTGCATGATCGTAAGATAGCTAGCATGATGTTTTCATGGCTTGTCCGTTTTTATGTCATTGCTTCGCTAGATCATTGCACATCCCGGTACACTGCCGGAGGCATTCATATAGAGTCATATTTTGTTCTAGTATCGAGTTGTAATATCGAGTTGTGAGTAAATAAAAGTGTGATGATCAACATTATTAGAGCATTGTCCCTTGAAAAGAAAGGAAAAAAAGAAAGGCCAAATGAAAAAAGAAAGGCCAAAAGGGCAAAAAAAGGGGAGGCCAAAAAAAGAAAAAAAGAAAAAGGGGGACAATGCTACTATCTTTTTTCCACACTTGTGCTTCAAAGTACCACCATGATCTTCATGATAGAGAGTCTCCTATGTTATCACTTCCATATACTAGTGGGAATTTTCATTATAGAACTTGGCTTGTATATTCCAATGATGGGCTTCCTCAAATGCCTTAGGTCTTCATGAGCAAGCAAGTTGATGCACGCCCACTAGTTTTCTTTTGAGCTTTCATACACTTATAGCTCTAGTGCATCCGTTACATGGCAATCCCTACTCACTCTCATTGATATTTATTGATGGGCATCTCCATAGCACACTGATACACCTAGTCGATGTGAGACTTTGTCCCTACTTTTGTCTACTACCACCTTTTATTCCACCCATAGTGCTATGTACATGGCTCATGCTCATGTATTGCGTGAAGAGTTGAAAAGGTTCGAAAAAGCAAAGTATGAAAACAATTGCTTGGCTCACACTGGGATGGGCATGAGGGGTACTTTGTGTAAAGAAAAGGGAGCATAAAAGACTATATGATTTTGTAGGGATAATGTTCTTTAGCATTGATATTTTGAAAGACTTGATTGTTTGTTGGGATGCCCGAGTATTATATTATTTTATGTCAAATGATAGACTATTGCTTTGAATCACTCGTGTCTTAATATTCATGCCACAATTAGATTACATGATCAATATTATGCTAGGTAGCATTCCACATCAAAAAAAAATATTTTTTTATCATTTACCTACTCGAGGACGAGCAGAATTAAGCTTGGGGATGCTAATACGTCTCCGTCGTATCTATAATTTTGATTGTTCCATGCCAATATTTTACAACTTTCATATACTTTTCGTAACTTTTTATACTATTTTTGGGACTAACATATTGATCCAGTGCCCAGTGCCAGTTCCTGTTTGTTGCTTGTTTTTTGTTTTGCAGAATATCCATATCAAATGGAGTCCAAACGGGATAAAAACGGAAGGAGATTTCTTTTGGAATATATGTGAATTTTGGGAAGTGGGATCAACGTGAGATGATGCCCGAGTGGCCCACGAGGGTGAGGGGCACGCCCCAATGGGTCAGGCGCGCCCTGGGCCCTCGTGGCCACTCCGTAAGGCAGTTGGTGCCCTTCTTTTGCTGCTAGAAAGCCATCATCCGGATAAAAATCATGTCAAAAATTCAGCCCAATCGGAGTTACGGATCTCCGGGAATATAAGAAACGACGAAAGGCTAGAATCCGGGAACACAGAAACAGAGAGAGACAGAGAGACAGATCCAATCTCGGAGGGGCTCTCGCCCCTCCCATGCCATGGAGGCCAAGGATGTGACGCCCGAGACCGACGTCCCAGAAGATTCCAGATGTTCAGGGTTCTTCCGTGTGTTTTATTTGTGCTTGTGTTATTTATTTTTTGCATTGCATCATGTCATCATGCCATCATGTCATTTTATTTTGCATCTCAACTTAAATAAATCGTGTGGACCTTCGGTCCATTTAAATCGAGGGAAGAATGTCTTCTCTTTAAAACATATAAAAGTCTCTCATTATTATTAGGGAGCTATATAATAATATTCCATTGCTTCGGAATCAACATAACACACTTGCATAATTTTCCCCATGCCTTGTCTTCGCATTCCTGGCCTCAAACCTCCCTTTATTTCTTTTCTCGTTCATCGAGGTTCCTCCAAAAACCCCTCCAATAATTTTTATTAAATCCCTGACATTTTTGTGAGCCCGGGGATTTTGACCTCGTGTGCTAATTCTTGCCCTAACTCCTTCTCTTTTTCTTTCTTCTCTTTTATCCTCTGCTAAAAGGGAAATAAAAAGAAAGAAAACTCCTCAGGCCTCATACCAGCCGCGGCCCCCTCCTTGGCCCAGGGCGCCTCGGCCCAACTCCCTCCGGCCCAGGCCAGCCCGCATACCCCCTAACCCTAGCGCATCTCCCTCGCTCCTCCCAGTCCTCCCGCAGAGCCGCCGCCACCCCGTTCCCTCGCTCCTTCTCGCGCAGTGCCCGACCCCGATCCCTTCTCTATCCCATCGACCGCTTCCCTCTGGCTCCCTCTGGCTCCCTCTCGTTCCTCGACCCCCCCTTTCTCTTCGTTCCCCAGCGCCAAGAACCTCGAGCTCCCTCTCGTTCCCCTCTGCTTCCCGCTTCTCCCTCTCCCCAGCGATCCCTTCGGTCTCCTTGCCGGCCCGAGCAGCTCCTGCCTCGACGTTCCCAGCGCCGCGGCCTCCCGACGCCCTTCCAAGGCAGCAGCCGCCGGACGCCCCAAGTCGCCGTCCGCCGCGCCAGCCAGGGCCCCGAGCGCCCCCTCCTCCTCTGGCAGAAGGAGGCCGCCCCGAGCGCGACCCTCCTGCCTCCTTCATCCGCGCCGTGGCTCCCTCCTGCCTCCTTCATCCGAGCCGTGGCTCGCCTCTGCCAGCGCCTCCAGCAGGCCGCGCCATGGTGTCGTCTGCCAGCGGCCAAGTACCGCGACCCGCACCTCCACCTCGTTCCCTCCAGCACCGCAGCGGATGTGCCAAGTCCCGCATCCTTCTTTTTCCTTTTTTTTTGTTTTTGTTTTTGTTTTTTTTGTGTGCTGCTATCTGTTCATCTCAAGTAACCAGGGAGCAGTAGGTATATCTACTTTTGGACCCTTGTTCAACTACGACGCGAGATCGAGAACCCTCAAGTACCTCTACACGTGACGTTGAACGGCTACGAGCTCGAGAACGACTACATGAACGAGTTCAACTACACGATGAAACGACAAGTACCCCTCCGATGCAAGTGCGTCTACCAACCGGAACGACTACGCATGATGACACGCCAAGTACCATGACGACCCGAACGACTACCGTCGCCGTGTACCACTACCGTCGCCGAGACCCTCAAGTACCTCTACGAACGGAACGACTACTTGTTGGCGACCTCGTGTACAACTACTTCCTCTCCGATGAACGAGAACAACTACTTCCCTCTACTGCGTGTACCACTACCGTCGCCCCGTGTACCACGACTCGTGTACCACTACTTCCACTACGACCTCGAACCCTCCGAGAACGATGGTTCCGAAGGTATAACCCCGTCGATGACCCGTGTGATGCATGCTTGCCTGTGTTGTATGAAATGTCTCCCTTGTGTGCTTCGTGCCCATTCCGATCTTTGTCATGTTCCTCGGTTGCCTCGTCACCGACTCGTGGGAACCCGGCAACGGGATCGCCCCACCTTCATCTCGTTTGACTCACCCACGCCATCTATCTTTTGCACCGGACTCTCAACGAGTTACCGGTACCGATATGTTGCGTTGCATCATTTTCGGTTCGTTGCCGTGGCACCCTTTCATTCCACCACGGTGACAATACTTCATATCTCTTAATGTCAACCCTTTTAATAAAATTGCATAAACTTGATCATGTCATCCGCATCATTTAACAACATTATATATGTTTAATTGTTGTTGCTTTAATAATTATTAAACATGCTCATGGGGATTTTTCCGGATATGTTGTTGTTATTTCCGGCCTCATTTAAAATGTCTAGTTGTATAGTTTTATTATGCTTCACCTCTTGCCATGCTAAAAACATTCAATCTTGTCTTGTAAATAATGAGAGTCAACTAAATAATTAAATGTGGTGTTTCGTCAATATGCAACTCGTTGCATATTGAGCTCCACTTAACTTGTAGTGTTGTTTGTGCACTTTGCCATGCCTTGCATATTTAAACCGGACATGCATCATATTTGGATGTGCATCGTATGCCATGTTTATGCTTGTGTGTTTACCATGTTGTTTCTTCTTTCCGGTTGCTTCTCTTGTTAGCTTCGGTTCCGTTCCGGAGTTGTGAGGATTCTTTCGTCGACTGTTGCTCCGTATTCTTCGTGGATCCGTTCTTCTCCCTTGTGGAATTCCAGGCAAGATGACCGAACCCGGATACCATTACTATCTTTGCCTATTGCTAGTAGTTCCGCTCTATAGTTTTGCCTCGATGCCCATGTTCTTCTTGTCAGCCTCCTACTTGTAACCATTGCCATGTTTAACCACCCTACCTACGCAAACCGTTGCTTGGCTAAGTACGCTTCGCTCAGCCCCTCTTACAGCATTGGTAGTTGCAGGTGAAGATCGAAGATGCTTGCTTCATGTTGAAGTTTGGTTGGGTTATATCACACTATATAAATGCTTAAATGAAATCATCTATATACTGGCAGGGTGGAAGGCTAAGCCTTTTGCTTGGTGTTTTGTTCCACTCATGCCGTTAGGAACCGTATAAACCGGTGTTATGTTCCTTGATTATGCGTTCCTAACACGGTTGGGGTGTATGGGACCCCCTTGATAAACCGCTAAGTGCTAAGTCTTTTCCAGCAAATCCCAACATTGGTACTATTTGCCTCATAATAACAACTTAATTAAATAATTAATTTTGCATAGGGGGTCGCACCCTCGGGTTCTTAATTCTACATAGCAGGGGGGGCCAGCGCTGATGGTGTTGGTCCCAAACGGGGGTCCTGCAGGGCCGCCTTGGGGCAACCCGAGGTATCTGGTATAACCTGTAGCATCACCCATCCGGTCGTGTCCTGAGACTTAGATACGCGCGGCTACTATCAGGGTGTCGACACGCCGGGAGGATTTGCTGGATTAGCCTTACCTTAGTTCGGTTTAACTTGAGCACGGGATTCCGAGGATACTCGGGTCTTCCCAACTATGGAGTTGCGACTCCGCGGATCGTGGGCTTGTGATGGGCCAAGTTGGAACACCCCTGCAGGGTTTGAACTTTCGAAAGCCGTGCCCGCGGTTATGTGGCAGATGGGAGCTTGTTAATATCCGGTTGTAGATAACTTGACACAATGTTTCTAATACACTACCCGCGTGTGTACCGTGACTGTCAATTTCCGAATAGGGATTCGGGAGTTGAACACGGTGGGGTTATGTTTGACCGGCTTTAGTTAGGATCACTTCGTGATCATCTCTCGACCGATGCTCTTCTCTTCTCGCTCTCTTTTACGTAAGTTAGTGCTAGTTGCTGCTACAGACTCTTGTTGTTCCTTCACCTCTTATTCTTTCTTCAGCCTTACCCTCACCCAAGGCTTAAATAGTCTTGTTACCCGGGAACGGGATTGCTGAGTCCTCTGTGGCTCACAGTTACTTCACCACACCAGATGCAGGTTCAGCCGAGTTTGATGCAGGAGTTGGATCAGTTCTTCACCGGGAGCTCGATGAAGAGTTTGGTTGTTTGCTCGTCACGTTTCGATGTTCAGTAGTGGTTTCTACTAGGATTCGATCCTGACCTGTGGCTTTATGTTGTTTTGGTATCTTTCTTTTGGATCTTCGCCCGTAGTCGGGTTGTGATGTTTTGAATGATGATTGCTTATGTAACGTATTGTGTGAAGTGGCGAGTGTAAGCCAACTATCTCCTTTTGCATTTTAATCCCTCTTTTACATGAGTCGTGCAAAGATACCAAACTTGAGATCATTCTAGGATGGGCTTATACCTTTAAGTCGTGCCTCGACACGTAGGAGGTATAGTCCCATCCTGGGCATTACAAGTTGGTATTCAGAGCCTTCTCCGACCTAGAAGCCCCCACTGTTTGATCGAATCATTGACGGTTGAGTCTAGGCACACACTGAAAATGTTTTGAGTCCTATATTATATAGGAGAGTAGGATTTCTTTGCTTCTCATCCCCTTTCTCTCTGGTGAGGACTCCTGACGATTACTCTTATCTCTTCTACTTTCAAAAATTGCACCAATTTTTTTAGGATCCCGCGAGTATTCTGGGATTGTTTCGATGTTCTTGTGACAAGGATATTGTTCTCGATGCCTCCTGTTCCCGAGGAGTTGAGCTTCGGGGTATTGTTGTCACAAGCATATCGCGGCAGTACTAAATACTTAAGACGGCCGACATCGAAAATCTCTCCTATACGGCCAGTGGCAAGATAACCCCGACATCACCCAGTACTGGGGAGGTAGTTCGAGAGTATTGCCATAGCTTGTTATAGTGGATGCTTTTCGAAGGTCCGAGGTAAACAGTTTCCGAGAAAGACTGGTTATGTGTTGAAGGATGGATACACCTGGATTTAGGTTTAGAGTTGATTGCGCGGTGCTTCCCGTGTATCCCCAACACCTGATTGCATAACTGGAAACTTTCGGAAATCTATAGGTGGGTTTATCTAGTAGTTCTAGGCATTCTTCCAACGGATGCTCGATATGAAGTTTGGGGTTCTACATTGAGTGAAGTGGTTTTATGGACTTGTTCTGATCGGGAGTTGCATCTTAAAGGGTCCTTGGCTATGCTGATCCGGGGATTGCAAAACCCTTTTGTAACACGTTCCATGAGCTTTCAGCACGAAGATGTCGAACGAAGCTTCTATCTTGTATTTGTTCTATCTGATCCTTGTTCCTTTTTATTTATCTTTTGTTCTCCAAGTGGCTTCTCGTCGAGTGATGTACCTACGGAATTCATTCGTTCAATATCTATCCTTTGTTTTGTTTTGATTCTGGTATTCGAGTTGCTTCGATGTCAAGTGTTGATTCCATACCTTTCTTAATCGGTGTTCTCATATTTCTATGAGACTGCTAATTCTTCTTGATCATCAAGATGGTCATGTTAAATTCTTTTCCAACCGGTGTGCCTTCTTTTCAAGTTATTCCATACGGACACCGTTGAGAAATCTGACGATTTGTCTGTTTCATTCATCCCAAGTTGTCTTTGTTTTCCCCGCCCTCCCACCCTTCTTTTTCTTGGAGCCAGAGATTCTCAAATGAAATATCCATTTTATTCATGTGATGTTTCTTCATTCTTTTCCTTCAATGTTCTTATCCGGTGAATTATCGTCAAGATGCTCAAGAGCTTCAAGTTCATCATTCTTTTGTTCTCTAATTCTGCCGGTCGATGTAATTCAAGATTTCGGTGTTGATCTTATCCTTTTCCTCATTTCACAATGCTTTCTTATTCCGGTGCACCAGTTAATCATTCTCCTCTTGCTATTCATATCAGGAGTGCTGAAGATTCATAATTCCATTCTTAACCCGTTCAAGCAATTTTTGAGGGTTGTTATCTTATTCAAGCCTTTTTAATTCAACCGGTGCAATATCTCTTTAGCAATCTTTTTCCAACGGTGATTTCTTGAGTGGGCCCTAACCCACAGGTCTTTTCCCAGGATCTTACCTGACTCTTCTTTTCCGGAGTTATACTCAAATTCTTTTCAAAGTGTGACGTAAGAATGATTCCCATCAGTCACATGCTTTCTCCAAGTTTACTTTCAAATTCTTTTTTCATCATTGGTTCAACCTTTTAATTCTTCATTCCGGAGTGCTCAACAATTCTTCATGGCATTTCTCGTCTTCTTTCTCAGCATTTGGAGACCGAAGAAATGTTTCTCTTAAATCTTGGCCCGTTCTCTTGAAGATTCGTGGTTCTAGCTTCATGCCATCCTCATTATCGTTTGATTGTGAGGAATTCTTTTATCCCATCCGAAGCATTTCATGAATTCTTTTCTTTGTGATCCTCCGAAGGCCATCATCTCAGAAGATTTCTTCGTTCTCAGTTTTCAACTTCGTCCTCCAAATATTCTTCATTGATGTCTCTTCGTTCGTCTCCATATTCTTACGGTGATTCTTTCAAGTTTACTCTTCCGTTGTTATCGTTTCAATTCATTTGTTCTTTTCACAATCCTACCGGTGGTTCGTTGAAGATTTATCCAAACTTGTGCTAGATCTCTCTTTAATTCCTTGCAATGAGAATAAGTAGTATGCCAAATCCATTGGTTGTCATCAATTTAAATTGGTGAAGGAGATGCATGACATAATTCTTATTCTTATTCCTTCAAGGTGATTTAATTCTTTTGTCTGGAGCTTGTTCATCATATCATATTCTCGGTTCTAAATTCTTCATCTTGTTTTCCGGAGTTCTATCTGATTCATCGCAGGCCTTAGATCTTATTCTTTTCATCTTTCACTTATCATGCTTTCATTATCGGAGTTCTTCATGGTGGTTCATCATCATTTAATTCATCCTTGAAGTTTTCTTCAAGATTCTTGTTGGAGCTTAAGCATTCTTCATCATGCATTCCAATTGCAATCCTTTCTACCTTATCTTTTCTGATGGTGTTATGTCATTTTTGGCAATTCCTTCATGTTTCATGATTCACAAGTTGTCAGGAATGAGATAATTAAAACCATCATTTCTTTCTCTTTAGGAGATCCTTCCAACCCCTACTTTTATCTCTTGGAGTTATCTTGGGTTGTATTTCACCTAAAAGCTTTCCCTAAGGATTGTTGTATTATGGTGCTTATAAATGACCCAAGTTCTTCATTTATCATTCCGATGAAATAAGTTTTTCATCTCCTTGTTGATCTCAATCCAATCAAATGTTTTCCATAAGCCCACATGAACCTCGTTCATTTCGTTGTTGATTTTCCATCAACCACGTTCAACACTTCTTCGTAAGGATGCTCTTCAATTCATTTTGGGAGAAGTTGTCTTTTTCTTCTCCATTCATTCTTCATTGAGTTATATGCTATTCTGTCATTCCGGAGGCATTCTGATGTTGCTCTCTCCAAACCATAATTCCCGTTTTGTCAAGATCATGTTATTTTCCTAGTTTATCATTTAACCGGAGTGTTGTATTCTTCATTCTAGTTCCCTCATCTTATCAAGTTTCCCTCTCTTTTCAACCGGAGTGCTGTCTGAGTCCTTCTTACCATTTGTGCCTTTCTTTCAATTGTTTCGGAGGCAATATGTTGTTGTTTTCATCAAGTATCACTCCATCTTCTCTAGTTCTTGTTAATTCCTCCCATTTTCAGACGGAGTGCTGTCCAAATCCTGTCATTCTTATTCCTTGGCTATACCATTGCGGTTTCATATTCTTTCCGTCCGTAAGCCCTTGTTTCATGTCTTTCAACCTCCAAGGTTCTCTTAATGCTCCTTGTTTCTCTTTTCTAAAGGAGTGTTTTCATCTTCGTTCATCTCTGTTGTATTCTTATTTCATCTTGTTTAACCTCTCAAGGTTCGTGGTTTCACTCGTCTGTCAAAGAAGCAACTTTGTTTTACCTCTTCCTCTTCCGTTTTTACCCGGTGCTATCTCTAGGATCTCGGGTCGAGATCCTCTGTTAGTGTGGGAGAGTTGTGACGCCCGAGACCGACGTCCCAGAAGATTCCAGAAGATTCCAGATGTTCAGGGTTCTTCCGTGTGTTTTATTTGTGCTTGTGTTATTTATTTTTTGCATTGCATCATGTCATCATGCCATCATGTCATTTTATTTTGCATCTGAACTTAAATAAATCGTGTGGACCTTCGGTCCATTTAAATCGAGGGAAGAATGTCTTCTCTTTAAAACATATAAAAGTCTCTCATTATTATTAGGGAGCTATATAATAATATTCCATTGCTTCGGAATCAACATAACACACTTGCATAATTTTCCCCATGCCTTGTCTTCGCATTCCTGGCCTCAAACCTCCCTTTATTTCTTTTCTCGTTCATCGAGGTTCCTCCAAAAACCCCTCCAATAATTTTTATTAAATCCCTGACATTTTTGTGAGCCCGGGGATTTTGACCTCGTGTGCTAATTCTTGCCCTAACTCCTTCTTTTTTTTCTTTCTTCTCTTTTATCCTCTGCTAAAAGGGAAATAAAAAGAAAGAAAACTCCTCAGGCCTCATCCCAGCCGCGGCCCCCTCCTTGGCCCAGGGCGCCTCGTCCCAACTCCCTCCGGCCCAGGCCAGCCCGCATACCCCCTAACCCTAGCGCATCTCCCTCGCTCCTCCCAGTCCTCCCGCAGAGCCGCCGCCACCCCGTTCCCTCGCTCCTTCTCGCGCAGTGCCCGACCCCGATCCCTTCTCTATCCCATCGACCGCTTCCCTATGGCTCCCTCTCGTTCCTCGACCCCCCCTTTCTCTTCGTTCCCCAGCGCCAAGAACCTCGAGCTCCCTCTCGTTCCCCTCTGCTTCCCGCTTCTCCCTCTCCCCAGCGATCCCTTCGGTCTCCTCGCCGGCCCGAGCAGCTCCTGCCTCGACGTTCCCAGCGCCGCGGCCTCCCGACGCCCTTCCAAGGCAGCAGCCGCCGGACGCCCCAAGTCGCCGTCCGCCGCGCCAGCCAGGGCCCCGAGCGCCCCCTCCTCCTCTGGCAGAAGGAGGCCGCCCCGAGCGCGACCCTCCTGCCTCCTTCATCCGCGCCGTGGCTCCCTCCTGCCTCCTTCATCCGAGCCGTGGCTCGCCTCTGCCAGCGCCTCCAGCAGGCCGCGCCATGGTGTCGTCTACCAGCGGCCAAGTACCGCGACCCGCACCTCCACCTCGTTCCCTCCAGCACCGCAGCGGATGTGCCAAGTCCCGCATCCTTCTTTTTCCTTTTTTTTGTTTTTGTTTTTGTTTTTTTTGTGTGCTGCTATCTGTTCATCTCAAGTAACCAGGGAGCAGTAGGTATATCTACTTTTGGACCCTTGTTCAACTACGACGCGAGATCGAGAACCCTCAAGTACCTCTACACGTGACGTTGAACGGCTACGAGCTCGAGAACGACTACATGAACGAGTTCAACTACACGATGAAACGACAAGTACCCCTCCGATGCAAGTGCGTCTACGAACCGGAACGACTACGCAAGATGACACGCCAAGTACCACGACGACCCGAACGACTACCGTCGCCATGTACCACTACCGTCGCCGAGACCCTCAAGTACCTCTACGAACGGAACGACTACTCGTTGGCGACCTCGTGTACAACTACTTCCTCTCCGATGAACGAGAACAACTACTTCCCTCTACGGCGTGTACCACTACCGTCGCCCCGTGTACCACGACTCGTGTACCACTACTTCCACTACGACCTCGAACCCTCCGAGAACGATGGTTCCGAAGGTATAACCCCGTCGATGACCCGTGTGATGCATGCTTGCCTGTGTTGTATGAAATGTCTCCCTTGTGTGCTTCGTGCCCATTCCGATCTTTGTCATGTTTCTCGGTTGCCTCGCCACCGACTCGTGGGAACCCGGCAACGGGATCGCCCCACCTTCATCTCGTTTGACTCACCCACGCCATCTATCTTTTGCACCGGACTCTCAACGAGTTACCGGTACCGATATGTTGCGTTGCATCATTTTCGGTTCGTTGCCGTGGCACCCTTTCATTCCACCACGGTGACAATACTTCATATCTCTTAATGTCAACCCTTTTAATAAAATTGCATAAACTTGATCATGTCATCCGCATCATTTAACAACATTATATATGTTTAATTGTTGTTGCTTTAATAATTATTAAACATGCTCATGGGGATTTTTCCGGATATGTTGTTGTTATTTCCGGCCTCATTTAAAATGTCTAGTTGTATAGTTTTATTATGCTTCACCTCTTGCCATGCTAAAAACATTCAATCTTGTCTTGTAAATAATGAGAGTCAACTAAATAATTAAATGTGGTGTTTCGTCAATATGCAACTCGTTGCATATTGAGCTCCGCTTAACTTGTAGTGTTGTTTGTGCACTTTGCCATGCCTTGTATATTTAAACCGGACATGCATCATATTTGGATGTGCATCGTATGCCATGTTTATGCTTGTGTGTTTACCGTGTTGTTTCTTCTTTCCGGTTGCTTCTCTTGTTAGCTTCGGTTCCGTTCCGGAGTTGTGAGGATTCTTTCGTCGACTGTTGCTCCGTCTTCTTCGTGGATCCGTTCTTCTCCCTTGTGGAATTCCAGGCAAGATGACCGAACCCGGATACCATTACTATCTTTGCCTATTGCTAGTAGTTCCGCTCTATAGTTTTGCCTCGATGCCCATGTTCTTCTTGTCAGCCTCCTACTTGTAACCATTGCCATGTTTAACCACCCTACCTACGCAAACCGTTGCTTGGCTAAGTACGCTTCGCTCAGCCCCTCTTATAGCATTGGTAGTTGCAGGTGAAGATCGAAGATGCTTGCTTCATGTTGAAGTTTGGTTGGGTTATATCACACTATATAAATGCTTAAATGAAATCATCTATATACTGGCAGGGTGGAAGGCTAAGCCTTTTGCTTGGTGTTTTGTTCCACTCATGCCGTTAGGAACCGTATAAACCGGTGTTATGTTCCTTGATTATGCGTTCCTAACACGGTTGGGGTGTATGGGACCCCCTTGATAAACCGCTAAGTGCTAAGTCTTTTCCAGCAAATCCCAACATTGGTACTATTTGCCTCATAATAACAACTTAATTAAATTATTAATTTTGCATAGGGGGTCGCACCCTCGGGTTCTTAATTCTACATAGCAGGGGGGGCCAGCGCTGATGGTGTTGGTCCCAAACGGGGGTCCTGCAGGGCCGCCTTGGGGCAACCCGAGGTATCTGGTATAACCTGTAGCATCACCCATCCGGTCGTGTCCTGAGACTTAGATACGCGCGGCTACTATCAGGGTGTCGACACGCCGGGAGGATTTGCTGGATTAGCCTTACCTTAGTTCGGTTTAACTTGAGCACGGGATTCCGAGGATACTCGGGTCTTCCCAACTATGGAGTTGCGACTCGCGGATCGTGGGCTTGTGATGGGCCAAGTTGGAACACCCCTGCAGGGTTTGAACTTTCGAAAGCCGTGCCCGCGGTTATGTGGCAGATGGGAGCTTGTTAATATCCGGTTGTAGATAACTTGACACAATGTTTCTAATACACTACCCGCGTGTGTACCGTGACTGTCAATTTCCGAATAGGGATTCTAGAGTTGAACACGGTGGGGTTATGTTTGACCGGCTTTAGTTAGGATCACTTCGTGATCATCTCTCGACCGATGCTCTTCTCTTCTCGCTCTCTTTTACGTAAGTTAGTGCTAGTTGCTGCTGCAGACTCTTGTTGTTCCTTCACCTCTTATTCTTTCTTCAGCCTTACCCTCACCCAAGGCTTAAATAGTCTTGTTACCCGGGAAAGGGATTGATGAGTCCTCTGTGGCTCACAGTTACTTCACCACACCAGATGCAGGTTCAGCCGAGTTTGATGCAGGAGTTGGATCAGTTCTTCACCGGGAGCTCGATGAAGAGTTTGGCTGTTTGCTCGTGACGTTTCGATGTTCAGTAGTGGTTTCTACTAGGATTCGATCCTAACCTGTGGCTTTATGTTGTTTTGGTATCTTTCTTTTGGATCTTCGCCCGTAGTCGGGTTGTGATGTTTTGAATGATGATTGCTTATGTAATGTATTGTGTGAAGTGGCGAGTGTAAGCCAACTATCTCCTTTTGCATTTTAATCCCTCTTTTACATGAGTCGTGCAAAGATACCAAACTTGAGATCATTCTACGATGGGCTTATACCTTTAAGTCGTGCCTCGACACGTAGGAGGTATAGTCCCATCCTGGGCATTACAAAGGACCAGAGGGAGAACCCTTCTCCCACCTAGGGAGAAGGCCAAGGAAGAAGGACAAGGAGGGGGGCTCTCTCTCCCCCTCGCTTCCGGTGGCACAGGAGTCCCGCCGGGCCCATCATCGTGTGACGGCGATCTACACCAACACCTCCGTCATCTTCACGAACATCTCCATCACCTTCCCCCATCTATCTATAGCGGTCCACTCTCCCACAACCCGCTGTACCCTCTACTTTAACATGGTGCTTTATGCTTCCTATTATTATCCAATGATGTGTTGCAATCCTATGATGTCTGAGTAGATTATCGTTGTCCTATCTGTAATTGGTGAATTGCTATGATTGGTTTATATTGCTTTTGGTTATGTTGCTGTCCTTTGGTGCCCATCATATGAGCGCGCTCCTGGATCACACCATAGGGTTAGTTGTATGTTGATAGGACAATGTATCGGAGGGCAAGATTGACAGAAGCTTCAACCTAGCATAGAAATTGATGCATACGGGATTGAAGGGGGACCAATATACCTTAATGCTATAGTTGGGTTTTACCTTAGTGAACGTTAGTAGTTGCAGATGCTTGCTAATAGTTCCAACCATAAGTGCATATAATTCCAAGTCAGGGATGACATGCTAGGAGTGGCCTCTCCCACATAAAACTTGCTATCAGTCTAGTAACGTAGTCAATTGCTTAGGGACAATTTCACAACTCCTACCACCACTTTTCCACACTCGCTATTACTAACTTTATTGTTTCTTTACCTAAACATCCCCTATTATTTATTTATGTGCTCTTTATATTCTTGCAAACCTATCCTGTTACACCTACAAAGTACTTCTAGCTTCATACTTGTTCTAGGTAAAGCGAACTTCAAGCGTGCGTAGAGTTGTATCGGTGGTCGATAGAACTTGAGGGAATATTTGTTCTGCCTTTAGCTCCTCGTTGGGTTCGACACTCTTACTTATCCAAAGAGGCTATAACTGATCCCCTAGACTTGTGGGTTATCAAAGTACAATCGTAGTAGTTCTCCCTTTACACCCTAGCCTAACAATCGGGAACGTAGGAAGACATGATTCAGAACTGATGCATATTGGGAAAACATCCAGGACGCCGAACACTCCTTATAGGTGTTCGGACTTTTCGACATATACCAGGCTGAATACAACCCCTGGTAATGTACCCTATTGACAAGGCACATGTGGCAATCTGATATGGGGAGAGAACATAGATGGTGAGTGAATAAAACTCCAAACATAATATGAACGAAGCCGTTCTTATAATATCCCGTTATAGTACGGCGAGCCATAAGTTTACAGCTAATGCCGATGACTTTCTTGGACATTTTACATGCCAGAAAAGTATAAAACAAAGAGAGAAAAAGGTTGACACAGGTTCTTAATCTAAAAAAGAAACCTTAGCGCGTGTCCCTGCTGCACGACAGCGTCATTTCCTCCTCTATAATGTGTCCTTGAAGGGGGGAGTGTGATGGCCATCTGTAAAAAAGAGAAAAAAAGGAAAAGCCTGGAAAAGAGAAGAGATCAAGTGTGGCCATAAACAGAACTTGGTTCGTTTAGTGAACCTTGAAAGATAATTTTAGAGTCCGAATAGGGTTGAGCCAAACTATGGACCATGTGTATGCAGTGTGCCCCCAGCGTCGCCCAAAGGATTTTGAGGGCATAATTATGTACATGAGGCATGCATGTTATCGCCTTATGGGGCAGTCGATGGGGGCGTAACTGCTAATCTAGCTGAGGTTCGTCTGAGCTGCCACACTGAGGCATATGCCAGACACGTTTAGCTATGTCTGTCGTTTTAACGACCGATAGGATGTCCGGCTTGAATATGCCGTTTTGGAGTTCGGCTGCTAAAGCCGCAATGTCTTCCTCTGTGCGGAGGGAGCGCTCCATATTTCCATTAACCGTGATGACACCCCTTGGTCTAGGCATTTTAAGCTTTAGATAAGCATAATGCGGGACTGCATTAAGGCGGGCGGAGGCCATTCTTCCAAGTAGTGCATAATAGCCACTTCGAAAAGAAGCTATGTCGAAGATTAGCTCTTCGCTTCAAAAGTTAGCAGGGGAGCCGAATACGACCTCCAATGTTAAAGAGCTCGTGCAGCGGGCTTCTACGCCCGGTATTACTCCTTTAAAGGTCGTGCTACTTGGCTTGATTCTTGACGGGTCGATCCCCATCTTGCGGACAGTGTCCTGATATATCAGATTCATACTGCTGCCGCCGTCCATAAGGACTTGGGTGAGATGGTATCCATCAATTATTGGGTCGAGCACTAGGGCAGCCGAACCCCCAAGACGGATACTAGTTGGATGGTCCCTGCGATCCAAAGTGATCGGACAGGCTGACCATGGGTTGAATTCGGGGGCAACAGGCTCGACGGCGTAGACATCTCGGAGTGCGCGCTTGCGCTCCCTCTTTGGGATATGAGTGGCATATATCATGTTCACATTTTTAATCTCATGTGGAAATTTCTTCTGTCCCCCTATATTCGGCTGGCGAGGTTCATCCTCGTCTTCGCTCTGAGGTCCCTTTCCCTTGTGTTCGGCATTGAGCTTGCCGGCCTGCTTGAAGACCCAACAATTACGATTGGTATGGTTTGTAGGTTTCTCTGGGGTGCCATGGATTTGGCAGGGCCTATCTAATATTTTGTCCAGGCTAGATGGACCATCTTTGCTGCCTTTGAATGGCTTCTTCAATTGACCGGGTCTGGAGCCGCTGAATCTAGCGTTTACCGCTGTATCATCTGCGCTTCCAGCATTGTTTCGACATTTGTTTTTGTTACGTCATGGCTTTCCATTGCTGTCCCTGACTTCAGATGTTCCAGGGTTGCTGGTGCTGCTGCGAGCTAACCAGTTGTCCTTGCCCGCGCAAAAACGGGTCATGAGTGTAGTTAGGGCTACCATTGTCCTCGGCTTTTCCTGTCCGTGGTGTCTGACTAGCCATTCGTCCCGGACACTGTGCTTGAAGGCCACTAAGGCTTCGGCGTCCGGACAATAAACGATTTGGTTCTTCTAAGAGAGAAACCGATTCCAAAGCTTGCGGGCTGATTCCCCAGGTTGTTGGATGATGTGACTTAGATCGTCAGCATTCGGGGGCCGGACATAGGTCCCTTGGAAATTGGCCCGAAAAGCATCCTCAAGTTCTTCCCAACTCCCAATG
Source organism: Secale cereale (assembly GCA_902687465.1). NCBI lineage: Eukaryota > Viridiplantae > Streptophyta > Magnoliopsida > Poales > Poaceae > Secale > Secale cereale. The sequence goes on along the minus strand of LR738710.1, from coordinate 432,394,711 downwards.
GAGTTCTCTAGGAGGCCGTTTAGCCAGTGCCAAGCTGGTCCTTTCAACTTGAGGTGTAAATATTTGATGGCGTGGAGATCATCTCTGCAAGCCATGCAGATATGGAGAATGAAGTCTTCTATCCAGACAGCAGGATTCATCGTTCCATCATATGCCTCGATGTTTACGGGTTTAAACCCTTCTGGAAAGTCATGATCCAGCACCTCATCGGTGAAGCACAGAGGGCGTGCGACGCACCTATATTTTGCTATGTCATGGCGTATGTTCGATGGTCGTGATGTTCGGTATTGACCCTGAACTGGTATATGACCGGCACGGTTGGCTTGATAACCGCCGTCACATGCGGGAGCACGGTCCCTGGATCCGTAGATGGATCTGGTCTTGCCATCCGTTTTGTTCAGGTCCACACGCAGATTGTGTTTCTGGGCCTGAGCCGCATCCTCCTTTCCTTTACGGGGTGGGGGTGCTGGCTTGTGCATGCCGTTGCTAGCCACTCTGTACCGTCCATGAGGTGGTTGGTCCAGCTTGTCGGCGGTGTTGTTCTTCGGCGGTATAGGCGCAGCGGCCTCGTCGTCGAATTCAGGCAGCAGTTTACGCTTATGATAGCCTTTGGTTTGGCGATTGCCATATATTTGCTCAGCGTCCAGCACTTTGTTCCATCTATCGTTGAGCGTATCCTGTTCGGCTCGAAGCCGTCTCTGCTGCTTTTTCAGGCTCCTCGCGGTGGCAATAAGCCTCCAATGGAAGTGCTTTTGTTCCAAGGGTTCTTCTGGGACGATGTATTCGTCGTCGCCCAGGCTAATATCCTCTTCCGAGACAGGTTTATAATTACTTTCTTCGACATGGCGGTCATCGGACTGCGGTTTCGTACTATATTCGATGTCCTCTCACTCGTCCTGCTCCATCACTCGGTTTGCGGGGTCTTTGGCTTGCTCCGGACTGTCACCGTCATTAGTGGCAGTGTTTCTATCTTTTCCTTTACGGGATTTAGTTCGGCGCTTCGGACGCCTACGTTTGGGAGGTTCTTCGATAGGCTTGTCCTTTGCGGGATCGTTTTCGACGTCGCCCTCCTTCTCCTTAGGTGTATCCACCATATACATATCGTATGAAGACGTAGCTGTCCATCGCCCGGTTACGGTCCGATTTTTGTCTAGATCTGCCTCGGCTTCGAGGTCCATCCATTCGAAGTCTTCGGAAGCGTAGTCAAGTAGATCAGTTATATCTTCGACCATGGCTACCAAGTGGGTGGTAGGTGTGGAGCAAAATTCTCCATCATCAGCCTCCCATTCGAACCGGATATAACTTGGCTATGTGTTCCCAGCTAAGGAGAGAGATTTTAGCGATTTCAGCACATCGGCAAAGGGTGAGTGCCGGAAGATATCTGTAACACTGAATTCGGAGATAGACGTCTGATCGAGCTTGAAGGGCGCAGCTGCGCATGGTTCGGAACCTATGACCAAAGACAAGTCCGGAGTTCCGGTAACACAGACTCCGCTCAGAATTGGGTCCGTGTGCGGCTCGAGCACCGTTGGGTTTGCGGCTTCCTCGGCGGGGTTGAGCATCCCATCCTCGGGTGACGCGTTCTATTCTGGATCTAAGGCCAGAACGATTACATGTGTTATTTCCTGGTCCGATGACAGAGTTAGGCCATGTTCATTGTGGTGGTAGGGAGAGACCGCCGTGGGCTCAAATCCATCGAAGATCAAGTCTCTGTGGATATCAGCAACGTAGTTCAAGCTTCCAAACCTGACGTGATGGACAGGGGCGTAGCTCTCAACCTTCTCTAGGTGGCCTTCTGTGTTGGGACGGAGCATGAAGCCGCCAAACACAAAAAGCTGGCCGGGAGGGAAAATTTCCTCGGTGGCGCAGTCCTGGTTGATGAAGCGATCCATCAGTCCTTCGGTCGACTACATAGTGAAACTCTCAATGAAAGCACCAATGTCCGTGTCAAAACCGGCGGATCTCGGGTAGGGGGTCCCGAACTATGCGTCTGATGATCGATGGTAACAGGAGGCTGGGGACATGATGTTTACCCAGGTTTAGGCCCTCTCGATCGAGGTAATACCCTACTTCCTGTTATATTAATATGGATGAATATGATTACAAGAGTTGATCTACCTCTAGATCCTAATGGATAAACCCTAAAGTCTAGCGTATGAGGATGTTATGATTCTCTAGCCTCTACGGACTAAACCCGCCAGTTTATATATGCACCGGAGGGTCCTAGGGTTTGTACATAACCATCTTGCAGAGGAAGGAAATATTACACCCGAACCTAAAACCTGCCATTATATGAATACAAGAGTCCTCCGGATATGAGAGACAATCTTCAACAATGATCTTCACGGCCCACCAGTCCGGCCCACCACGAACTATCTTGCTACATGAGGACCCTCAATCCAGGACTCCCTCAGTGGTGCTATCGTACATCCACGTTGATGGAGACTTCAACCCATGAAGGGTAACGACTGCGCGAGTCCACGAAGGGCTCCACCCATGAAGGGTTCACGAAGAAGCAACCTTGTCTATCCCACCATGGCCGTCGCCCATGAAGGACTTGCCTCACTAGGGTAGGTGATCTCATTGCCCTTACAAACTCCTTGGTTCAACTCCACAATCTTGTCAGAGGCTCCCAAGTGACACCTAACCAATCTAGGAGACACCACTCTCCAAAAGGTAATAACTGGTGTGTTGATGATGAACTCCTTGCTCTTGTGCTTCAAGTGATAGTCTCCCCAACACTCAACTCTCTCTCATAGATTTGGATATTGTGGAAAGAAGATTTGAGTAGAAAGAAACTTGGGGAAGGCTAGAGATCAAGATTCTTGTGGTTGGATTGGAATATCTTGGTCTCCACACATGAGCAGGTGGTTCTCTCCCATAAAATGGATAATGGAAGTGTAGGCACGTTCTGATGGCTCTCTCAGTGACGGAGAAGGGGTGGAGGGGTATATATAGCCTACATACAAAATCTAGCCATTACATACATTTGACCCAACTCAGTCAGACCGAATAAACAAACTCGGTCAGACCGAAGCAGTTCAGAATGTGAACGTTAGACATTTCGATGAGACCGACAGTATCAATTCGGTGAGACCGATGTATTAGGGTTAGGGAAAATCCTCAACTCGGTTGGACCGATTACACAAACTCGATGAGATCTATTCTTGTAATAGGCTAACAGAGTGTTGGTCAGGAAAACTCGGTGGGACCGATTCGCTCATCTCGGTTACACCAAAATATTATGAGGAGGAAACAGAGAGTTTGCAATGCCAAATCATTGGTACATATTCGCTCATCTCGGTGAGACCGAAACATTACAAAGAGGAAACAGAGAGTTTGCATTCCCATCTCGGTGAGACCTAGATCCCTATCGGTGAGACCGAACTGGTTAGGGTTTGTGGCAGTGGCTATGTCAAGTGAACTCGGTGGTGCCGGATAGATCAAATCAGTGGGCCCGAGTTTGACTTTTAGTTTTGGGACATAAGCGGAAATGAGAAAGTGGTTCAGGGATTTGGAGCATATTACTAAGGACTTGAGCATGTAGACCATTAACCAACATTTCATCCCCTTGTAATAGTATTGACTTTTCCTATGGACTCAATGTGATCTTGGATCACTAAGATGAAAATGTAGAGTCTTGAGCTTTTGCCAATCTTTGTCCTTAGCATTTTGAGGGGTCCACATTTCTAATCCATGCCATGCCAACCATTGAACTTATTGAAATATTTATCTTGAAAGGATATTAGTTCAATGAGCTATATGTTGTTATTAATTACCAAAACCACCCGGGGATTAGTTGTACTTTCACACCCCTCTAGAGGAGCCCGAGCTCGAGATCGAGCTCGAGCTCCTCCGCTTCGGCTCGCCGGAATTCGCGTGGTACGGGCCTCCCCCGCCGCTCCTCTTCCTTGATCTAGAACCGCAACGATCCATTGACCCTTTCCCCGTCGTTTTCCCCTCACGACACGCCGCCACCCTGCCTCCTCGTCGCGGCAAACCAAGCCACCCCGGAGACCTCGTCCAGCTCCACCCGAACGGCGAACCCACAAGGAGTCCAGCCGTGACTTCAGCTTGCCCCACTGTGCCCGGAAACATCGTCGGTGAGCTCGACGGCCCTCAGGTCGCGAGGTTGGAGATGACAGGCAGGCCCGCCTGTTGATGACCCACAAGTATAAGGGATCAACCGTAGTCCTTTCGATAAGTAAGAGTGTCAAAACCAACGAGGAGACGAAGGAATTGACAAGAGCTTTTCAGCAAGGTATTCTCTACAAGCACTAAAATTATTGGTAACAGATAAGATAATTCGTAACGGGTAACAAGTAACAAAAGTAAACAAGGTGCAGCAAGGTGGACCAATCCTTTTGGTAGAAAAGGACAAGCCTGGGCGAACTCTTATATAAAGCAAAGTGCTCCCGTGGACACATGGGAATTGTTGTCAAGTTAGTTTTCATCATGCTCATATGATTCGCGTTCGTTACTTTGCTAATTTGATATGTGTGTGGACTGGTGCTTGGGTGCTGCCATGCCTTGGACAAGCATCCCACTTATGATTAACCCCTCTCACAAGCATCCACAACTACGAAGGAAGAATTAAGAAAATCTAAGCATAGCTTGAAACATATGGATCCAAATTAGTCCCTTATGAAGCAACACATAAACTAGGTTTTAAGCTTCTGTCACTCTAGCAACCCATCATCTACTTATTACTTACCAATGCCTTCCCCTAGGCCCAAATAATGGTGAAGTGTCATGTATTCGATGTTCACATAATACCACTAGAGGAAAGACAACATACATCTCATCAAAATATCGTACGAATACCAAATTCACATGATTACTTATAACAAGACTTCTCCTATGTCCTTAGAAACAAACGTAACTACTCACAAAGCATATTCATGTTCATGATTAGAGGAGTATTAATTATAATTAAGGATGTGAACATATGATCTTCCACCAAATAAACCAACTAGTATCAACTAGAAAGAGTAATCAACACTACTAGCAACCCACAGGTACCAATCTGAGGTTTTGAGACAAAGATCGGATAAACGAGATGTACTAAGGTTTGAGAAGAGATGGTGCTGGTGAAGATGTTGATGGAGACTGACCCCCACTCAATGAGAGGATTGTTGTTGATGACGATGGCTTTGATTTTCCCATCCCGGAAGGATGTTTCCATCGCAGAACAGCTGCGCCAGAGCCATAGATTAGTTTCACCCAAAGATGGCGGCGCTTTGTCTCGAAAGCTTCCTTCTGATTTTTTTTTCAGGTCAAAGCACACCATATAGTAGAAGATGGGCGTCGAAGGCCTGTCAGGGGGACTATAAGGACAGGGGGCGCGCTCAGGGGGTAGGGCGCGCCCTCCACCCTTGTGGCTGGCTGGTGTCCCCCCTCTGGTGCTTTATTCGCCCAATATATTCCAAATATATTCTCCGTGAAGTTATAGGACTTTTGGAGTTGTGCAGAATAGGTCTCTAATATTTGTTCCTTTCCCAGTCCAGAATTCCAGCTGCCGGCATTCTCCCTCTTCATGTAAACCTTGTAAAATAAGAGAGAAAAGGCATGAGTATTGTGATATAATGTGTAATAACAGCCCATAATGCAATAAATATAAATATAAAAGCATGATGCAAAATGGACGTATCAACTCCCCCAAGCTTAGACCTCGCTTTTCCTCAAGCGAAAGCCGATATCGAAAAATATGTCCACATGTTCGGAGATAGACGTGTCGATAAAATAAAATACGGACATGAGGGCATCATGATAATCTTTAGAGAAACAATATATATTGTCATATAATTTCTTATACTAAAGTAACAATTCGTTCACAAGGTAAAGTATGAATCAAAAACATCATTGAAAACTAACAAACTATGATCTCAATCATTGAAGCAATTGCAATTTATCATAACATCGGAATGAGTCAATTTAGAGCCTTTTCAGCAAGTCCACATACTCAATTATCACTTAATCTTTCACAATTGCTAACACTCACGCAATACTTATGGGTACAAAGTTTAAATCGGACATAGAGCAAGATAGGGGCTTATAGTTTTGCCTCCCAACCTTTTACGTGAAGGGTAATGTCAACAATAATACTCAATGATAACCTACATTCGAGTGGATATATATACCCAGATCTCTCCAACACATAGAGCTTGCCAAAGGAAAAAGTGTAAAAAGAAGGGTGATGATCACCTTGACCGTTGTATAAGGGTAGGAGACAAAAGTAAAAGATAGGCCCTTCGCAGAGGGAAGCAGAGGTTGTCATGCACTTTTTTGTTGGATGCACAAAATCTTAATGCAAAAGAACGTCACTTTATATTGCCGCTTGTGATAAGGACCTTTATTATGCAGTCTGTCACTTTAATTTCTTCCATATCACAAGTTCGTATAAAGCTTATTTTCTTCACACTAATAGATCATACATATTTAGAGAGCAATTTTTATTGCTTGCACCGATGACAACTTACTTGAAGGATCTTACTCAATCCATAGGTAGGCATGGTGGAATCTCATGGCAAAACTGGTTTAAGGGATGTTTGGAAGCACCAGTAGTATCTCTACTTGGTGCAAAGAATTTGGCTAGCATGAGAGGGAAAGGCAAGCTCAACATGTTGGATGATCCATGGCAATATAACTTCTATTCGGATATAAGAAAACATAACCCATTATGTTGTCTTCCTTGTCCAACATCAACTTTTTATCATGTCATATTTTGATGAATGCTCACAATTACAAAAGATGTCCAAGATAGTATATTTATATGTGAAGCCTCTCTTTCTTTATTACTTCCTATTAATTGCAACAATTACCAAAACTATGTTTGTCAACTCTCAACAACCTTTATTCCTCATACTCTTTATATGTGAAGTCATTACTATCCATAAGATCAATATATGATCTTTTTATTTATTTTTATTATTTCTTTAATTTAATCCCTCAAGATCATAGCAACATAGCAAAGCCCTCAACTTAAAACTACTCTTTATTATATAACTCAAGGACTCGATTACATGGATAGAGATCGAAACAAAACTCAAAGATAGATCATACTAAAACTTCATTCTACTAGATCAAGAGATAATCAAAAGAATCGAACTAAGAAAGATGATAAAGATAAAGATGTGATGGTGATACGATACTGGAGCACCTCCCCCAAGCTTGGCAGTTGCCAAGGGGAGTGCCCATACTCATGTATTTATGTCTCTTTCTTCGGTGGTCATGATGATGGAGTTGTTGATGTAGGCTTGCCCTTTTTCTTCAACTTGCGCTTGAGGATGAAATTTTCCTTCTTTAGCTCACCAATCTATTGTTCCATTGTTAATATCCTTTTGCACAATTCTTGCTTGTTTTCCTGCAAAAGACTAAAAGGGATAAACTCGATCTTTGGTTTCTTTGCTTTGTTCGGGAGACATGACTTTTTGAACTCCACATCCATGTCCCCAGGTTGGGGTAGTGGGGCTTCTTCATCGGAACTTGTCTCTTCCTTTTCTTTCGGATCATAATCTTCTTCTTCTTCCATGGTCCAACCATAATGCTCCAAATCCCCATAAACCTTGGACTCTGCGATATAATCAGCTACATAGCACTATCCCTCCTAATATTGGAACGACATATTGCTCTAAATCTGTTGCAGAAACAACTCAAAAATAAAAATGGGGGATTTTGTCGTGTTATAGTGGTCAAAACCTTCGGGAGAATATATAATGAAATTTTACAGCCTAAAGGAAGTATCGTGCAAGAAAACAGAGTCTGGAGGGCACACGAGGTGGCCACAAGGTCGGTGGGCGCGCCCAGGGGGTAGGGCGCACCCTCCACCCTTGTGGTGGCCTCGTGTCTCTTTCAAACTACTTTTAAATTTCTTAATTTATTAAATATTCCAGAATGGAGAAATATTATCATTGGAAACGTTTTGGAGTTGGTTTACTAACCGTAGCACATACCTATTCCTTTTCGGAGTCCGAAACGTTCTGGAAAGTGTCCCCTCCTCCGGTATTACGATATTAATTATATTGGTCTCGACATTTATGGGAGTACCTGAGATATAATGTTTGATTCTTTGACCGTTTACCAACTTCGGCATTGTTGATTTTTATGGCACCGAAACGATATACCTCCATGATGATGTAAGGACCTTCCCATTTAGAGAGAAGTTTTCCTGCAAAAAATCTTAGACGAGAGTTGTATAGAAAAACATGATCACCAACGTTAAACTCACGCTTTTGTATTCTCTTTTCGTGCCATCTTTTAACTTTTTTAAACAACTTGGCATTCTCATAGGCTTGGGTTCTCCATTCCTCAAGTGAGCTAATGTCGAATAACCTCTTCTCATCGGCAAGTTTGGAATCATAATTGAGCTCTTTAATAGCCCAATATGCCTTATGTTCTAGTTCAAGAGGTAATTAACATGCTTTTCCATAAACCATTTTATACAGAGACATACCCATAGGATTTTTATAAGCGGTTATATTAGCCCACAATGCATCATCCAGTTTCTTAGACCAATTCTTTCTAGATCTATTAGAAGTCTTTTGCAAAATCAATTTAATCTCTCTATTGCTCAATTCTACTTGACCACTAGACTGAGGATGATATGGAGATGCAATTCTATGGTTTCTATCATACTTGGCAAGCATTTTACGGAAAAGCACCATGAATAAAATGTGAACCACCATCAGTCATTAAATATCTAGGGACTCCAAACCTCGGAAAAATAACTTCTTTAAGCATCTTAATAGAAGTGTTATGATCAACACTACTAGTTGGAATAGCTTGTACCCACTTAGTAACGTAATCAATAGCAACTAAAATATGTGTGTACCCATTAGAGGAAGGAAAAGGTCCCATATAATTAAAGCCCCAAATGTCAAATGGTTCAATAACAAGTGAATAGTTCATAGGCTTTTCCTGGCGTCTACTAATATTACCGATCCTCTCGCATTCATCACAAGAAAAGACAAACTTACGAGCATCCTTGAATACAGTAGGCCAATAAAATCCGGATTGCAATACCTTTTGTGCAGTTCTATATCCAGCATGTTGTCCTCCGTAGGCCTCGGAGTGACACTTGGTTAGGATATGTTCCTGTTCATGCTCAGGTACACAACATCTAATAACACCATCTACTCCTTCTTTATAAAGGTGTGGGTCATCCGAAAAGTAATGTCTTAAGTCATAGAAAAACTTATTCTTTTGTTGGTATGTGAAACTAGGTCGTATAAATTTAGCAACAATATAATTAGCATAATCAACATACCATGGAGTATTACGAGAAGCATTTATGACAGCGAATTGTTCATCAGGAAAACTATCATCAATTGGTAGTGGGTCATCAATAACATTTTCTAACCTAGACAAGTTGTCTGCAACGGGATTGTCAGCTCCCTTTCTATCAATAATATGTAAATCAAATTCTTGTAGCAAGAGAACCCATCTAATAAGTCTAGGTTTAGCATCTTTCTTTTCCATAAGATATTTAATAGCAGCATGATCAGTGTGAACAGTTACTTTAGAATCAACAATATAAGATCTGAACTTATCACAAGCAAAAACAACTACTAAAAATTCTTTTTCAGTAGTAGAATAATTTCTTCGGGCACTGTCTAGAGTTTTACTAGCATAATGAATAACATTGAGTTTCTTATCAACTCTTTGTCCTAGAACATCACCAACAACATAATTACTTGCATCACACATAATTTCAAAAGGTAAATTCCAATCAGGTGGTTGAACAATAGGTGCAGAAATCAAGGCTTTCTTAAGTATTTCAAATGCTTCTACACAATCATCATAAAAAACAAAAGGACCATTATTTTTCAAGAGATTAGTGAGAGGCCTAGAAATTTTAGAGAGGTCCTTAATAAACCACCTATAGAAACCAGCAAGAGCAAGGAAACTTCTTATACCTTTGATATCTTTAGGACACGACATCTTTTCAATAGCATCTACTTTCGCTTTATCAACTTAAATACCTCTTTTAGACATCTTATGTCCCAAGACAATACCTTCATTAACCATAAGTGGCACTTCTCCCAATTCAAGACAAGATTAGTTTCTTCGCATATCTGCAAAACACGATCAAGGTTGTTTAAGCAATCATCAAAAGAAGTTCCATAAATGGAGAAATCATCCATGCAAACCTCAACAATCTTTTCACAAAAGTCAGAGAATATAGTAGTCATACATCTTTGAAAGGTAGCAGGTGCATTGCATAAACCAAAAGGCATACGTCTATAAGAAAAGTACCGAAAGGGCAAGTAAATGTGGTCTTCTCCTAATCATCTTTTGACACAGGTATTTGAGAGAAGCCTAAATAACCATCTAGAAAGCAAAAATGTGTATGTTTGGATAATATTTCTAGCATTTGATCAATAAAAGGTAGAGGGTCATGATATTTTCTAGTAGCTTTATTCAATTTGCGGAAATCAATTACCATTTTATAACCTGTAACAATTCTTTGCGGGATCAATTCATTCTTATCATTAGAAACAACGGTAATGCCTCCCTTCTTAGGGACACAATGAACATGACTTACCCATTGACTATCAGCAATAGGATAAATTATACCTGCCTCCAGAAGCTTTAGTATTTCATTTCTTACCACCTCTTTCATCTTAGGAATTAACCATCATTGGTGATCAACAACTGGTTCTCCAACAACTTTGTTCTCAATATATCTATTCATATGGGTGATTACAATTTTCTGGTTTCCCTGGTTGTTCTCAGCAACTCGGACATTGATCGTATTCTTGGAATGGATTGGCTCTCCAAGCATGATGCAAACATTGATTGTGCAAACAAGGAGGTCAAGCTAGCTCACCCTAACGAAGACGTGATTATCTTCGCAGCTCGAGATAACACAATCAGGCTATTCTCTCTCAATGACAAGGGCGAGATTAATGCCATTTCTCAGATTCCAGTGGTTCGTGAATATGAGGATGTATTCCCTGAAGAGCTTCCAGGCATGCCTCCCCATCATCAAGTTGAATTCGTCATTGAACTTGAACCCGGTACCAAGCCAGCATGTCGGCGTACGTACAAGCTTTCTCCTGATGAGCAAAAGGAGCTGAAGAAACAACTCGATGAGCAAGAACGTATGGGTCTAATCAGGCCTAGTACTTCTCCTTGGGGCTGTGGTGTTCTATTTGTCAACAAGAAGGATGTCACGGAACGCCTTTGCGTTGATTACCGGCCATTGAACAAGAAGACAATAAAGAATAAGTACCCGCTCCCCAATATCAATGAATTGTTCGAGCAGCTCTGTCACACCCTGCATTTTGTAATATGTCATTTGCATCAATGAAGCATGAAAATTTGGACCAGCAAATTTTTTTGGCCTCATTTGGCTTTTATTTGGAATTAAGTTTTTCTTCCTGTGTTTTTCAAGTGCTCATTAAAGTCAACTACTCCCTCTTGTAGAATTCATTTCCTTACCCAAACCTTCTGCCCAATGATCATACCAAGTGTTTATAGCAGTATAGTATTTTCTTATAAAATTAATTTGGCCAAATTGTATTTTCAAAAATTAGTATTCCAAAAACCCCTGAATTGAGGTTTGCACTGCAAGTGCTTAATTAAGGGTGAGAAAATTATTTCAAAAAGTATATTTGAAACCTAGTAGTTAAAGGACTCCCAGAAACCACAAAAGTATAATTTTAAAAGTTATTTTCCTATTTTATTTAAAAGCTTTTTCTTAAGGCCAGAAATGGTCTTTAATAGGGAAAATTATTTAATTATTTAAAAAATATTTGCCAAAATTCAGGGAGACTCATAGGACATATATTGTCCATATATAAGAGTTTCAACACTTGGTCATGTTCAAAATATTGGACAAATCCCTCAGAAACCCTTTCTGGATATTCAAGCTTTTGAAATATTTACAAAGGGAATATTCTCTAAAAATTCCAGGGAAATTCTATCATGTCATATATGACATATTTGATTATCTTGCCAAGCCCCATGCCTTGGGAAGCAATAAAACTTCATCAAAATCCCTCAAAACCATTCTGTCCATATCTGAAGTTTGAGCAACTTTACATTGCCAAACTTGTCCAAATGCTCTCCAACTTGGTGCACATGCTAGAATGGTCTAATAGGGCACCTAGACCAAATGGCACAAGCTTTGGAGAAGGGTAACTTGATCAGAATACCCCAAAACCATTTCTGTTCAAATTCAAATTTGAACAACTTAACATTACCAACTTTTTACCTGGGGCTTCAAACTTTGTGGGCATGATCATAACCCCAAATGATGACACTACACCAAGTTGTGCATCAAGGGGAGATGATTAGCTTGACTTAAACATGGTGAAACCATTTCTGTTGATTTCTAGGGTTCACCAAAGTTACATTGGCAAGTTTCTTCAAACAAGCTCAAACTTGGTGAAACACCCTATTTCCAGATGACATTCGATCCTGTTAAGTGCCATGTCAATTGAAAGTCATTTGGCTGCTCTAAACATCATCAAACACCTTCTGCCATTTTACCAAAACCACTGTTTTGGCCCCTTTTACTATTTACTTTTGCTTCAACTTTTTACCACAGCCTCACCTAGTCACCTTCTACCTCCAGTAACTCTCCCATGACCAGAGTTCAATAATTGAAGGGTGAAAACCCCAATTTACCTTGCTGGACAGCCCAGTTCTTACCTTCTCTCAGCTTCCCTCCTCTCCCACTGGACAACCAAGGCATCCAAGGCCACAACCAGATTGTTTACTCTATCCTTGACCCCCCAGACACGATGGACGCGCCCAGCTAGCCAACGGCATGCCCTGGCATGCAAAAGGCACGCTCCAGAGCACGCTATAGTGCACGCCCGCATAGTAGCCTCGCCCAATCAGTCGGCCCAGACCACCTCGTGCTCCCCCCTCGCACCGTCCGATGCGCCTCGGCATCCGCAACGTCCCCCGGCGCTGTCCCCCTCCTCCTTCTCCCTCCAGTGGACACCCTCGCACGCGCTCCGGCCGCCCGCGAGCTCCAGTCTTCGGCCTCACACGCGCGCAGCTCCGGAAGCTTCCCCCGCTCCCTCTCTTCCTCTCCCCAGCCCTGGACCTCGTCCAGCAACCCCGCAGACACCTCCCTAGCGCCTCCCGTGCCCTGTGGCAACGAGCAGAGGCTCGCCGGCGCACAGGTCCACGGCACCTCGCCGTCCGCCTATAAATAGACCCCCCGAGCACCTCCTCTCCTCACCAGTCGCTCTCTCCCTCACTCAATCTTCCCCCTGAGCCACTCGCCCCACTCCAGACAGGCCCGAGCTCGTGATCGAGCTCGAGCTCCGCCGCGGCGGCTCACCGTCGTCCGCTCTGTACAAGCCGCCCCACCCATTCCTCTCACTCGATCTGGCACCACGACACCTTACTGAATCGTTTCCCCCTCTTTTCCCTCTCTGCAGCTGCCGGAGTCGACCGGAGCAACACTCGCCCGAAGTTCCTCCGCCGCGTGACCTCGCCGTCGGCGACCCAGGCCCCTCCGGCGACCCGCACCACCTCCACCAGATCGGCGACATCTTGCTGAGTCCATCCCTGCCCTTAGCTCGCCCCGTCGTGCCCCGAAACATCGCCTGTGAGCTCATCGGCTCTTTGCCGGAGGGTTAGGGATGACAGGCAGGCCCCGCCTGTCAGCCTCCCCTCTCTCCACTCACTGACGACGAGCCCCGCCCGTCAGGTTTAAAAACCCTGGCGCGCGCTGGCGCCTGTGCGGTGGGCTGTTCGCCCTGGGCCTGCTGCATTGTGGCCGTTCAGGCCCAGTGGCACAGGGCCCTTTTTCATTTTTCTTTTCTGTGGGTTTTCAAATAATTCCACAGAATTAAATATTTTTCCAAATGAATTAATTCCAGTTCCTAAAAACTTGTAAAAATCCCTATTTAATGATGTCACTTTCACCCATATCCATGAACCTTTTCTGTTCTGTTCAAATTTAAATTCCTATTTGAACATTAAAACTTCTGTTCAAATATTCATGTACCCCATTCTGCCACTCCAAAACTCAAAGTAAGAATTTTTGCCATCTTAGTTTTCCCTCTAGAATTTAATAAAAATAAGTTGACATTTTTCTAAGCACTTTGGTTTTTCTGTTTTTATTGTGGTCTTATTTTTCCTGTTGTTTATTGCGACGATTAAATACCGTGTTTGACGAGGTTGCTGAAGAAGAAGGAGGGGAAGGATTTGAAGACCTTGAAGACCAAGCCAATCTAGGCAAGCAACCCTTTGACCATGATACCCTTGTGTTCCTCGGAACCCATTTATTTCTGAATGCATGATGATAAAAGGGACGGTGGTGACCTAGTTGAGAACCACCACTTGATGCATGCTTTACTCATGATCTTGCTATATGCTTAGATGCAATACAAATGTCTAGTAGTGATGCTTAGAGATGCATGTGTGCCATGATACCTTCGTGGTTGCATTCTTTTTAAGACCCCATCGGGTGCCACTTATGCCCGGGGGAAAAGATGAGATGGGTAACCACTTGATGACGAAGTGGTGTACCAAGACAAGTGTGTGTGATGTTTTTCAAACGGATTGGTTTAAGTTGCGACCGTTATTCTAACTTTACATGCGCAACCACTCTACCCTTATATGGGAAAGGGCATTATTAATTACCTAGGTCGATACTAGCATGGTGCCCGCATTACCAGTGACGGGGGTGACATGAGGTCACTCTCGGGACGGGGTCGTGCTTGGATAGGCGGCCATGAATATTTTCACAGGGCACCGAACACACCGTTGGTACCCCGTGCCCGTTGTATATGAAATGGGAGCGAGGCTCCAAAAATCTTAAGATGTGAAATGTGGGGCACGGGGGTTGCTACCAATCGAGTGGACTCCATATTTGTGTCGCCTAGGGAAAGATAGTGATCGGGTGCTTACCCCGGGTGCTTGAGGTACCGCGGGTCGTGGATGTCACGGAAGTTCCCCGGATCTAGTGGGTAAAGTGTGCAACCTCTGCAGAGTGTAAAACTATTCGAACAGCCGTGTCCACGGTCAAGGACAGTTGGGTAACCGCTCTTGGGCTACGTCCAATGTTTGCGAAACCCTATGTGTGTGAAAGCTCCATTGGTCCAAGTCAAAAGGACTTGACAAGATGAAGAGGTCATAGCTTGGCTATGTTGATATCTGTAACCTGTCTTCGAGGTTACCTAAATTTATTGATGCATGTACTTGATGGTAGAATATTTATTCTAGCTTGTGGCTAGATTGCTCATTGTTGTACAATTGCATTGTTGCTTTGAACCAAATCATGGGTTGCTTGCGAGTACATTCAAAGTACTCATTGGCTTGCCATTGGTTATTTAGTTGGCCAGGCATGGATGAGCAGGAATATGAAGAAGAATTCTATGGAGACGAACATGCGAACTAGGACGCTATCCCAGTAAGAATGCCTGTAGGGTTAAGGCAGATGGCATGGGTTCTACTTATCTTCGAAGACTTCCGCTATTCAAGTTATTTGTTATTCAGCCCTTGAGGCTTTATCTATGTAAGACTTGGCCATAATGGCCATAATTTGTGTAAGACGGTATGTATGGATGTAAGACTCTTGTTATTCAGCTTCTGTGTGTTCAGTGAGCATTGATCTCTGGGATCACTGTACACGTGCATTCGGTGATCTCGACTCTTAAGTCGGGGTCCCCACAAGCTCAAAGGAGCGAAGGTGTTCTCGAAGCTCGATCTCCGGATGGGTTACCATCAGATTCGTATCCGTGAAGAGGATATTCCCAAGACCGCATTCAGAACAAGCTACGGCTCCTATGAATACACGATCATGTCTTTCAGGCTTGCAAATGCTCCACCCACTTTCTCTCGGATGATGCACTTCATATTCAACCCCTACACCAATGAATTTGTTCTCGTCTATCTGGATGATATCTTGGTATTCTCCAAGAATGAAGAAGACCACGCCAAGCACCTCCGTTTGGTCCTTGACAGGCTCCATGAGCACGAGTTCTATGCGAAGTTCTCCAAATGTGAATTATGGCTAGATAAAGTCCTCTATCTTGGCCATATTATCTGTGCCGAGGGCATTTTTGTGAACCCCGAGAAGGTTGAAGCTATTGTCAACTGGGAACCTCCGCAGAATGTCAATCAACTCCGAAGCTTCTTGGTCTCGCTAGCTATTGCAGAAGGTTCGTTGAGAACTTCTCCAAGATTGCCAGGCCTCTCTCCAACCTGTTGCAGAAGAATGTCAAGTACTCGTGGACTCCTGATTGTGATGTGGCATTCAATACCCTCAAACAGAAGCTCATTTCTGCTCCGGTTCTTACTCCTCCGGATGAGTCCAAGCCTTATGAAGTTTTTTGTGATGCTTCATTGCAAGGTCTTGGCTGTGTTCTCATGCAAGACAAGAAGATCATTGCATACACTTCACATCAGCTGAAACCAAATGAGAAGAATTACCCCACACATGATCTTGAGCTAGCAACAGTTGTACATGCCTTGATCACGTGGAGACACCTTCTGTTGGGCAGAAAAGTGGACATCTTCACCGATCACAAGAGCTTCAAGTACATCTTCACCCAGCCAAACCTTAACCTTCGCTAGACTCGTTGGGTTGAGATGATTCAAGAGTACGATCCAAGCATTGAGTATACTCCGGGCAAGGCCAATGTCATTGCAGATGCCTTGAGCAGAAAGGCGTATTGCAATAGTTTCCTTCTCAAACCGTTTTAGCCTGAACTTTGTGAATCATTCAGGAAGCTCAACCTCCAAGTCGTTCCTCAAGGCTTTCTTGCAAACCTTCAAGTTGCTCCTACCTTGGAAGATCAAATACGTGAGGCCCAACTCAATGATGCTATGGTGCAGAAAGTGAAACATGGTATTGCTAAGGGTACTCCCAAGTACAAGTGCTATCGCGTTGATGAGAAACACACCTTGTTCTTTGAGGACAGGATTGTGGTTCCCAAGGGTCATCTTAGGAAGCTCATAATGAACGAAGCACATGACTCCCTCCTCTCGATACATCCAAGAAGTTCCAAGATGTACCATGACCTCAAGCAATCGTACTGGTGGACTCGCATGAAAAGGGAGATTGCCCAATTCGTGAATGAATGTGATGTCTGCAGAAGAGTGAAGGCAGAGCATCAATGTCCAGCCGGACTCCTTCAACCTCTACCTATTCTCGAGTGGAAATTCGATCACATTGAGATGGATTTCTTCACCGGTTTTCCCAAGTCCAAGAAGGGAAATGATGCTATATTTGTGGTGATTGACAAGCTAACTAAAGTGGCTCATTTTCTTCCACTCAAAGAATCCATCAACGCAGCTCAGCTGACAGAGTTGTACACCTCCAGGATTGTTTCTTTGCATGGCATTCCTCAAGTGATCTCCTCAGACTATGGAAGCTTGTTCACATCCAAGTTCTGGGACTCTTTTTAGTCAGCCATGGGCACAAAGATTCGCTTCAACACTGTGTTTCACCCTCATACTAGTGGTCAAGTCGAAAGAGTGAACCAGATCCTTGAAGATATGCTCAGAGCTTGCGTCATCTCATTCGGTATGAAACGGGAAGATTACCTTCCGTTTTCTGAATTCTCCTACAACAACAGCTTCCAAGCAACTGTCGGCAAAGCTCCTTTTGAAATCCTCTATGGCAGAAAGTGTCGTACCCCTCTCAACTGGTCCGAGACTGGTGAACGTCAACTCCTTGGAAATGATTTGATCTCATAAGCCGAAGAAATTTGCAAAGTCATACGTGAGAATCTCAAGGCCGCGCAATCGCGTCAAAAGAGCTACTATGACGGCAAGCATCGTGACTTGGCTTTCGACATTGGAGACCATATCTATCTTCGTGTTTCCCCCATGAAGGGAACTCAGAGGTTCGGTATCAAGGGCAAGCTTGCTCCAAGATACGTGGGCCCTTTCAAGATTCTTGACGAGAGAGGCGATCTAGCCTACCAACTCGAGCTTCCCTCCAACTTTGCAAATGTGCATGGTGTTTTTCACGTGTCTCAACCCCGCAAGTGCTTCAAGACGCCTGAACGCACCATTCCGTTCGAAGAGATTGATCTTCAACAAGACTTGTCTTATCGTGAGCACCTCGTTGCTATTCTTGAAGAAACTGAGCGCAAGACCCGCAACAAGTCCATCAAATTCTTGAAAGTGAAGTGGTCACACCAAACCGACCGAGAAGCTACAAGGGAACGAGAAGACCATCTCTATTCCGAGTATCCCTCATTCTTTCAGTCCTAGATCTCGGGACGAGATCTTTTTGTAGTGGAGGAGAGTTTGTAACACCCCATATGTGATACCTTCCATTTATAGCAATTTATGCAACGTTGACTCTTCAATTCCATTCTAGGCTCTTGCTTCATTTTCAGGTTTCTTCGTTTTTGCATGTGCGTGTGTGCATGTCATCCATGTCATGTCATTATGTGCATTGTATTGCATTCATCTTGTCACTTGCACCCGGTCATGCTCGTCTCTTCCCGTTGTCCGTTTCGAGTTTCGACACTCACACACGTGCCCGTGGCACCCCCGAGTCCATCTTTCGTATGTGGCCATGGAACGTTCTTGGAATGAGGTGAGACTTGTCGTGCGTTGTTGTTTTAGTACGTGTAGGCCGCCTGTCAAGTTTCATCGCGTTTGGAGGTCGTTTGATACTCCAACGGTTAACCTAGTGGGCTAAAAGCTCCTCTTCCTTTTGGCCCAAGACCCCTCCACAACAGCCCACTAACCCAGCACAACCACTCCCATCCTCTCGGTCGTCGGATCGTGATCGTGTGGGCGAAAACCGCACCTCATTTGGACACTCCCAACTCCCTATGCCTATATAAATGCACCTCTCCCCCGAAATCCGGGCAAACCCTAGTCTTCTCCCTCCTCGCGCCGCCGGACACGTCCGGGATGGACCGGACATGTCCGCCCGGACGTGCCGGACCAACCGACTCTCGCCACGTGTGAGCGCCGCTATCCCGCAGCCACCGCGCCGCCGGGCCCGCTCAGCCCGAGGCCGCCCCCCGGCCCGCGCGGCCTCCGCCTCCTGCAGCCCGACCCCCGTGGGCCGGCGCCTCGCCACCTCCGACACCGGCGCCTCACCGCCACCGCCCGCCGGCGCCTCGCTGCCATCGCCGCCAGTCCCGCACACACCACCGCTGAGCTCCGGTGCTCCCTCCGCCACCGCCCCGGCCGCTCCAGCCGGCGCCGCGTCGACCCCCTCGCCGGCCGGCCCCGCCGCGCCTAGCCGCCGGTCTCCTCGCTCCCACCGACCGCCTCCTTGCCGGAGTTGCCGAGCTCCGGCCGGATCCCAATCTGGTCCAGGCGGGACCAGATCCACCAGCTCCACCAACCAAACGCATCCTCCGTCCCGGATCTCCCCGTCCCGGAATCCCTCCGCCCCGCGTTGACTTTTGCGGAGGTGGATTTTCTCAAGTCCCGGATCTGAGTAAATATGTTGCCCTCTTTGCCATGTGATAACTTTGTGCTCATAGCCCCGTTTTGCGCGTATGATATGTCGAAATGTTCGTCGCGTCGTGCTCCACATGTTAGTATCAGTTTCATGCATGTTGGAGTTCATCAAGTTGACTTAATCTTCGTGGAAAGAGTGCATCATGCTGAAACTATTTCAGCACTTGTTGTCTGTGTAAATTTGTTGCCATGTTCGTGAGCTAGTAACTTTGTGCATGTTGGTCCGAATGGAGTGAATGATTTGTCCAGATCTTCATTGTGAAGTGATCTACATGATGGTTGCTGTAGCATTCATGTTAGGTGTCATATTGCCATGCTTATCTCTGTTGCAAAAGTGCATTTGGCTGATAAATTTCTGAACTTGTTATGAGATGATATTTTGCCTTGCTTGTGCATATTAATCCATGTGTCATATGAGCTAGGTGTCAACATGAGTTTTGCTCTTGGGGTTGTGCTCTACATGATAGATTCATTTTCATGCCATGTTATGTCTTGAAATGAGTACAACAAGCGTGTTAACATGTCATCATGATGTTAAATTTCTGCTAAGTGTGAATCTGTTAATTTTATTGCCATGTATCCATGATGCCACCGTCGTTGTTGTGCATGTTTAGAGTTGTCGAGTGGATGTTCCTTGATGTACATGTTATGCTCTAGCTATCCATGCTCTTGTTTGCCATGATGCCATGATGTAGCTTGTTGTTATGAGGCCCTTAAGATGCTATAAAATGTTTCTGGCAGCATGCCCAGATTTTGCTAAGTCTGGATAAACTTTTGCACTTTTGCCATGGTGTTTGGGACATGTTCTAGTATGTGGTAGAAGTAGACATGTGGTTATTCTTGAAGAGCATGTTATGTATGTTATTGCCATGCCTTTTTCTTGCATGATGGCTTGTTGTAACTTGTTGTTTTCATGCTCTCAAGTGGCTATAAAATATATCTGTCAGCATGTTATCAACAAGTTCAGTTTTGCCACGAGTGTAGCTAGTGTTCTATGCGTCCTATGAGCATGTTCTTGCTATGAGTAGCTTCTCAAATATGTCTTCTTACTGTTTGTTATCTTAACTTGCCATGATATGCTTTGAGTTGAGTTGCACAAGCTTGTAAACATGCCTATTCGTTGTAATTCTGCCATGCCTTCTAATTTTCACTAAGTCTAAGAATTCTGTAAAAAAATTGCAACTTGCCATGTTGGTTTAATTGTGTTCCAGCAAGGTTTTGGGTGTGCTCTAAGTTCATGCTTGTTAAGTATCATGTCTATTTCACATCCATGCCCTTTGTCTCCATGTTTGGGTGTTGTAGCATAATTATTTCTTGCTCCAAAGATGCCATGTTGTTGAATACTGCTGTTTTGCTTGAATCTTGTTTTGCTTGCCATTTGCTAACCGTGTATCCGTTTCCGATGAACTTTATATCGGTTTCAACCGAAATCTTCCAACCTATCCAGTGGCTTGCTTGGTTTCCCAAGTTGAGGCCATTTCCATCATTTTCTCCTTAGGATCAAGAGCATCCTCATGCATATGCACATCATACTCGCATCCCTCAATATGACTTGCATCATGTTGATTGTGCATTGCACCCTGTTTGATATTGTGTCGTTGTTGTGTTCTTGTGTTGGGTAGAGCCGGGTGCCAATTCAGAGTTTGAGGTTCCTTACGCGGCTGAGTTTGAGGAGCAAGGTTACGATCCCTCCGTGGAATTAACAGGCAAGATGACCATCCCCAGATATCACTTCTATCTTTGCCTATGCTAGATGTCTCGTTCTTTAGATATTGCCTCGATGCCTATTCCTGTTTGTCAGCCCTCCTATTGTTGCCATGAAACACTCTAACCACCTTCCTAGAAAACCGTTGTTTGGCTAAGTATGCATCGCTCAGACCCTCTTATAGCGTTGTTAGTTGCAGGTGAAGTTTTGAAGATTGCTCCGCGTTGAAGTTGTTGTTGGGATATCACAATATATAATACATGTGAAACTAATGCACCTATATATTTGTAATGGGTGGAAGGCTAAGCCTCGTGCTTGGTGTTTTGTTCCACTCATGCCACAAGGGAACCGATAAACCGGTGTTATGTTCCTTGATTTTGCGTCCCTAACAGGGTTGGGATTTATGGCCCCCCCTTGATAATTCGCTCTATGCTAAAGCTTTTCCAGCAAGGCCCAACATTGGTTTTACATTTGCCGAAACAACTAAAACTTGCATAGGGCGTTGCAAACCCGAGTTCTTAATCCACCCCTGGGCCAGTGCTCCTCATGAGTGTTGGTCCAACTCAGAGTCGTGTGCGGCACCCCCCTTGGCAACTTGGGTTTGGTCACCGTACGCTGTGCTCATCCGGTTGTGGCCTGAGACTAGATATGCGCGGCTACTGTCAGGGTGTCGGCACACCGGGAGGTCTTGCTGGATTAGTTTTACCTTTGTCAAAATATCTTGAGCACGGGATTCCGAGAATACTCGGGTCTTCCCACTTTGGAGTTGCGACTCCGCAGATCGTGAGCTTGTCATGGGCTAAGTTGGGACACCCCTGCAGGGTTTGATCTTTCGAAAGCCGTGCCCGCGGTTATGTGGCAGATGGGAATTTGTTAATATCTGGTTGTAGATAACTTGACACCTTATTCATGAATACACTACCTGTGTGAGTAACCGTGTTGGTCTCTTTTCGAAGGGCTTCGGGAAGTGAACACGGTGGGGTTATGTTTGATCGTGAGTAGCTAGGATCACTTCTTGATCAACTTGGCGATCGTTGGCACTTGTTCTCTTCGCGCTCTAAACTCGTAAGCTAGTGCTTGCTGCAAACCTTGTTTATAGCCTTTCCTCACCTAAGGCTTTGGTAGTTTTGATACCCGGGAACGAGATTGATGAGTCCTCTGTGGCTCACAGATTCAACACACACCAGATGCAGGTACCGTTGAGAACTATGCAGGAGATGGTTCAGAGCTTTACTGGGAGTTCGACGAAGAGCGTGGACGTTACTATGTGTCTTATCCCGACGATCAGTAGTGGTTCTTACTAGGAGGATCTGGGCTTGTGTTATTTATGGTATCTTTTGATTTGGATTTCGTCCGTAGTCGGACTCTGATGTTATTCGGATGATGTATGCTATTGTACTCACTTGTGTGACGTGGCGAGTGTAAGCCAACTATCATTTTACACTTTCACCCTGAATTTTACATGAGTTGTGCAAAGATACCATACTTGAGATCATTCTAGTATGCGTTTATGTCCTTAAGTCGTGGCTCGACACGTGGGGGACATAGCCGCATACTGGGCATTACAAAAGGTCTCTCTTTAAATAATATTTTATCTATTTCCCTTCTGTCATTCATAAACATATCATTTTCATGGTCTAGCAAATATTGTTCTAAAGGATCGTTAGGAGGCACGGCAATAGAAGCAAGACCAATAATTTATCTTTACTAGGCAATTCTTTATCATGGGTTGTCTACGAAATTTAGCAAAGTTAAAATCATGAGACATATCCCCTAAACCAACTGTAACAATATCCGTTTCGCAGTCTATCCTAGCATTAACAGTATTCAAGAAGGGTCTACCAAATATAATGGGGCAAAAATCATCTTGTGTGGAACCAAGAACAAGAAAATCAGTAGGGTATTTAACTTTCCCACACAAGACTTCAACATCTCTAACAATCCCAACTGGTGAAATAGTGTCTCTATTGGCAAGCTTAATAGTAACATCAATACCTTCTAGCTCAGCAGGTGCAATATCGTGCATAATTTCTTCATATAAGGAATGAGGTATTGCACTAGCACTAGCAACCATGTCACATACGCCATGATAGCAATGATCTCCTATGTTAACAGAAATAACAGGCATGCCTACAATAGGTCTATGTTTATTTTTAGTATCGGGTCTAGCAATTCTAGCAGCTTCTTCACAGAGGTAAATAACATGCCCATCAATATTATCGACCAAGAGATCCTTAACCATAGCAATACTAGGTTCAACTTTAATTTGCTCAGAGGGTGTAGGTGTTCTAGTATTACTCTTACGAACCGCAGTTGAAGCTTTGGCATGACCCTTTATTCTAGCAGGGAAGGGTGGTTTCTCAATATAAGCGGTAGGAACAATAGGATCAACATTATAAGTGATAATCTTTTCTTCAACTTTAACAGGTTCAACTACTTTTACTTCAATGGGAGGATGATATTTAAACCACTTCTCCTTAGGGAGGTCAACATGAGTAGCAAATGATTCACAAAAAGAAGCTACTATCTCAGAGTCAAATCCATATTTAGTGCTAAATACACGGAAAGCATCGGTATCCATAAAAGATTTAACACAATCAAACTTAGGTGTTATACCTGACTCCTTACCTTCGTCGAGATCCCAATCTTCAGAGTTGCGTTTAATCATTTCCAATAAATCCCATTTGAATTCAATAGTCTTCATAAAAGAACCAGTACAAGAAGTATCGAGCATGGAGCGATTATCAAGAGAAAGCCGAGCATAAATTTTTTTGAATAATAATTTCTCTTGAGAGCTCATGATTGGGGCATGAATATAACATTGACTTAAGCCTCCCCCAAGCTTGAGCGATACTTTCTCCTTCGCGAGGCCAAAAATTATATATATAATTACGATCACGATGAACTTGATGCATAGGATGGAACTTCTGATGAAATTCCAATTTCAACTGGTTGTAGTTCCAGTATCCAATATCATCACATAGCCTAAACCATGTCAATGCCTTTCCATTTAAAGATAAAGGGTAGACCTTCTTCTTGATAACATCCTCGGGCATACCTGCAAGCTTAAATAATCCACAAACTTCATCCACATAGATTAGGTGCAAATCGGGATGCAATGTTCCGTCTCCTACAAAGGGATTAGCTAGTAGTTTCTCTATCATACCCGAAGTAATTTCAAAGTAAACATTTTCAGTAGGTTTAGTAGGTTGAGGAGCAACTCTTTGCTCTATTGATCGGGGTGAAGATACCCCGAACAAGCCCCTCAAAGGATTATGTTCCATAGTAACAAGTGATAGTAAATTTCAGCACATTGTATAAATTTTTCCTTACCAAAGGTGCTTCACTCCCCGGCAATGGTACCAGAAAAGAGTCTTGATGACCCACAAGTGTAGGGGATCTATTGTGGTCCTTTCGATAAGTAAGAGTGTCGAACCCAACGAGGAGCAAAGGAAATGATAGGCAGTTTTCAGTAAGGTATTCTCCACAAGCACTGAAATTATCGGTAACAGATAGTTTTGTGATAAGGTCATTAGTGAAAAGTAACAAGTAAAAGTAAATAAGGTGCAGCAATATGGCCCAATCCTTTTTGTAGCAAAGGACAATCCTGGACAAACTCTTATATAGATCCCGACGACATATGGGAATTATCGTCAAGCTAGTTTTCATCACGCTCATATGATTTGCGTTCGTTACTTTGATAATTTGGTATGTGGGTGGACCGGTGCTTGGGTACTGCCCTTACTTGGACAAGCATCCCACTTATGATTAACCTATATTGCAAGCATCCGCAACTAAAAAAGAAGTGTTAAGGTAAACCTAACCATAGCATGAAACATATGGATCCAAATCAGCCCATTACGAAGCAACGCATAAACTAGGGTTTAAGCTTCTGTCACTCTAGCAACCATCATCTACTTATTACTTCCCAATGCCTTCCTCTAGGCCCAAACAATGATGAATTTTCATGTAGTCGACGTTCACATGACACCACTAGAGGAAAGACAACATACATCTCATCAAAATATCGAACGAATGCCAAATTCACATGAATACTTATAGCAAGACTTCTCCCATGTCCTCAGGAACAAACATAACTACTCACAAATCATATTCATGTTCATAATCAGAGGGGTATTAATATGCATAAAGGATCTGAACATATGATCTTCCACTGAATAAACCAACTAGCATCAACTACAAGGAGTAATCAACACTATTAGCAACCCACAGGTACCAATCTGAGGTTTTGATACAAAGATTGGATACAAAAGATGAACTAGGGTTTGAGTGGAGATGGTGCTGGTGAAGATGTTGATGGAGATAACCCTCCCCAAGATGGGAGAGTTGTTGGTGATGACGATGATGACGATTTCCCCCTCCCGAAGGGAAGTTTCCCTGGCAGAACAGCTCCACCGGAGCCCTAGACCGCCTCGAGACGGCGGTGCTTCGTCCCAGAAGCCTCCTTATGATTTTTTTCCAGGTCAAAACACTTGATATAGCAGAAGGTGGGCATCGGGGGGCTGCTAGGTGGCCCACGAGGCAGGGGGCGCGCCCAGGGGGGTAGGGCACGCCCCCACCCTCGTGGACTGTGGGTGGCCCCCCTCTTGTGCTTTCTTTGCCCGATATTTTTTATATTTTCCAAAACTGACTTTCGTGGAGTTCAGGGCTTTTTGAGTTGTGCAGAATAGGTCTCCAATATTTTCTCCTCTTCTAGCCCAGAATTCCAGCTGCTGACATTCTCCCTCTGTCGGTGTATTGGGAATGACACCTATGGGATCACAAGAATCCCTACTGCGGTTGCGGGGTTGAGAGAAGAGCGGATCCAACAGATAGCACACGATTCGTTAATCCAGGTTCGGGCCGCGAGGATGCGTAAAACCCTACTCCTGCTTTGGTGGATTGTATATCTGTGTTCTCCAGCTAGCTATGGGGCGTGAGGAGCTCCAAAAAGCCGAATCCTTATCTTGGTCGCCTCGGAATTCCTTTTATAGGGAAAAGGGGTTGCCACAGTGGCACACAGGAGGTGGAAAGGGTACAGTGATGCGAGGTTATCCCTCGCATTACATGACAAGGCGCATTTAATGTGTCTTGCTTAGGTGTCCTTGCTTTATCGGGGACGGGGGAGATATCCGTCTTGTCCGTCGCCGCTCCTTCTTGTGTCGACACGCGCCCTGGCCAGTGATGCCTGAGATGCCATGTAGGTAGGCAGGCAGCTGAGGTGGCGCTATGGTGGGTCTTCACGAAGAACTGCATGCCGCCACGCAGGTGCCTGCCCAGCTAGTTGGGTCGGCAGCTGCATAAGGCGATGGGAGTTTAGTTGGCGTGGGCCTGATGGTGGCCCCGCGGATATCCTCGGCAAGGGCCTTGCCGCGGCCCCGGCAAGGGTCTTGCCGCGGCGCCTGCTGCCATCCCCAGCAAGGTGCTTGCCGGAGGTCTTGTGGTCTTCCTTGGTTGAGGTCCCGCCAAGGGTCGTCGTCTTCTTAGTGAGTATCTGATCTTGAATGTCTTCACAAAAATCTGCATGCCACCACAGGGATGCCTCCCGAATCCTTGCCCCATGGGGGCAGTGGACTCAAGGGTGATCCGCTCTGTAGGCGTGGGGCGAGTTGCCGCGGGAAGGGTCTTGCCGGGGAGTTGCCGCGGCAAGGGTCTTACCGGGGCTACTGAAATTGGCTCCCGGCAAGGATCCTGTCGGGGGATCCTGCTTCGTCCCTTTGCTCTTCGTGGTCTTGGCTTTGGGCTTTAGTCTAACCCTGGCTTACCTCCCTGGCCTCGCTTGGTGCGGTGGTGCCCGTGGCTCAGACTGCCCGTGCATAGTCATAGGGGTACAAAAACTGTACCCCCCCCCTTTTTGTACACCAACAGGAGCCCCCGGGCCTGGGCCACACATAAGCGCGATGCGTTGTTGGGCTAGGCCCAGAACCGTGCGCGAGCAGGCAGGACAGTTTTTACCGCGGTAAGATTTTCCGCGCACTGCGCCGTTAATGTGAAAGGAGGCGGCCCGCGTTTTCCCCCATAAGAAGGAATAACCGCGGGCGCGCTGCTCACTTTCTCCTCTTTCCTCGCGCCTCTTCCAATCTCACAGCTGCCGTTTCCTCTCTTCCTTCCTTCCCAAGCTTCCGCCGTCGCCTGCCGTCGTCGCTTCTCCATCCCCTCCCTTAGTCCTCTAACTTTCTTAGCCGCCATGGCATCCAAATCCGTCAAGGGCAAGGGGTGGCCAAGGGCGCCGGGACTGTGGAGCCACCGAAGAATGCGCTGTTGGGGGACCGGACGAAATCCACCTTCTTCTTCCCCTCGACGGTTGATGTCCACGAGCTCCGGGCCTCCTTCAAGCCTCTTTGGGGGGTGAAGACGGGGGGGAGAGAATTTGGGACATCCGGCGACGCGCGTCATTCCTGCCGCTTGCGCTGAACCTGGCCCAAATCGGTATCCCTTTTTCGTCGACTATCTCTCTTGCGGGTTATGTCCCCCTTTCTCCAATTTCTTCTGCGACATCATGGATACCTTCGGCTTCCGCCTCTTGGATTTTACTCCGAATGCGGTGGCGTGCATGGCTTTCTTTGCGCACCTTTGCGAAGGCTTCGTCGGGGTGCAGCCCAACACGGTGCTCTTCCGCCATTATTTCTCCCCTCGGATCCAGCCGGGAGGTGCCGTCTCTGGATGCATCACCTGGATCCCAAGATCCAAGGGGGCATACCGGACGGTGCCGTGAAGGAGAGGTGGGATGAATGGCGTGGCCGGTGGTGCTGGATTGAAGACGAAAACCCGCCAAAATTCTGCAAGGTCCGCCGAGTGCTGCCGGTCCGTGGCAGTGATTGGAGCGATGTCGACGTCGCCGACGGGAGGCTCACTGTCACCACCACCAGGATTCTCCGGCTCACCCAGGCTGGACTCACCCTTGAGATGATCGGGGCAGACTTTATTCGCTGCCGGATCGCCCCGTTGCACAACAAGGGGAAGCCAACCTGGCTTTTTACAAATCCGACTGACGTTATGCGACTCCGCCCTGGCCTCGACCACAATTTCACGGTGATGGTGCATGCCCATTTCTGCCAGCGGCTCTTCAGATGTGGGTCGTGACGGCGAGGTCGAACGGACCGGCAAGGCCGCGGGAGCTGCCGTAAAGGCCGGCAAGGCCATCAAGGGGCCGTTTTTCAAGTTGCCAGTGGGGGTGGTCCCGTTGTGCAACAATTCGCGTCGGTCCGAGATCATCGCTATGATGCCGGACTACAACGCGCACGGCCCTGTCCCGAGCTGGAAGGAGCCGACGGGCGCGGATGTGCAGCAATTCTTCAACTCTCTGGTTGAGGTGTATGTCAATGCTGACGCCGAGCGGTGGCTTGTCATGGACACCACCCAGGCAGAGCTGGACTACATCGCCACTAGGGCGAGGGAGGCGCAGCTTGCCATGGAGGCCGGCAGTGCCGAGGGTGTGGAGGACAAGGCCACAATAGCTGCGGAGGAGGAGGAGCTCACCCGGTGGGCGGCAGCCGCCGGGGAGGTTAGCAGCGCCGGCACCGGAGCTCCGCTGGTCCAGGACGCGGCCGACGAGTCGTCAGAGGAGGAGGATGTGGCGGCGGGCTCAATGCCTGCCAGGGGAAGAGGGCGAGTCCTGCGGCGGGCTAGTTCCGGCGAGCCGGTCCGGCCCGGCAAGGCTACGCGGCCTCAATTGACCCTGGAGGGGTCCGGGCGCCACACGAGGGACACGGCAGCGAGGAGGCTGACGAAGGCCGCTGAGAAGAAGAAGGCAACATCCCCTTCTCCATCTGGGCATGCACAAACTCTGCCTTCTTCGCCTCCCCCGGCAGACGTCGACTCGGATGTCGACGCGGAGCTCCCTTTTGATCTTGGGCCTCTCAGCCCGAAGAGGAAAAGGAAAGCGGTGGAGGAGGAGGAGATGGACGACGAGTAAGTACTCCGTTCCTTACTGCCATTTCCATTCCCCTGAACTAGTCCACTCATCTTGATCCGTTTTTGCTTCTGCAGGGATGCAGAGACATTGGCCCAGAGGATGAAGAGGGCGAAGGCCTAGGCGAGCAGCCAGCCCTTGGCTGGGGCTTTAGAGACGCCACTGGTGGTGTTGAGCAGCCCGGATAGCAGCCCCCGGCACAGCCCCTAGCGTAAGTTCGTCACCCTCCTCTTGCTCAACATGTGGTAGGTGTTCGATGCTATGGTGCTGACCTTGTCAGTTTTGTAGGACGGGAGCGGCAGCTGGAGGAGCCGCAGGGGGCTACCCCCAACACACCACCCCCGTTGACTATGCCGCCGCGAGGGGCGTCCCCGGCAAGGGCACCAAGCATGGAGCCCACACCCATCGAGGAAGAGGGGAACTTGGGCGCTGGTGGCTCTGCCATGGCGCCAAATACTGGCGGGGAGGGGACTTCTGTTTCACAGCCTGGCACTGGTGAGTCGCCTGTCCTCTGTCTCTGCTTTTCCCTAATTCTTTTTCTTGGCTTCATTGCTCCCATTACTGCCCAGGCCCTCCTTCAGATATGGAGGACGTGGACGCCGTTGACGGGAATATTGCTGAGGAAGCCGCGGCGGAGGCCTACAGGATTGCCGCCGAGGAGACCGCCAAGGATGCTGACGAGGCCGCCACCAACGAGGCCACCAAGGATGCTGCCGAGGGTGCCAGCGGTGGGCCTGTCGGGAAGGCCGGCAAGGCCATAGCCGAGGAAGAGGTGGTTGATGATCAGCCTTCTTCCTCCACAACCTCGGGCCTCGGCAGATATCTGAAGGTGGGCGACGATCTTTTCGTCCATCTTCTAGGGGCGTCAAGTTCCCGAGCGCCCGCCGGAGGGGAAGTCTTCAACGGCGAGGTGCTCGCCGCCACCGGGCTCGAGGTTGTCGATGAACCGGGTGTTGGTGGCGATGGTTGTTCAGAGGGGCAGCTTTTTCGCGCTATGGGGGCCAATTTCCGAAAGCTCCAAGTGCTCTACCGTGCCCGTCTGGACAAGGTTAAGTCCAGGACGGCAGTGGTGGACAAGGCGGAGGTGGACTTCAAGGCGCGCGTTGCTGAGACGCAGACTTGGTTTCACCAGGCTCGCGAGGAACAGAGAGCCTTTCAGGAGGAATTGGCCAAGCGCGATGCAGAGCTCACCATGAAGATGGCTGGCATCGAGAAGGACCAGGAAGAGGTAGCGAACTTGGCTGCCGCGGCCGAGGCCGCCCGGAACTAGCATCAAGCCGCCTTGGATTCCCAGGAAGAAGACCTCTTCGCGCGTGAGGCGAAGCTCGCTGCAACTCTCCGCGGCAAGGATGAGAAGCTCGATGCCCTTGTCGCGCGGCGGATTCGCGAGCTGGAGCAGAGGCACAAAGAGGCACTCGATGCCCAGGCTCTGGTCCATGCCGGCAAGGTGAAGGAGCTAGAGGTAGAGCGGGACGAGCTGAAGGAACAGGCCCTCAAGCTGTCTGACGAGAAGAACACGCTCAACTGCGCCTTGGTAGAGGCGCAAGGAGCGGTCATCAGCAGAGCTAGGGAGCTCTCCGAAGCACAAAACTCCATCAGAGATCTCAAGCTGAAGCTGGAGAATCTCGAGAAGATGTTGTCGGAGAGCTCGGCTCGGGAGGAGACCTTGACCAGGAGCCTGGAGGAGAAGCAGCTGCGGGCGGACGAGGCCGCCTCCCACCAGGAATATGTGGCGGGCGAGAACGGATGGATCAGCCGGCTGGAGGACGTCGCCGACAGGGTTACCTCACAGTTGGCCCTCATGGGGATGCCAAACGTGAGGTATGCCCCTGAGTGGAGCGGGACCGTCAACGCCAAGCTGACCCAGTTCTTCGAGGGCATCCTTGAAGCCTTGGCTGATCTTCACTCCAACAGAGCGGCCACGTTGGCCGGGGAGGCCCAGCGACTCTGCCGGGGGGGGTCATGACCAAGGTCCTCACC
Organism: Secale cereale; assembly: GCA_902687465.1. Classification (NCBI taxonomy): domain Eukaryota; kingdom Viridiplantae; phylum Streptophyta; class Magnoliopsida; order Poales; family Poaceae; genus Secale; species Secale cereale. The sequence goes on along the minus strand of LR738710.1, from coordinate 432,363,707 downwards.
AAGATGGCGTACTGGAATCCCGATCTTGACTTCGAAGCCGCGATGGATAGCTTGCCATAGGGTACCGACCTCACGGTGCTCAAGGAGCGCATCAAGCCCGTCACCAGCTGCATCGACGAAATCAAGAGGGTGGAAGGCCAGCGCCGGGATTAGGCATCCCGTTCTTCTTCGCCGCTGCGGGTTCATGACCAAGACAAGTTTTATCTTTAGTTAGAACCACATCAATGATGTGATGTAATATAACTTTGAAATATTTTTGGGATTATGCATGCTATTTCCCTGTTTGTTGCCTCTTTGTATGTCCACCCTACGCTCGCTGGGTAGGCTTGCCGGCGCGGAAACCCAAGGCGGAGTCTTGGGGACGGGTCCCCATTGGCCTGCCGGGTGAGCGTGCTACCGGGTGAGCCACCTTACCGCCCTTGGCGCAACCGCTCGAACTGTCGAGTTTGACTCGAGTCAGAGTCGAGAGCCTTGCCAATTGCGGAAGGCTACCCTACCATTTCCAACGCAGCCGTTTGAACTGTTGAGCGGACTTGAAACAGAGCAAAGGCATTGCCGATCGGGAAGGGCCCCATTCGCGTACAGGTTTCTTTTTGTACAAAGAACGACAGCTCTGAGGATAATAACTTTATATAATAGAATGGAAATATACTGGGTTCAATGTAACTTAGCTCCTGTTTGTAGCCGTTCAAGTGCTGATTTCTGGCCTCCTTCCTTCTCACAGAGCCGCGAAGACGAAGGAGTGCTGGGCCAACTTCTAGAGCCGATTCTCACCACTGCGCGCCCCCTACCAGGCGCGCCAAAGATGTCGGTGTATTGGGAACGACACCTATGTTATCACAAGAATCCCTACTACGGTTGCGGGGCGTGAGGTTGAGAGAAGAGCGGATCCAACAGATAGCACACGGTTCGTTTATCCAGGTTCGGGCTGCAAGGATGCGTAAAACCCTACTCCTGCTTTGGTGGATTGTATATCTGTGTTCTCCAGCTAGCTATGGGGCGTGAGGAGCTCCAAAAAGACGAATCCTTCTCCTTGTCGCCTCGGGCCTCCTTTTATAGGGAAAAGGGGTTGCCACAGTGGCACACAGGAGGTGGAAAGGGTACAGTGATGCGAGGTTATTCCTCGCATTACATGACAAGGCGCATTTAATGCGTCTTGCTTAGGTGTCCTTGCTTTATCGGGGACGGGGGAGATATCCGTCTTGTCCGTCGCCACTCCTTCTTGTGTCGACACGCGCCCTGGCCAGCGATGCCTGAGATGCCATGTAGGTAGGCAGGCAGCTGAGGTGGCGCTATGGTGGGTCTTCACGAAGATCTGCGTGCCGCCACGCAGGTGCCTGCCCAGCTGGTTGGGTCGGCAGCTGCATAAGGCGGTGGGAGTTTAGTTGGCGTGGGCCTGATGGTGGCCCCGCGGATGTCCTCGGCAAGGGCCTTGCCGGGGCCCCAGCAAGGGTCTTGCCGCAGCGCCTCCTGCCCTCCCCGGCAAGGTGCTTGCCGGAGGTCTTGTGGTCTTCCTTGGTTGAGGTCCCGCCAAGGGTCGTCGTCTTCTTGGTGAGTATCTGATCTTGAATGTCTTCACAAAGATCTGCATGCCACCACGGGGATGCCTTCCGAATCCTTGCCCCATGGGGGCAGTGGACTCAAGGGTGATCCGCTCCGTAGGCGTGGGGCGAGTTGCCGCGGCAAGGGTCTTGCCGGGGAGTTGCCGCAGCAAGGGTCTTGCCGGGGCTACTGAAACTGGCTCCCGGCAAGGATCCTACCGGGGGATCCTGCTTCGTCCCTTTGTTCTTCGTGGTCTTGGCTTTGGGCTTCAGTCTTACCCTGGCTTACCTCCCTGGCCTCGCTTGGTGCGGCGGTGCCCGTGGCTCAGACTGCCCGTGCACAGTCATAGGGGTACAAAAAGTGTACCCCCCCTTTTTGTACACCGACACCCTCTTCATGTAAACCTTGTAAAATAAGACAGAAAAGGCATAAGTATTGTGACATAATGTGTAATAATAGCCCATAATGTAGTAATTATCAATATAAAAGCATGATGCAAAATGGACTTATCAGAAGGCCATGTTGGGGACCAGCCCCGCGAGTTCTTCATCAGGTTGTACAAGCCATTATGTGGTCATCTTCTCCTCCCCAGCTTTTTTGCTCGAGAAATGGAGCTCGACCCGCCGCAAGCCTTGAGGCTGCATATGAGGGGCTGCGGCAATGGCAGCATGCGGGTCGACGTCGACTTCCCCGCCCCTCACGTCATGTATCTTAGCCGTGGGTGGAAGACTTTCGCCCGCACCCATAGATTGACGGAGGGGCACGTTCTCCATTTCAAATTAATGGAGAATGGCCTGCTCTCCGTTAAGGTTTTTAGGTGTTCGGGAATCCGCTTAGGGTGATGCGTGGAGAGTTCCACCGACGACAAAACCTCCTCCTCGAGCGATAGTGACGAGGAAGACAACGATGGTGAGGACGGCGGCAGTGGGCGAGAGGACGCCGATTCCGACTCTGAGTGACCGCCGGCGGCAACACCATAATCTACACGGCCCTCCACCCTCGGCCACGCGTCTCGCCAAGGGTCGCCCTCGCCATGCTCTCCATGGGTGCGTCCCGTCGCCCTTTCCTTGCCATCACCCGCGACACCTGGGAGGAAAGGGACAAGAACAAAGATTACGAGGCGTTTGTCTTTCTTTCAGCATGTAGGCACTTGTCGAATCTTAATTTCTAAAAAATGTAATCTCTCAAACCCATGTATGTGTTCTGTAACACCTATACTCGTATCAGCATGTTAATGAAAAAGACAAGCCTTGCCGGGGACTCGTGCATGTATACGTCCATGCAGAGGCGAAATGCCTCCTTAACGCAAATAAATGAGCTTTGTCGGCAAGCTGCCCTGCTGGCGCCCTCTGTGCCTGCTAGAGCATCACATCTGCCAGGTTGCATACAGAGGGTCCAGCCCCCGCCAACCTTCTTTTAGTAATGGGCACTGCAAACGCCCTGACCGAAGTAGCATTCTAGCCAGGGACGGAGCACCCGAGTTTAAAAGAGAGAGGCGGGGTTTTCTAATGCACAAGCCACAGGTCACAAACATGAACGGGCAAGAGGTGAACTTTATCTGTTTGTTTCGCCGAGAGTAGTTGTGCCAGGCAATCCCTCCAACTTCATGCCGGAGCCGGGTCCTTGTCAGGATCGAGGATCCTTGCCGTGGCTGGGGAGAAGAGGGGACAGGAGAATGGGACCTTGGCGGTCCATTAACAATTGATGGAATCAAAAAGTAGTACAATACCCTGGACAAGCATGTATATATGCATATATATAAACACGGAAATCAACGGGAAACTTTACAAACTAAAGGGTTCATTTTCCCTGACTACACACAGGGTCTGCGCCTGGCTTTGTACATAGGGTTACATGACTTGCCGGCAAGGCTAGTACAAAAAGGAGGGTTGCCGGGGCTCCCGTCAACCGTGCCTTATGGGTAAAATGTGACACCCCGACACCGGTGCGCCAGGTGTCAGTCAGTTATTCGTTGCCTTTGACATGTAATCTGCTTGCGTGTGCATCTTTGCCTTTTCATCATGTGTGTTGCATCAGCATGTTTTCAAAACTTGCATCCGTCCGAGTCTCCTCGTCCTTTCAGTTGTCCGTTCTGAGCCCAGACACACCCACCGCGCCCGCGGTGCCTCCGAATATTTATTTTGTGAGTGGCCGAAAAACTTTCTCGGAATGGGTAGAAACTTGGCATGTGGTCTTATTATAGTGTAGACAGGCTGCCTGCCAAATTTCATCGCATTCGGAGTCCGTTTGATAGCCCAACGGTTAACCGTGTTAACCGCCGGAAGCCTTTTGCCTTTTGGCTCAGCACCCCTTTCACACAGCCCACCTAGCCCATTATAACCCCTCCATGCTCTTGGCCGTTCGATCACGATCGCGTGGCCGCGAACGGCTCCTCATTTGGACACTCCTAGCTCCCTCTACCTATAAATATGTGCCTCCCCTCCATTTTCGCGCAGATCCAACCCTAAAAATGCTCCTCCCCGCGCAGCCGGACATTGTCCACTCTGCCTGGACATGTCCATCCCCACCTTCCACGTCGTCGCAGCCAATCCGGGGCTGCCACATCAGCGTCTTCGCCGCCCTCCTCCACTCAGGGCGTGACACGTCACCGCCACCAGCTTCCCCGCCGCGCCGGGCCCGCGAGCCCACGGCCGGCCCACGCCGCCGCCGCGACGGGCCCGACCGCGCCCGCTCCCCCGCGCGTCGCCCCACTGCCGGACGCCGCCGCCTCCGCGTTGGGCCTCGCCTTGCCTCCCTCCGACGAGCTCCCGCCGGAGCTCGCCGCCGCTGGCGCCCGCAGCGTCCCGCACCTGAGTCCGCCGGCCCGCTGCTCTGCCTTCCTGCCTCGGTCTCCGACGAGCCTAGCGCCGCCGCATCCCGTCTTTTGCCGCCGGCCGATCAGATCCGACGCATCCCGGCCAGATCCATCGACGCCACGCCCTCCAGCCTGGCCGGACTCGCGTCGCCGCCGCAGAGCTCGTCGTGGCTCGAGCTGCGCCGCCGTTGACCGCGCCCGCTCGGGGCCGCAGCGTCCTCCTCGCCCGCGGCCCAGCTGCTGTGCCTCACACCTCCGCGGGCCAGCCCAGCCCCGCCAGCCCGTCTGCGCCCAGCGCCGGCCCGAGCTGCCTCCTCATCGAATTGGGCCAGGCCCATGGTGAGGCCCCCCAACGCCCCCTTCTTTTTTTCTGCTGTTGGGCCAGTCGCTTTCGGCCCGGTGTGGTTTTTTACTGTTTGCGTTTTGTTTTTTTACCAAGTCCCTGTGTATATGTAATTAAGTGTGCATGTTTGCATAGTGATAACTTTTTTGCGTGCATGTCCAAATTGAGTGTATGATATGTCAAAATGATCGTGGTGATATGCTCTACACTTCGTTCCATAGTGCCATGCTCATTTGAGTTCATCTAGATGCTCTAATCCCTGTTGCAAGAGTGCTACTTGCTATAAACTGCTGCTACTTGTTATTTTGTTGCTATGTTTGAGATGTGATAACTTGGTGCATGTTTATCCAAATGATGCAAATGATATATCAAAATGTTCCTTGTGAAGAGTACTACATGATGGTTGTTGTAGCATGCTTGTTTGAGTCCATATTGCCATGTTAATCTCTGTTGCAAAGTGCATGTGGCTGTTAGGTTTTGTAACTTGTTACGAGATGCCTAGTTGACGAGCTCGTTGTTATTGATGTGTTTGTCCCCATGTCACATGCCTAGATGTTTTAGAATCTCCATGATGAGTTCTTTGCTGTGGTGCAAACCAATTGCCATGATATGCCTTGAGGTGACTTATACATGCTTACAAACATGCCATGCCAACTTAACTGTTTTAACACTTAGTGAATTTCACTAAGTCTGGAATCTGTCTTATCCTGATGCTATGTTTGCTTGATGCCCTAGGTAAATCCATGTTAGTTTTGGGGTGGCCATTGATCATTCCTTGCTGTATATGTTGTTGTCTATCCATTCATGCCCTTACTTGCTCATTTGGGTTGCTGTAGCTTATTTAATTCTTGCTCCCAAGATGCTATAAAATATTACTGTCAGGTTTTTAGTGTCATGATCAAAATGTTGTAGCTTGTTGCTATTGATCCATGCCTCCTATGGAGATGCTCCAATGAAGTTGTTTGCTGTAGGATATGTCTACTTCATGTCCATGCTTCTCATCACCGTGTTTGAGTGCTGTAGAGTATATATTTCTTGCTCCAAAGTTGCTATGTGGCTGTTAGTTTCAGCTTTGCATTGTTTCTTGTTTCATGTGTATCTTTTAGCCCGTTGCTCCGTTTTGAGTGTGTCCTATATGAAACTTGTGTGATTTTGCATGTAGAATCATAATATAATGTTGTTTTCATGTTTGGAGTGAGTTTGCTTGATGTTTGGGTGCATCTTGCACCGTTGCCATGCTTGTCTTGTTTTGCTCATATCTTCTAGGCCGTAGCACCGAATTAAACAAACTTTATATGAAACTTGACTAGAATTTCGTGTAGATCATGTTGGCGCATGTTAAGTTGCTGTTTAAAAACTTTAACTTGAGGTTTGTTCAGATCTGGACTAATTTCAAATTATGCATATGAGGACTTACCGGATTTGTCTTAAGTAGTTTCCGGCCTCATTTCAACTTGTTGTTATTATGTTGTTTTTATGTGCTTCCTACCTTGCCAGTATTGCTTCCTGTATAGATTTGTCATGCATCATACCTTGCCATGTATTGCATCATATATAGACTTGTGTTGTTTTTCTGTGCTTCCTACCTTGCCATGTATTGCTTCCTGTATAGATTTGTCATGCATCATACCTTGCCATGTATTGCATCATATATAGACTTGTGTTGTTCTTCTGTGCTTCCTACCTTGCCATGTATTGCTTCCTGTATAGACTTGTCTTGCATCATACCTTGCCATGTATTGCATCATATATAGACTTGTGTTGTTTTGCTGTGCTTCCTACCTTGCCATGTATTGCTTCCTGTATAGACTTGTCTTGCATCATACCTTGCCATGTAATGCATCATATATAGACTTGTGTTGTTTTGCTGTGCTTCCTACCTTGCCATGTTTAGTTGTCTCGATGCTATCTCAGGCAAGATGACCATACCCTTTGTCAGGGATATGACTAGCAGGTATGAACCGGCTAGTGTAAACCTGCTTGGTTATATTATACTTGGTTGTAATATTTTAGTAAAGGCTACGGCCCATGAGATCTTAAGGCCCATGTATAGAAGTATGGTTTGTAAACCGCCAAGCGATGTAACTTGAGAGATAAGAAAGAAGAGACAGAGACCAAGGCGGACACAAGTATGAGCCGGCCTCGGGACTCTGTAGACCGGGCCAGGCGTACCCTCTATATAAAGGGACGACCCGGAGACGGTTCAGGGGCAAGCAACAATCAACCCGTCGAGACACAGGCAAGCGAATCCGCTCCCTGTAATCCGACGCCCAAGCAATACCAAACCAACTAGACGTAGGCTTTTACCTTCATCGAAGGGGCCGAACTAGTATAAACCCTCTGTGTCCTTTGTGTGCTATGAACCCTTTCAAGCTAACCCGTGCGATGGTTCCATCATCAAGTCCGTTAAACCGGACATCTGTCGTGCTATTTCCACGACAGTTGGCGCCCACCGTGGGGCCTACGCACGATGGTTTCGAGTTCTTGAAGGGCGGCTTCGAAGGGCTCAAGGGTTACGCGGTCGGCCGGATGACCAAGAGTCGCCGCGGCCGGATCTACATCGACGACGCAGGTTGGGGACCGGAGGCCGATTCGATCGAATACGGGTACCGGGTCCCCTTCGGCAGCATCCAAGTCTTCATCGGCAAAATCGGCGAACTGGGGCCTGAGCCGGACATCTTCCCCAACATCGTCGAGCCGGCTCAGCGTGCGAGATCGGCCCGGATTCAGCCCGCCGTGAAGCGCGTGTTCGTTGGAGCAATCCACGGAGGTCGAGCCGAGAACGGATCGGAATCTGATGGTGCAACAATCGTCTACTCAGATGACGAGTCTTCATCCGGGGAAACTGAATCTCTGTATCAGTTGCGGGACGGCCGGTCTAAGGGCGAGTCCGACGGAAACAGTATTCCGGGCCCCTTTGACCCGCCAAACCGGGTGGTGGTCTTCATGGCCGGTTCACAGCCCCCGATGAACGGAACGACAGCGGAAGCTGGTGCAGGGGGAAGCGGTTCAAACCCCTCCCTTACTGAAGTTCTATCCACCTTGATCGAGGAGTTCACAGCTAAAGCGGTGGAAGTAGTAGCTCCAGCAAACAAGGCGCGTCATGATGCAGAGCTCCTTCAGTTGAAAGGCCGGATTGATCAGTTAAAGGAGGACCTAAAGGCAGAAAGAGAGATGATAGCGACGAGGCAAGCAGAGTTGGATGATCAAGCTTTTTATCTGAGGATGGAGCAAGCTTCTATGGAAGGAGTAAGGGGACGAAAGTACCTGTCCCGTATACCGCCGGTTTATGAATCAACGAATCTGTTCAGGACACCCGGGGCTGGGGCTAGTAATCATCCGGCTTTAAACCGGAGGACGCCTCCGGCCCGGGAGGAGCCGGTTCAGCAACCCTCCGCAGAGCAGGAGCGCCGGATTACGTCGGCACCTTATGTTCCTGTCCCTCCAGGGCATTATTCAAACCCTTTGGATAACATTGCGGCAGCGGCGGCGCATTTGGCCGCTTTACCTGTGGAAGAAACGTCTCCGGTGGCGATAGAGGCGCGCAGGGTCCAGAAGCTACTTAATACAGCATTGATGCAGCAGCAAGCATATTCTCATAGCAGGGAAAGGTTACATTCAACACCGCGTCCCAACTGAAGTTATACTAGGCATTGGGAGGAGCCAGAAGTATCTAGCAGTGAGCGCAGGAGACATCAGCGCAAGCAGGATAATCCGGCAGGGGCGGCGATGCCAGCTCCAGACATAAACCGGGCCAGATCAAGTGCCAGGGAGGAAATTCGTCAAACGACGCCGGTTCACACGGCCACTGCGGAAACAGGAGCTACGGCGAGTTCCTTCGGGGTACAGTGTCTTGTCCCCGCTTTACGGAGTGTTAAGCTGCCCAAGGATTTCAAAGGGCCCCGCAAGGTACCTAACTACAAAGCCGATTTACCGCCAGAAGCTTGGGTTGAAAGTTATGAGATGGCCATGGAGATGCTGGACGTGGATGAATCAGCTTGCGCCAAATATTTTACTATGATGCTCGAGGGCACGGCCCGGACCTGGTAGAAAGCTCTACCCCCGAATTCTATTGGATCATGGGGGGAACTGCGCAGCCAGTTCATCAAAAACTTCAAGGATACATGCAAACAGCCGATGTCAGTGATAGACCTAGCAGCCTGTGTGCAAGGAGAACAGGAGTCTACAGCAGCTTGGGTACGGAGAGTAGCAGAGATTTTACACTCTTCGAATGGTATTAATCCTAGTACGGCAATAGTGACATTGGAGAACAATTGCCGGTTTGAATCTTTAAAATTGAAACTCGGACGGCTTAAGAGGGACTGCAATGATATGGGAACTTTCATGAGTGCCCTGGTGAAATACGGAGACTCTGATAACACAAAGTATCCGGAAGCAGAAGGAGATAAGGCTGGGAAGGCCGGCAAATCTGGTAAACCGGCACCGATCAATCCGGTTACATCAGGTTTTTTGGGCAAACGGAAGGCAGAGGGTGGTTCAGACTTCGTGGCTAACACTCAAGTTCAAGGTGGTTTTCAGCGTAATCCGGGAGACTCAGCTTTACAAACCGGCGGAGGAGCTCTTGGCTGGGAGCAGGAGTTGGATCAGCCTTGTCCAAAGCATAGCGGAAAGGGGAAGGTGGCGAAGCATACCATGAAAGAGTGCATACCCCTTATGAAGGCAGTAGCAGGTCGTTTCAATCCTCCTAATCGACCCCCACATGGCGGTTCAGGGCCTGGATTTTATGGTCCGGGTCATCAGGGGAACAGCTCCGGATCAAGATATAGGGGCAATAATGGTGGTTATCAACCTCGGGCAGGCGGCCAAAATAATCAAGGAAACTATAATGGTCAGGGCAATCAATCGCATCATCCAGGTGGTTACAATAATCAGAATAATCAGCAGCAGGGACAAGGAAGTTATAATAATCAGGGAAATCAGCAACAACAGCGTCAGCAACAGCAGCCGCAATCGGGATATCAGAGTAATCCGAAGGAGTTAAGCAGTGGGCAATATCATGTCTTCACCACAAGTTTGTGTAAGAGAGACCAGAAGGTTTTGAAGCGGGCTGTTAATGCAGTTGAACCGGCAACACCGCAATTTCTTCGATGGTCGGAGCAGCCCATTGTATGGAGCAGAGAAGACCACCCCATACGGGTGGATAATCCGGGACATTTAGCCTTGGTGGTAGCACCTCAGGTGGGAGGTTACAAGTTTACTAAAGTCCTCATGGATGGTGGTAGCAGTATCAATATCTTATATTATGAGACTTTCCGTTGTATGGGTCTGACAGATAAAAAGTTAAGACAATCAAACACAGTGTTTCACGGGGTGGTCCCAGGTAAGTCAGCTTATCCGGTTGGTAAGATTGACTTAGAAGTTACCTTTGGAAATGAGTATGATTCCAGGTCAGAGATGATCACTTTTGAAGTCGTCAAAATTAAAAGTCCATATCATGCTCTGTTTGGAAGGACGGTTTATGCTAAGTTTATGGCTAGGCCGTGTTATGTTTATCTGCAGCTTAAGATGCCGGGTCATAAAGGAACGATTACGGTTCATGGAAGCCGTAAGATAGCAGTGGAATGTGAGGAAGGTGATGCCGCGTATGCAGAAGCAGTATGTGCCGCAGAGGAGTTGAAATTTTATAAAGATAATGTTGATCCGGCAGATATGACTCCGCTGAAGAAGCCAACTACCGAGCATGATCCGGCGTTGAAGTTTAAATCAGCTGAAGAGACCAAGCAAGTTGATTTTGTGCCTGGGGATTCGTCCAAGCGATTCACTATTAGCGCTAACCTGGATCCCAAATAGGAAAGCGCGCTCATCGAGTTCATCCGTGAGAACCGGGATATCTTTGCATGGAAACCTTCTGACATGCCAGGTATACCGAGGGAACTCGCTGAGCACAAGTTAAACATTGATCCGAAGTTCAAACCGGTTAAACAGTATCTGCGCCGCTTCAACGAAGAAAGGCGCAAGGCTATAGGAGAAGAAGTGGCTAGGCTTTTGGCCGCAGGGTTCATTGTGGAAGTTTTTCATCCGGAGTGGTTGGCTAATCCGGTGCTGGTGTTAAAGAAGAACGGAAAGTGGAGGATGTGTGTGGATTACACATACCTCAATAAAGCTTGTCCAATTGATCCTTTTGCTCTACCTCGCATCGATCAGATCATTGATGCCACGGCGGGGTGTGAGCGGCTAAGCTTTTTGGATGCATATTCAGGGTATCATCAGATCAAGATGGCGGTGGAAGACCAAGAGAAGACAGCTTTCATAACTCCTTTTGGTGCTTTTTGCTATGTATCTATGCCCTTTGGGCTTAAGTGTGCACAGACAACTTATCAACATTGCGTTCAGAACTGTTTGAAGGGGCAGATAGGGAGGAACGTTCATGCCTATGTGGATGACATTGTGGTCAAATCAAAGAAAGAAGGAACAATGATAGAGGACCTCAAGGAAAAAATTGATAATCTTCGGGCTTATAGGATGATGCTTAATCCGGAAAAGTGTGCTTTTGGTGTTCCGGCTGGTAAGTTACTGGGATTCTTGGTCTCAAACAGAGGAATAGAAGCTAACCCAGAAAAAATCAAGGCCATCACGTCTTTGACCAAACCGGCTTGTATCAACGATGTTCAGCGCATAGCTGGCCGGATCACAGCGTTAAGCCGGTTCGTCAGTCGCTTGGGAGAGAAGGCGATCCCGCTTTACCAGATGCTGAGGAAAACAGACCGGTTTATCTGGAGTGATGAGGCAAATGCAGCATTTGAGGATCTGAAACGGCAACTAGCAAACCCACCGGTTTTGGCCGCGCCCATTGACAGGGAACCTTTGCTGTTATACGTTGCTGCTAATACACGAGCGGTCAGCGTTGCAATTGTGGTTGAACGCAAGGAAGCAGGGAAGGAGCACCCGGTTCAGCGCCCGGTTTATTATGTAAGTGAAGTACTCATTGAGTCCAAGCAGAGATACCCTCATTGGCAGAAGTTAGTATATGGGGTGTTCATGGCAAACCGGAAGCTGAAGCACTATTTCCAAGGACATCCAATAACTGTGGTTAGTTCAGCTCCATTAGGGGATATAATCCAGAACAGGGAAGCTACAGGCAGAGTAGCGAAGTGGGCCATCGAGCTCAGCCCACATGAGTTGAAATATGTACCACGTACTGCTATAAAATCTCAGGCATTGGTAGACTTCATCAATGACTGGACAGAGTTGCAGACTCCTGAGGAGAAGCCGGATCTTACTTATTGGACGATTCAGTTTGACGGTTCAAAACAGTTGGAGGGCTCAGGGGCTGGAGTTGTCTTAACTTCCCCCAGAGGTGATAAATTTTGTTATGTCCTCCGCTTATTATTTCCTTGTACTAATAATGCAGCAGAATATGAAGCATTACTTCATGGTTTGCGGCTAGCAAAGGAGATGAATTTGAGCCGGGTCAAGTGCCTAGGTGACTCAGACCTAGTGGCACAGCAAGTGTCTGGCAAGTGGGATTCAAGAGATCCCCTCATGGCGGCATATAGACGAGAGGTTGAAGCAGTTGCAGGACACTTTAAGGGGTATCAGGTGGATCACATAGACCGGCGGAGAAACGAAGCGGCCGATGCCCTAAGCCGGCTAGGGTCGCAGCGTAAACCGGTACCACCAAACACCTTTTTGGATGAATTGCACAGTCCTTCGGTTCAGAAACTTTCGGAGGAAGACTTAGCTGTTCCGGACCCAGAGGCGCAGCTAGTTGCAGCACTCCATATTATTCCGGATTGGACGCTACCCTATTTGGCATACCTGGGCCGAGGAGAGTTGCCGGAAGACGAAGAGGAAGCACGACAGATAATCCGGCGCTCTAAGTCCATGACAATTGCAAACGGAGAGCTTCACCATCGTAGTACTTCGGGAGTATTTCAGCGATGTGTTTCAGCTGAGGAAGGTTGTGAGATTCTAAGGGAGATTCATGAAGGGGATTGTGGTCATCATGCCGGTTCAAAATCATTGGTAGCAAAAGCATTCCGACATGGTTTCTATTGGTTAACCGCACATGCAGATGCGGCAGATCTGGTCCGGAAGTGTGATGCTTGTCAGAAATTCTCAAGGCGTGCTCTGGTGCCGGCACAAGAACTCCGGATGATACCAATAACTTGGCCTTTCGCAACTTGGGGGCTTGATATGGTTGGGCCTTTCAAACGATCCCAAGATCAAAAAACTCATCTACTAGTGGCAGTAGACAAGTTTACAAAGTGGGTTGAAGCGGAGCCTATAAGCAAGTGTGATGCGGCAACAGCGGTTAAATTCATCAAAAAAGTGATATTCCGGTTTGGCTTTCCACACAACATCATCACAGACAATGGTACTAATCTATCTAAGGGTGAAATGAAGGAATTCTGTCAAAGAGAACATATTCGATTAGACGTATCTTCTGTGGCTCATCCTCAGACCAACGGCCAGGCTGAAAGGGCAAATCAGGAGATTTTACGAGGCATCAAACCCCGACTTATGACACCTTTGCAGAGGACCCCAGGATGTTGGGTTGAGGAATTGCCATCTGTTCTTTGGAGTATTAATACAACACCAAACCGGTCTACAGGCTACACGCCTTTCTTCATGATTTATGGTGCTGAAGCAGTTCTTCCAAGTGATGTACGTCATGACTCACCGAGGGTAACGGCCTATGTGGAAGCAATCAACGAGGAATCAAGACAGGACGGTTTAGACCGATTGGATGAAGAGCGTGATATAGCTGCAACACGGTCGGCGATTTATCAGCAAGACCTGCGCAGATATCATAGCCGCCGGATTAGAACAAGGACATTCCAGGAGGGTGACTTGGTGCTCCGGCTCATCCAAGATCAAACAGATATGCACAAACTATCCCCACCTTGGGAAGGGCCCTTTGTGGTCAGCAAGAATCTACACAACGGCTCATATTACTTGGTGGACGTTCGGGAATACAAGGACTCACGGACATCAGAAGAGGAGACGAAGAGGCCGTGGAACATCGCCCATTTACGGCCGTATTATAATTGAGCTACGTGCTCCAATGTATCCTATGTATATATTATAAGTAATGAATAAACCGGCACCCTCGGTAAACCAGGGGCTTAGCCCTTTTTCCATATGCAAAAAATATTGTGAAAGCAACTCATGTACATACAAGTTTAGCATCAGATACCATATTTCAAATTGATTTTTTGCAGAATATGCGAAGGAGCAATAGAACTCTCAAGAACATGAGATTATATCCGGTTCAAGGAGAGAAGACTTCACAAATAACCTACCGGTTCAGGAGGAACCCTGGAGGCCCTCTGGGAGTGGTATCATCTACTCCCAGTGATCGGATTAATTTCATAAGTTCTATCAACCCTCTGGAAAGTTGGACAAGTCCACATTCAGTGATTGGTTTACATTGACCCACCGGTTCAGGAGGAACCCTGGAGGCCCTCTGGGAGTTGGTATCATCCACTCCCAGTGATCGGATTAGTTTCATAGTTCTTTCGGCCCTCTGAAAAGTTGGATAATGCCACGTTCAGTGATTGGCTAGGCCCTCTAGGAGTGTCGGCCAATCCGCGTCCCAGTGATTGGCTCAGTTTGTACATTGACCCACGGTTCAGGAGGAACCCTGGAGGCCCTCTGGGAGTTGGTATCATCCACTCCCAGTGATCGGATTAGTTTCATAGTTTTTTCGGCCCTCTGAAAAGTCGGATAATGCCACGTTCAGTGATTGGCTAGGCCCTCTGGGAGTGTCGGCCAATCCGCGTCCCAGTGATCGGATTAGTTTTTATTTCCGGTTCGTTCGGCCCTCTGAAAAGTTGGATAATTCCATGTTCAGTGATTGGCTAGGCCCTCTGGGAGTGGCGGCCAATCCGCGTCCCAGTGATTGGCTGAACCTTGCTTTGAGCCTGGCAGCTCTTTGAAAAAGCCTCGACTACATGGTCTTATTTGCAAAATTTGCATATCTATGGTGTTTTTGTGTTTTATAACCTTTAAAACCGGAGTGGAACAGCTACACAAGTTGACCACATATCTATGAAATGGACAGTCTGGATCATGAATATCAGACTAAGTAAACCGGCGTTCATTAAAACCCGGATCGCGTATCAGGCAAAAGTTACAACTTGCCGAAACAAGATGAACCGGATTTATCATCAGGATGGACCGGAGAATTTAGAGTTTCTATTTGGATCCATGAAGATCTTCATAAAGCGACTTTATAGTCCTGCCGGTTTTAAAGAGTATTGGCCACATATAAATCTCAGGTATAAAAGTTATCTTTCATATAAAGATATGCTTATTTGATGTTTTAAAGAGAACAAGTTAATCCGTCCAGTGGTAAGCCACTAGGACATATCTTTCGATGTTTTTTCTGTATGAGCAGAGGAAGACAACCAACATCAGACAACAGGTCAACCGGAGAGTATTTCAGAAAGACAAAATATTCGGTTTGAAGCACATTAAGTTTCGGCTAAACTATTACAAAGAATGGCAAGCCCAACAGTTTGGAAACATTGTTTGACGGAATACAGATCATGGTTACATCAATAAATCTCTAAGTCATGCTTCTCCTTGTTGAGGCGGCTGGCCATCGCCTTGATCCGGAACATCTTCATCCTCGTGAAGCGGTTGGAAATCCGGCGCACGCCAGTCAATCTTCGCCAAGGCCCGGAAATACACCTCATCGTTGATAAGTTCAGCAGGATCAATGTCAGGAGCAAAGGTGTGAGGACGAACCAGCGGAATTAAGTTGACGGTATCATAAACCGGTCGCTCCACCCGCTCGTTCTGCAGATTGTATCCTGGATGATATCTAGAAAAATCCGATTCAGCGGCAAGCTTGCTGGCGAGGGGCCGCATCTCTTTCGTCAGGGCGTAGAGATCCGTTTCGGTAAACGGTGAGCCGTCCTCCTTCGTATCCGGGAATCCCGTAAAAGCTTCCTCCGGATCAAGATCCGGGACCCAAGCCTTAGCCCTCGTAAGGGCCAGAAGAGCACCACCCCGCGCAGCAGACTTCTTGACTTCTTCGAGACGAACCGGCAAAACAGACAATTTGTTTAAAGTATCTTGTATTGTAGTAGGGGCCGGTTTACCAAAAGAAGTAGCACTGATGATACTTTGCGCCCCGGAGTACAGCTGTTCGACCAAGGTGTAGCAAGCTTTGAGTTTTTTCCGCAAGTCATCCCCAAGATGGGAGACACGGCGCCCTACACACAACAATCATAGTTAAACCGGTACAAAGCACAGGTTACAAAGATAAAGGCAGGAGTTCAGATTATACTTACCAAAAACAGCAGATGTCATTAAGTCAATTTGCCGTCTTAATCCGGACAGTTCTTCCGTCACCGGATTAAGTGCTCCTTCAGCATCCTGAACCCGTTTTTCCAGATCTTTCTTCTGGACCTCAAAAGTAGCCCGCTCCTCTTCAAAGTATTTCTTCAAGTCTTCAGCGGTCTTTAAGCTCACTTGAAGTTCGTTTTTAGCCTTTGAAGCGGCAGACTCTGTTTCAGTAAGCCGGCTTCGAAGCTCGTTAATTTCAAGAGCATTCCGGTTCAACTCAGCCTGCAGACAAAGTGCAAAAACAAGAGGTGAAGTTTAGTCAAGTCTCAAGCACACAACCAAGTTGTCTACTCGACACTTGGGGGCTAATGGCAGTTGAAGCAGTAAAGCAAAGACAATTTAAAGTTACAAGTCTCAAGCACACAAACCAGTTGTCTGCTTGACACTTGGGGCCTAATACATAGTTGCAGTATTGACAAAAACTTTTACAAGTATCAACTACATAAGCAAGTTATCTACTTGATACTTGGGGGCTAATGTAAAGACCAACGGTTCAAATCTACAAAGTTCCGGATCACCTTCAGTAAGCAGCTAAACCGGAACTTGGGGGCTGTTATGAGATAGGAAATATACCAAAGGAACAAAGTCAGAAGAAGAAGTTTACCTCATACTTTTCCCTCATTAAGTTCACCAAGCTGGCTTCATAATCCCGACTGCTGTGGAGCCGGTTCAGATACCCAGAGTAAATGTCTTGAGCGCTCATGCCGGAAAGGCTGGATATTTTAGTACTCCACTTCCCCTTTTCTTGAGATAGTTTTTCCGCTTTAGCCGTATGTTTGGCTAAAACGGTGGGTTCAGCTGGAGCAACGTAAGCAGTCCCGGTTACTACAACATCAGGAGAGGTTGGTGCATTGGGGGGAGTGACAGTGTGAGCCGGATCAGGAGACGCCGGATTAGTCTGAGGAGAGTTAACCCGGGCCGGACTTGGTGGATTTTGGACGTCTTACGCAATAGGATTTTCAGGAGCAGGGTCTTCAAGAGGAGCTACAGGCTCGCCCTCTGAAGGAACAGTGGGAGACGGATCAACAGCCGGATTATCTGCAGTGGGCTCGGCAGGAGGCTTGTTTGCCTTTGGTTTCTTGCTGGGTTTTGGTTTGCTGGCAAAGTATGCAAAATAAGTTAACATTATAAAGTAAAAGGGTCATAAACCGGAAAAGGTGAGAAAAGTTACCCTGGGACGGTTTTCAGGGGAGGAAGCTGCGTGGCGGTCGATTCACCAGAGGAAGACAATGGAGTTTCCTGATGATCAGGGTCAGACGGTTTAAGAGGTTTTCGGATAAGACCGGCCTTGGGATGAAGGAGGGTCGGAGAAAGTATCACCTCAGCACGACGCTTTCGAACCGGAGTTAAGGAAATTCCGGATGACTCCACCGCCAGGCCGCTGTGGCGAGTGGTCCGGCGAAGAGCTTCGTGCTGTTGCTTCTTCAAAATAAAGTTAGGGTCTAACTGAGCATAAGGATGAGAAAATTGGTATTTCTGGACGGTCCGACGACTTTTTTGGGGAAGAGGTTCTGAGTCAGAGGAAAGAAGGGTTACCTCAATTTCAGCCGGGTTATCACCTTCAGGCAATTCCTGTGGAGAGGTATCATTAGATACGATTACAAGTACATGAAAGCAAAAAATCTAAACCGGATTAAAGCATACCTCGGAGTCCGGATCATCGTCCTCAGTGGGAGAACCGGCGTCAACGGCTGCTTTCCTCTTTTTATTGGCAAAGGTTTTTCGCCGGACCTGTTTGACGGTTTTCTCCTGAGGCTTTCTCTTCCAGAAAGGGTCATCAGCCTAATTGAAAGAAATAAAGACAATTGAAAGACGGTTCAAAAGAAACGGATTACAAATACAGGGTAAAGAGAAACTTACTGTGGGCAGCTTATTCTTCTTGTAGTATGGAGCTAAACCGACCTTAGCACAGTCTGCTAAAGAGACATTGAGGATTTTCTTGGCTGATTCTACCACTTCCGATTCAGAAAGCTTGTCTTTGGAAAACCTTTGGGGATCATCCGGTTTACCAGAATACTTGCACATTAGCTAAGAACGCCGGCTCAGGGGAAGGATACTCCAAGACAGCCAGCAGCGTAGGAAATCAGTTCCGATCAGACCATTTGCTATAAAGGCTCTTAACTTGGAGAGCTGTGATGAGAACCGGGTCCGTTCAACAGCGCCAAGCCGTGGTGGTAAAGGGTGATTCTCCGGAATACGGGTTTCACGGTAACCCGGCAGAGGGTTCTCCCCTTCAGGAGAAGTGTCAACGCAGTAAAACCAGGACTTATTCCAATCTTTTGGATGAGAGTGTAAAGCGGCATGAGGAAAAACCACGTCTCTCCTCTTCTGAATGCTAACCCCACCGAGCTCTTGATGTGGTCCGCTGGTAAACTCGATGCGCCGGTTTAAATGAAAGAAATCCCGGAATAGATCAACAGAAGGTTCTTCTTGCAGATACACCTCCGAAAACACTTGGAAGTCACAGATGTTTGAGACGGAATTGGGTCCGATGTCCTGTGGGTGCAGTTGGAAAGCAGCAAGAACATCCCGGAAAAACTTTTAACCGGGGGGAGAGAAACCTCGAGATATATGATCCAAAAACACAATAACCTCCCCGGACCTGGGAGTAGGGGGACATTCATTACCCGGGGCCCGCCACTTTAATTCAGACTGAGGTCCTAAAGTGCCAATTTCAGACAGCTTGGTTAAATCATCCTCAGTGATGACCGAAGGAACCCAATCGCAGGAGACATACTGCTTAGCCATTGCAACGAAAGAGCAAGGTACTGGAAAAGATAAAATACAGAAAACGGATTATGAAAATACAGCGGTGTAAACCGGACACTATCTAGGAGAGTTACGCAACGATTTTGCTGAGGACTAATGGCGTGGTTAAACCGGCAGTTATGACAAGCTATACCATTTCCGGTTAATGGCAGTTGAAGAGGAACGGCTAAACCGTTGCGTTAAGTTACAGAGTTTCGCAAGAACAGGGCATATCAACTTAAACCGGAACATACTTAGCAGATCTACCGAGGAGAAAAACAGGTTTTCAAAAGACTGCTAAGGAGGAATAGATCTGAGCGTGCTAAGAAAAGAGAAACTAATGTGAGAGTATACGGGAAGGAGCTACAAGGACCTTATACTAAGTGGATAAATCTACAGGTTAGACAGGAACAATGGAGATTCGATATATTGACAGCGGGGTAAAAGTGCAATTTAAAGACAAGATCTGAGGGACAAAGTTACTAGAAATCATTGGCTCAAGGTCGAACAAGACGAAGCTTCTATTAAGGTTCTAATGGCGAAGGCGTAGGAAGAAACCCTAGAAGTTGCAGACTAATAAAAAAGAAGAAGGACATACCTGAAACAGCAGGAATCGGCGGCGGAGGTTCTCTGGTCGAGCTCAGGGTGATGCAGCGGCCGGCGAGGACTTGGATCAACCGGTCGACGGCGGCGGTTCGAGCTCGGGCGACGACGGAGGAAGAAGACGGAAGAAGAAGACGGAGCGAGAAGAAGATAATGAATGAGGGGTAGCGGTATTTATAAAAGGGGAGTCAGATCTGAAGCGACAGGTGCGGGATTCGAGGAGGCAAAAAATCGGATAAAGATCCTTTGGCGCCTCGATTTTCGGGATAACCCTTAAACAAAGCTACAATACAGCTCACGGCGTTAAATGCGGAGATGATGTCACGGTCAGATTTAGTGATTCTCGAAGATGACGTCAGAGCCGGTTTACAAAAATATGAAGACAAAGAAGAAAATTATACAAGACAAGGAAGACTGATATGAACAAGTTCAAATCATTCTGGGGCCTAATGTCAGGGATATGACTAGCAGGTATGAACCGGCTAGTGTAAACCAGCTTGGTTATATTATACTTGGTTGTAATATTTTAGTAAAGGCTACGGCCCATGAGATCTTAAGGCCCATGTATAGAAGTATGGTTTGTAAACCGCCAAGCGATGTAACTTGAGAGATAAGAAAGAAGAGACAGAGACCGAGGCGGACACAAGTATGAGCCGGCCTCGGGACTCTGTAGACCGGGCCAGGCGTACCCTCTATATAAAGGGACGACCCGGCGACGGTTCAGGGGCAAGCAACAATCAACCCGTCGAGACACAGGCAAGCGAATCCGCTCCCTGTAATCCGACGCCCAAGCAATACCAAACCAACTAGACGTAGGCTTTTACCTTCATCGAAGGGGCCGAACTAGTATAAACCCTCTGTGTCCTTTATGTGCTATGAACCCTTTCAAGCTAACCCGTGCGATGGTTCCATCATCAAGTCCGTTAAACCGGACATCTGCCGTGCTATTTCCACGACACCATTGGATACCTTTTCTATCATTGCCATGCTTAGTTGTCTCGATGCTATCGTTATATGTCGCGCTACCCATCTTATTGTCGGCCCCTCTCCTTGTTGCCATGAAACCTCTAAGCTTTGAAACCTTCCTAGCAAAACCATTGTTTGGCTATGTTACCCGCTTGCTCAGCCCCTCTTATAGCGTTGTTAGTTGCAGGTGAAGATGAAGATCGTTCCAGGTGGGAACTTGTTGTTGGAATATCACAATATCTATTATTATTATTAACACACCTATATACTGGGCATGGGTGGAAGGCTTGGCCTTTTCCTCGGTGTTTTATTCCACTCATGCCACCTTAGGCGCCGATAAACCGACATTATGTTCCTTGATTTTGCGTTCCTTACACGGTTGGGTATATGGGGACCCCTTGACACATCGTCTTTGAATAAAACTCCTCCAGCGAGGCCCAACATTGGTTTTATTTTGCTCATAATAACAACTTAATTAATTAATTAAATTGCATAGGGAGTTAGCGCTACCCGAGGATTCTTCTACATAGCAGGGGGGCCAGTGCTGATGGTGTTGGTCCCAAATAGAGTCGTGTGCAGCGCCCCCCCTTGGAAACTTGGGGTTTGGCTGCTGTACGCTGTGCTCATCCGATCGTGGCCTGAGACGAGATACGCGCGGCTACTATCAGGGTGTCGGCACGCCGGGAGGTCTTGCTAGACTTGTTTTACCATTGTCGAATTGTCTTGTGCACCGGGATGCCGAGCCTGATCGGATTTCCCTAAGATAAGGGGTGATAATATTATATTTATCACTTCAGCTGATCGTGAGAGCTTGTGATGGGATAAGTTGGGACACCCCTGTAGGGTTATGATTTTTCGAAAGCCGTGCCCACGGTTATGTGGCAGATTGGAATTTGTTAATGTCCGGTTGTAGAAAACTTGACAGAGGATCCGAAGTAAAACACACAATTGTGTGAGTAACCGTGACTATCTCTTTTCACTTTGAGAAGAGAACACGGTGGGGTTATGTTTGACTCATAGGTAGTTCAGGATCTTGAGCGATCATTACTAGTTTGCGACTGCTTGCGTAGATGCTGATCTTATTCTTGTACTCGTAAGTTAGCCACCATACTTTTGGTTAGCTGCTGCTGCAACCTCACCATTGTACCTCTTCCTACCTATTAAGCTTTGATAGTCTTGTTACCCATGGTTATGGGATTGCTGAGTCCTCGTGGCTCACAGATACTACAACAACAGTTGCAGGTGCAGGTTTCCGATGTCTTGACGTGAGAGCGATGATCGTTGTTTGGAGTTCTTTCTTCTTCTTCTTCTTCTTCTTCAGTCTCGGGTTAGGTTCCGGGTCGACAGCCTGGGATAGCAGATGGATGTCGTTGTTCTTTTCATGTTTTCATCTGTAGTCGGATGATTTGTATTGATGTTGTTGTATTCATGTGACTTGTATGTATTGTTGTATCCCCATGTATGTATGTAATGGTACGATGTAATGATATCCATTTTGCTAAGCGCCCGAAATGCGGGTGTGCCCCAATCACATAAGTGTCACGTGATCGGGATAGAATCGCATCTTGGGCTTGACCAGTTGGTATCAAAGCCTCGACCGAGCATAGGAGCCCCCTTGATTTATCGTAGTTTGGCCGTTGTTGAGTCTAGCAGAAAACTTTTTCGGAGTCTAGTTATATCGGAGAGTAGGAATTCTTTTTACTCCTCCGCCCCTTCGTCGCTCTGGTGAGGAATCTTGACGTTGGTGTTTTGAATTACTCCTCTTCCCCTTCAATTTTTTTTTAGGATCTCGTGGTTAGTTTTCGTTCGTTGCGTTGTTAGTTCTTTCATCTGGTGCATCTCTCGTCAAGTAGATTCGACCCTCTTCTTCTTGCAAGATCACCCCCTCAGTTCTTTTTAACCGACGGTGTTTTCCCCGTCCGTTGTGGTCTTTCTTTTCCCACCCGCCCACCATTTTTCTTCTCGGAGCCGGAGTCCTTAATGGAGTATCCGTTCAACTCGTGTGAATCCTTTGCATTCTTTCCTCAGTTATTTTCTACTGGTGAATTCTCGTCTAGTTCGGCGTACTTCATCTCTTTTCTTCTCCGGTGGTTCCAATTCTATTAGATTTCGGTGTTGTTCATATTCCTTCCCTCGGCTCGGATATTCCCCTTGCTCGTTTACCTCTCGCCATTTAATTATTCCGGAGTTTCGAGACTTCTCAGGAGATTTGTCTATGTTCCAATTAATTTGAGGTTGTCACCTCATTCGAGTCTTTAATCATTTCGGTGCATCATCTCCTTTAAATCCTTTCAACGGTGTTTTCTCTTGGTGGGCTCATAACCCACAGGTCTTTTCCCAGGATCTTACCCGACTCTTCTAATTTTCCGGAGTGTTCCGAAATTATTTTCAAGTGTGACGTAAGTATGGATTCCATCAGTCATATGCCTTCTACAAGATCGCTTTTAATTCTTTTCATGTGTGGTTCAACCCTTCTTCTTTTCATTCATCCGGAGTTATTCTTGAATTCTTTTATTTGTGTTCCTCTGAAGGCCATCATTTCAGAAGATATCTTCGTTCTTAGTTTTCAACTTCGTCCTCCAAATATTCTTCATTGATGCCTCTTCGTTTGTCTCACATTCTTTCCGGTGCTTCGTTCAAGTATTCCGTAATCAGTTCATGTTCTCTTCGTTCTCATCATTCTAAATTCCTCAAGTGCTTTATTCTTCCCGACGATTCATCGTATTCACTCAATTTCAATTCTTTATGGTGGTTTGTTCTCTTTCATCACTCGATTTAAATTTCTTCACGGTGGTTCATGCATTTTCTTCACTCGGCTTCAATTCTTACGGTGGTTCACTCAACAGTTCTTTTCCGGTGTTATCATATCAATCCATTCAATTTATTCCCATCCTACCGGTGTTTCATGAAGATTTTCGCAAGTTCGCGATATATCCCTCTTTAATATTTTCAACGAGAATAAGTAGTATGCAAATCCATTGATTCTCATCAATTTAATTGGTGGAGGATAAGCATAACATAATTCTTATTCCTTTCATCAAGTTGATTTAATTCCTTCCTTCGGAGTTTATTCTTGCTGAATAAATTCTAGTCCCAAGTGCTTTCATATTTTTCTTTCCCGGAGTTCAAGTTTTCCTCGGCTATCTCGTCTAATCATCGCAAGGCTCTAATCTTATTCTTTTCGTCCGTCATCTTCTTTATCATCATCCTTTCGTGACCGGAGTTCCTCATGGTGGTTCTCCATCATTTAATTGATTCTTCAAACGTTCAGCTAATTCTTTTGGATCAAGCGCAAGCTTTATTCTTTTGTATCTCAGAATGCAAATAATTTTCCTTATTCCTTTGAAGTGGAGTTTTGCATTTCTTCCTTCATATCATCTGTTCATTCTTTTGGTTGCGGCATAATTCACCTCAAGCTTTGAGATGATTTCCGTATGTCCACAACAAGCTTATTCTTTCGTTGTTGATTTTCTCAACAACTCCGTTCAAGCTTTTCTTTTTAAGATGCTCTTTCAATTCATTTGCGCTTGAAGTTGTTCTTCTCTTATCCGTTCTTTTCATTCCATTCTTTCAATTCATTCCGGAGGCATTATGTTGTACCTCTCGTCAAATATTATTCCATCTCTCAAGATATTCTTCTTTCAATTCATCTTCAGCCGGTGTGCTATTTCTTTCAGTTTCAGCCGGAGTGCTGCCCGAATTCCTTCGTGGAGATTCCTTTTCTATCTTTTTTAACCGGAGTGGCTTTGAATTCATTCTCGTTCCTTCAACCCGTGCTTCATATCCTTCAACCTTTTGGTTCTCGTCGTATCTCGTGTTCTTCTTTGTATAACAAAGTGTTTGCAACTTCGTTTTCTTCGTCGTGTTCGTCCTTTCAAGTGGCTCACCCTCTGAACATCCTTTGGTTTCACTCTTTTGCCCTCGAAGAACTTTGTTCTTCCTTTTTCATCTTCCATCTCGTTCCTAAGATCTCGGGACGAGATCTCTTGTTAGTAGGGGAGTGTTGTGACACCCCGAGACCGGTGCGCCAGGTGTCAGTCAGTTATTCGTTGCCTTTGCCATGTCATCTGCTTGCGTGTGCATCTTTGCCTTGTCATCATGTGTGTTGCATCAGCATGTTTTCAAAACTTGCATCCGTCCGAGTCTCCTCGTCCTTTCCGTTGTCCGTTCTGAGCCCAGACACACCCACCGCGCCCGCGGTGCCTCCGAATATTTATTTTGTGAGTGGCCGAAAAATGTTCTCGGAATGGGTTGAAACTTGGCATGTGGTCTTATTATAGTGTAGAAAGGCCGCCTGCCAAATTTCATCGCATTCGGAGTCCGTTTGATAGCCCAACGGTTAACCGTGTTAACCGCCGGAAGCCTTTTGCCTTTTGGCCCAGCACCCCTTTCACACAGCCCACCTAGCCCATTCTAACCCCTCCATGCTCTTGGCCGTTTGATCACGATCGCGTGGCCGCGAACGGCTCCTCATTTGGACACTCCTAGCTTCCTCTACTATATAAATATGTGCCTCCCCCCCCCATTTTCGCACAAATCCAACCCTAAAAATGCTCCTCCCCGCGCAGCCGAACATTGTCCACTCTGCCTGGACATGTCCATCCCCACCTTCCACGTCACCGCAGCCAATCAGGGGCTGCCACATCAGCGTCTCCGCCGCCCTCCTCCACTAAAGGCGTGACACGTCACCGCCGCCAGCATCCCCGTCGCGCCGGGCCCGCGAGCCCACGGCCGGCACACGCCGCCGCCGCGCCGGGCCCGACCGCGCCCGCTCCCTCGCGCGTCGCCCCGCCTCTCCGCCGCCGGACGCCGCCGCCTCCGCGTCGGGCCTCGCCTCGCCTCCCTCTGGCGAGCTCCCGCCGGAGCTAGCAGCCGCTGGCGCCCGCTGCGCCCCGCACCTAAGTCCACCGGCCCGCTGCTCTGCCTCCCTGCCTCGGTCTCCAATGAGCCTAGCGCCGCTGCGCCCCGTCTTTCACCGCCTGCCAGTCAGATCCGACGGATCCCGGCCGGATCCGTCGACGCCACACCCTCCAGCCTCGCCGGACTCGTGCCGCCGCCGAGCTCGTCGTGGCTCGAGCTGCGCCGCCGTTGACCGCGCCCGCTCGGGGCCGCAGCGTCCTCCTCGCCCGCGGCCCAGCTGCTCCGCCTCACACCTCCGCGGGCCGGCCCAGCCCCGCCGGCCCGTCTGCGCCCAGCCCCGGCCCGAGCTGCCTCCTCATCGAACTGGGCCAGGCCCATGGTGAGGCCCCCCAGCGCCCCCTTCTTTTTTTCTGCTGTTGGGCCAGTCGCTTTCGGCCCGGTGTGTTTTTTTACTGTTTGCGTTTTTTTTACTAAGT
The DNA here is from genome assembly GCA_902687465.1 of Secale cereale. Classification (NCBI taxonomy): domain Eukaryota; kingdom Viridiplantae; phylum Streptophyta; class Magnoliopsida; order Poales; family Poaceae; genus Secale; species Secale cereale. The sequence goes on along the minus strand of LR738710.1, from coordinate 432,338,035 downwards.
CCCTGAGTATATGTAATTAAGTGTGCATGTTTGCATAGTGATAACTTTTTGCGTGTATGTCCAAATTGAGTGTATGATATGTCAAAATGATCGTGGTGATATGCTCTACACTTCGTTCCATAGTGCCATGCTCATTTGAGTTCATCTAGATGCTCTAATCCCTGTTGCAAGAGTGCTACTTGTTATAAACTGCTGCTACTTGTTATTTTGTTGCTATGTTTGAGATGTGATAACTTGGTGCATGTTTATCCAAATGATGCAAATGATATGTCAAAATGTTCCTTGTGAAGAGTACTACATGATGGTTGTTGTAGCATGCTTGTTTGAGTCCATATTGCCATGTTAATATTTGTTGCAAAGTGCATGTGGCTGTTAGGTTTTGTAACTTGTTACGAGATGCCTAGTTGAGGAGCTCGTTGCAATTGATGTGTTTGTCCCCATGTCACGTGCCTAGATGTTTTAGAATCTCCATGATGAGTTCTTTGCTGTGGTGCAAACCAATTGCCATGATATGCCTTGAGGTGACTTATACATGCTTACAAACATGCCATGCCAACTTAACTGTTTTAACACTTAGTGAATTTCACTAAGTCTGGAATCTGTCTTATCCTGATGCTATGTTTGCTTGATGCCCTAGGTAAATCCATGTTAGTTTTGGGGTGGCCATTGATCATTCCTTGCTATATATGTTGTTGTCTATCCATTCATGCCCTTACTTGCTCATTTGGGTTGCTGTAGCTTATTTAATTCTTGCTCCCAAGATGCTATAAAATATTACTGTCAGGTTTTTAGTGTCATGATCAAAATGTTGTAGCTTGTTGCTATTGATACATGCCTCCTATGGAGATGCTCCAATGGAGTTGTTTGCTGTAGGATATGTCTACTTCATGTCCATGCTTCTCATCACCATGTTTGAGTGTTGTAGAGTATATATTTCTTGCTCCAAAGTTGCTATCTGGCTGTTAGTTTCAGCTTTGCATTGTTTCTTGTTTCATGTGTATCTTTTAGCCCGTTGCTCCGTTTTGAGTGTGTCCTATATGAAACTTGTGTGATTTTGCATGTAGAATCATAATATCATGTTGTTTTAATGTTTGGAGTGAGTTTGCTTGATGTTTGGGTGCATCTTGCACCGTTGCCATGCTTGTCTTGTTTTGCTCATATCTTCTAGGTCGTAGCTCCGAATTAAACAAACTTTATATGAAACTTGACTAGAATTTCGTGTAGATCATGTTGGTGCATGTTAAATTTCTGTTTAACAACTTTAACTTAAAGTTTGTTCAGATCTGGACTAATTTCAAATTATGCATATGAGGACTTACCGGATTTGTCTTAAGTAGTTTCCGGCCTCATTTAAACTTGTTGTTATTATGTTGTTTTTCTGTGCTTCCTACTTTGCCATGTATTGCTTCCTGTATAGATTTGTCATGCATCATACCTTGCCATGTATTGCATCATATATAGACTTGTGTTGTTTTTCTGTGCTTCCTACCTTGCCATGTGTTGCTTCCTGTATAGATCTGTCATGCATCATACCTTGCCATGTATTGCATCATATATAGACTTGTGTTGTTTTTCTGTGCGTCCTACCTTGCCATGTATTGCTTCCTGTATAGACTTGTCTTGCATCATACCTTGCCATGTATTGCATCATATATAGACTTGTGTTGTTTTGATGTGCTTCCTACCTTGCCATGTATTGCTTCCTGTATAGACTTGTCTTGCATCATACCTTGCCATGTAATGCATCATATATAGACTTGTGTTGTTTTGCTGTGCTTCCTACCTTGCCATGTTTTGCTTCCTGTATAGACTTGTAGTGCATCCTATATAGAATTGTCTTGCATCATACTTGGTTGAGCATATTGTCATGTCTCGTGTGGTGCGTTTACCGTGTTGCTTGCTTCTTCTCGTTAGTGCTTGTTCCGTTGCGTTCGTGAGGATTCGTTCGTCCACCCGTGGTTCTTCTTCAAGGCTTCTTCTTCGTCTTCTTCATGGATCCGTTGTTCTTCCTTGCGGGATCTCAGGCAAGATGACCATACCCTTGGATACATTTTCTATCATTGCCATGCTTAGTTGTCTCGATGCTATCGTTATATGTCGCGCTACCCATCTTATTGTCGGCCCCTCTCCTTGTTGCCATGAAACCTCTAACCTTTGAAACCTTCCTAGCAAAACCACTGTTTGGCTATGTTACCCGCTTGCTCAGCCCCTCTTATAGCGTTGTTAGTTGCAGGTGAAGATGAAGATCGTTCCAGGTGGGAACTTGTTGTTGGAATATCACAATATCTATTATTATTATTAACACACCTATAACTTGGCATGGGTGGAAGGCTTGGCATTTTGCTCGGTGTTTTGTTCCACTCATGCCACCTTAGGCGCCGATAAACCGGCATTATGTTCCTTGATTTTGCGTTCCTTACACGGTTGGGTATATGGGGACCCCTTGACACTTCGTCTTTGAATAAAACTCCTCCAGTAAGGCCCAACATTGGTTTTTTTTTGCTCATAATAACAACTTAATTAATTAATTAAATTACATAGGGAGTTAGCGCCACCCGAGGATTCTTCTACATAGCAGGGGGGCCAGTGTTGATGGTGTTGGTCCCAAATAGAGTCGTGTGCGGCGCCCCCCCCCCCCCTTGGAAACTTGGGGTTTGGCTGTTGTACGCTGTGCTCATCCGGTCGTGGCCTGAGACGAGATACGCACGGCTACTATCAGGGTGTCGGCGCGCCGGGAGGTCTTGCTGGACTTGTTTTACCATTGTCGAAATGTCTTGTGCACCGGGATGCCGAGCCTGATCGGATTTCCCTAAGATAAGGGGTGATAATATTATATTTATCACTTCAGCTGATCGTGAGAGCTTGTGATGGGCTAATTTGGGACACCCCTGCAGGGTTATGATCTTTCGAAAGCCGTGCCCGTGGTTATGTAGCAGATTGGAATTTGTTAATGTCCGGTTGTAGAAAACTTGACAGAGGATCCGAAGTAAAACACACAACTGTGTGAGTAACCGTGACTGTCTCTTTTCACTTTGAGAAGAGAACACGGTGGGGTTATGTTTGACTCGTAGGTAGTTCAGGATCTTTAGCGATCATTCCTTGTTTGCGACCGCTTGCGTAGATGCTCATCTTATTCTTGTACCCGTAAGTTAGCCACCATACTTTTGCTTTGCCGCTGCTGCAACCTCACCACTGTACCTCTTCCTACCTATTAAGCTTTGATAGTCTTGTTACCCATGGTTATGGGATTGCTGAGTCCTCGTGGCTCACAGATACTACAACAACAGTTGCAGGTGCAGGTTTTCGATGTCTTGACGTGAGAGCGATGATCGTTGTTTGGAGTTCTTTCTTCTTCTTCTTCTTCTTCAGTCTTGGGTTAGGTTCCGGGTCGGCAGCCTGGGATAGCAGAAGGATGTCGTTGTTCTTTTCATGTTTGCATCTGTAGTCGGATGCTTTGTACTGATGTTGTTGTATTCATGTGACTTGTATGTATTGTTGTATCCCCATGTATGTATGTAATGGTACGATGTAATGATATCCATCTTGCTAAGCGCCCGAAATGCGGTTGTGCCCCAATCACGTAAGTGTCACATGATCGGGATAGAATTGCATCTTGGGCTTGACATAAAACTTGCGAAGATGTTCGATATTCCAAGAATTGCTCACCGGAATGCATCTTCGGTCTCCAGGCGGACTGCGCTGGGCCTGGTAACTCGTATTACCCGATAAGGGCCTTCCCACTTTGGCATCAACTTTTTTGTATTCTTGGAGGATTGGATCCGCCGAAGAACAAGGTCGCCTTCCTCAAGGCTTCTGGCGTGAACCTTGCGGCTATGATAGCGGCGCAAGGCTTGCTGGTAGCGAGCGGCTCACACAGCAGCCTGAAGACGATCTTCCTCAAGGAGCGTTGCATCCTCTTGGCGCAGCTGCTCTTGCTCAAGCTCATCGTAAGTGGGCACTCGAGGTGACCCATATATGAGTTCCGTGTGGAGAACTGCTTCTGCCCCGTATACCAGGGCAAAGGGTGTCTGGCCAGTGGCTCGATTTGGTGTCGTACTGATTGACCAAAGAACCGTTGGAAACTCATCAACCCAGCGTCTTCCGCACTTGTGCAGCCTGTCGAAAGTCCTGGTTTTGAGACCTCGCAACACCTCTACGTTCTCCCTCTCGGCTTGGCCGTTACTTCGGGGATGAGCAACAAAAGCAAAACAAACCTTGCTGTCGAGGTCTTGGACATACTGCATGAAAGTGTGGATCGTGAACTGTGTGCCATTGTCGGTGATGACTCTGTTTGGCACACCAAAACGGCAGACTAGTCCCTTGAAGAACTTGACGGCTGATTGTGTTGTCACTTTCCTCACTGGCTCCACTTCCGGCCACTTTGTGAACTTGTTGATTGCGACGTACAAGTACTCAAAGCCCTCGACGACTCGGGGAAAGGGGCCTAGTATGTCGAGCCCCTAGACCGAAAATGGCCAGGAAAGAGGGATCGTCTGAAAAGCTTGAGCTGGTTGCTGAAGCTTCTTTGAATGGAACTGGCACGCTTCACATTTGGTTACTAGTGCAGTTGCATCCGGGAGGGCGGTGGGCCAGAAAAAGCCTTGCCGGAATGCCTTGCCGGCAAGGTCTCTCGACCCTATGTGGGAGCCACACATGCCTCCGTGTATCTCTGCCAAGAGCTCCAGTCCGTCCTCCCAAGGAATGCACTTCAATTTCATGCCGTTCGGTCTCCTTCTGTACATGCCATTATCCACAAACTGGTACATGCTGGACCGACGGGCTACTTTCTCTGCCTCTTCTTGTTCCTCAGGGAGTTCTCCTGTTTGGAGGAAACGGACGGTGTGATGTGCCCATGCTGGAGCCTGGGGCTCGACTAAAAGGACCAAAGGCTCATCTTCGGCCGTGGGGGTGGCCGCCTCTACGGTCGGGGCTTGGGCCCCTACCGGAGGTTGCTTCTCCCCAGCAAGCTTGGGGGTACCCGGCAATGTCCTTGCTGGCGGCTCCTGGGAGCTCGGCGGGAAAGTACTTGATGGGGCTCACCTTCCTTCATTTGTTCTGCCCCGCAGATGGGTCAATGGATGGTTGGGTTAATTGAAGCACAAAGGTGCCTGGTTCCATAGGTAGCTTGAGGGCAGCGTGCTTTGACAAATCATCGGCAATGTTGTTCTCTGCTCGGGGAACATGCTCTGCCTACAAACCGTCGAAGCGCTCGTCCAACTTCCTCACCTCATCCACGTAGGCCTCCATTAACGGGCTCTGGTAATCTTTGTTAACTTTCCTGACGACAAGATGCGAACCACCCCTGACGATAAGCTTTCTGATTCCGAGGTCTGCCGCGATCCTAAGACCGGCAAGCAGTCCCTCGTACTCTGTAATGTTGTTTGTTGATTGTTCCCGGGGAAAGCGCATTTGGACTATGTACTTGGGGCTCTATCCGGTGGGTGCGACGACTAGCACGCGGGCACCAGCACCTTGGAGTGAGAAAGCTCCATCAAAGTACATAATCCAATCATGACTTGTTTTCTTGCCGGGAAGGGTGATCTCTTGAACCTCTTCGTCAGGCATTAAGGTCCATTCTGCGATGAACTCTGCCAAGGCTCGGCTCTTGATGGTTGAGGTACTTTCAAACTTGAGGCCAAAGCTTGAGAGTTCCAACGCCCACTCCACAATCCTCCCAGCTGCAACTGGGTTGTGCAAGATCCGTTGCAAAGGGAGGCGAGTGACGACGGTGATCTCATGCGCTTGGAAATAGTGGCGCAGCTTCCTTGAGGCCATAAGGAGGCCGAAAAGTAGCTTCTGCATACCGGAATACCTTGATCTAGCCCCCTGTAAGAGGGAACTGGCAAAATTGACCGGGTGCTGCACCATCTTCTTCTTCTTCTGGGTGACATCGCCTTCTTGTGCAGACTCTGCCTTGCCGGGACCAAGCCTTGCCGGGGCCCCGCCTTGCCGGCATCGGGCCCTGCCGGGGAGGGCTCTGGTCCACCATCCGATGAATCCACCACCATCGATGCCTCTTCCTCAATTTCCCTTTGTGCCACTAGTGCAACACTGACCACTTGATTCCTTGCCGCTATATATAGCAGCAACGGCTCTTGTGGTTTAGGCGCGACTAGTGTCGGTGTGGAGGAGAGGTATCTCTTCAAATCTTGCAGCGCTGCCTCTGCCTCCGGAGTCCATTTCATTGGACCCGCCTTTTTCAAAATTTTGAAAAAGGGGAGGACGCGCTCAACAGATTTGGAGATGAACCTACTTAGTGCAGCAACGCAGCCAGCGAGCTTACGAACGTCCTTGACTCGTTTTGGCGCCTCAATCTGCTCAATTGCTTTGATCTTGTTGGGGTTTGCTTTGATTCCACGTTGAGACACGAAGAACCCAAGGAGTTTGCCGGATGGGACACCAAACACACACTTCTCTGGGTTGAGCTTGAGGTTGATCTTGCGAAAGTTTGCAAATGTCTCCTCTAGATCTTGTACGAGCATGGCCTTGCCCTTGGTTTTGACCACTATATCATCCATACATGCTTCCATATTTCTATCCAGCTGGGGCTCAAAACCGATTTGGACTTCTCGGGCAAACATCGAACCAGTGCTTTTCAACCCGAAAGACATCCGTACAAAGCAGTACGTGCCACATGGGGTGTTGAACGTTGTTTTCTCTTCATCTTCCTCATCATGAAGATCTGGTGGTACCCTGAGTAGGCGTCGAGGAATGATAGCAGGTCACACCCGGTAGTGGAGTCCACTATCTGGTCAATGCACGACAAAGGGAAAGGGTCCTTCGGACATGCTTTATTGATATCCGTATAGTCGATACATAGCCTCCATTTCCCGTTTGCCTTACGCACTACTACCAGATTGGCCAACCATGTGGGGTGGAGGACTCCCCTGACTAAGCCTGCCGCCTCCAACGTCCTAATCTCCTCGATGATGAACTCTTGGCGCTCCAATGCTTGCTTCCTGGCCTTCTGCTTGACGGGCCGCGCATGGCGACAGTTAGCAAAGTGGTGCTCAATCACCTCCCTCGGAACGTCGGGGATGTCGGACGCTTGCCATGCAAACACGTCGACATTCTCCCGCAGGAAGGTGATGAGCGTGCCTTCCTATGTGTTGTCGAGGGTGGACCTTATGGTAAAAGCTCCACCCATGTCGTCCTCCCTGACGGGGACCTTCTTAATGTCTGGTGGGGCCGCCTTGGACCTCTTGCTCCCATTGACGGAGCTCTCCGGCACGTCCCCAACGAGAACGCGGCGCTCCAAAGAGGTGTGTTTGCCGGAGGGGGTGCGGGGTCTGAAACCTTACCGGGAGGGGCCTTGCCGGCAGAGGCAAAGGTCTTGCCGGTTTTCCTCTCCTTCGGAGTCTCAGTGGTAGGAGCAAGTGCCTTGGTGGTGTCTGCGACAACTGCCTCTCGGTAGAGCTGGTCGGTGCAGATGAGTGCGTCTTTCTTGTCGGAGGGGACGGCGATGATGCTTATTGGGTCGGGCATCTTCAACATGTTGTAGGCGTAGTGCGAGGCCGCGATGAACTTGTTCAGCACTGGGCGGCCAAGGATCCCATTATAGAGCAAGGGGATCTTGGCAACGTCGAAGACAATCCACTCCGTCCTATAATTCAGCTCGCCCCTGAGTGTAACGGGCAGAGCAATCTTTCCTTTAGACTGGCTCCTCCCCGGGTTGACCCCTTGAAACGTGCTCGTCTCTTCGAGGTCTCCATCGGGGATTTGTAGCCTCTCGATCACAGCGGGCGAGATTAGATTCAGACCAGCCCCGCTGTCACCTAGCAATTTTGTCACCTTGAGGTTGCGTATTGTTGGTGAAACGAACAACGGTAAACACCTGACTGCAGTTGTACGGTCAGGGTGATCCTCGATGTCAAAAATGATAGGCATGCTGGACCACTTCAGTGGCTTCTGGGCGTTGAATGATGGCTCCGCCGCAGTGACATCACGCGCCCACTGTTTTATTTGGCGGTGAGAGGTATGCAGCGAGGCGCCACCGTCGACGCACATGGCCTCTGTAGCTGATTGGAACTCATGCTCGCTGGACTCGTCGTCTTCGCCATGATCATCATCTTCCTCTCTCTTGTCGCGGCCCCGGGCGGGCCTTTCTGGTTGGTTGTCTTGGCCGTGGCGACCACCTCAGCCACCACGCTTCTTGTCGGGTGCCTCGGCACCGTCTGGGCCTTTCTCCTTGTCACGACTCTCATACTCGGCCTTCTGCTTCTCTGCGAGTAGCTCGACCTGCCGGCAAATTTGGAGGTCATGGCCCTTGGTGCGATGAATCTTGCAGTACTGCTTGCCGGAGCCTCCTGGCTTGTCTGCGGCCGCCAAGGCCCGGCAGGCGGTGCACCCGGCAACATCCTTGCCAGGGTCGTCAACCTTGGCCCTTTTGGCGGCGCCGGGGTCGTCGGATCCCTCTACGACAAGCACGGCCTTCCCCTTTAGCTTCCGGTTGCGGCGTCAGCCCTTCTTTGCCGGGGCACCGGCATCTCTGTCCGAGGAGTTGGTTTCCGCGACGGCGTCTTCGCCGGGGTACTTCCTTCCCTCTTCAGCCCGAGCGCATCAATCAGCCGGAACATAGAGCTCGGCGAAATCTTTAGGCTTGTTCATCATCAGCTCCTCACACATCTTGCGGTTGCGCACATTCTGATGAAATGTACTGATGATGGCGGTGGGATGAACTCCGGGATGTTGTACTACACACGGCTGAACCTTTGTATGTATTGCGCAGGGTTTCGCTATCCTTCTGGGGGATGACATGCAAATCGCTTTCCTGGCCAGGATCTTGGTGGCCCCCGGTGAAGGCGCCAACAAACTCATGGCACAGGTTCGACCAGGAAGAAACGGAACCCACGGGCAGTGCATCAACCATGACATAACATTGGGCATGAGCACCAACGGAAAGTAGTTGGCGAGCACCTTGTCATCACGAGCCCCAGCAGCCTGCATCGCGATGGTGTAGATGATGAGGAACTCCGACGGGTGAGTCTTGCCGTTGTACTTTTCCCCGACCTCACGCTTGAACGTGCGGTGTGAGGGCCACTGGAACTATCGCAGCACACGGGTAAAGGCCGGGCAACCCACCTCGTAGGGTAAGTCGCCAGGGGCCCCCGGTGCCGGGGGGTCCATAGTAGGCCCTGCACGCCTATCTGATTGATGGCGCGCTTCCTGCCGTCGCTCGATAGTGGTCCGAGCATCTTCCTGGGCTCGCTCCGGAAGGACTTAACGTTGGTCGCGGCGGGCTTGCGGTCAAACGACACTGTGGAAAAGTTGTCACGGGCGTGGACCGATGAGCTGGCGGCTGCTGTTGCTGGCGTGGAGGAGGAGAGTGCACCATGGTCGTAGCCATCCGGTCCTCCCAATCACCAGCGTGTATCTACTCACTAGAGCGCCAAGGCGAGGGGCCCGCTGGTTGCGGTTCATCTCTATTGGCGAAGCTGATGAGGCTCCAGATAGTGGCTCTCCACTCGTCGAGCTTCTCTGTGGTGGGAGGAAAGTCGAGGAGCAGTTGCGCGCTCCAACGCTTGTGCTGGCATAGGTGGCAGTGAAAGCTGCGTGGACCGAGACGCGCTCTGACTTGTAACCACATTAGAAGGAGCTCTGTCATGGTCCCGCCGCCGCACGCCGCTACCGCCAGCTTCCGCATGTGCATGCTGGCTCGGTGCGTCTTGAGAGTGACGCAAAGGGTTCTTCCCGCGGTGGTGCCCAAAGGCACCGACGTCGCGGTGTTGCTCGCCATGTATGAGCTGAGAAGACCGCGGAGCGGGCACCGGTGGAGGTGTCCTGGAGGTCGCCGCACCGCCCGTGGGTAGCACGGCGACGCTCTTAGACCCATCGGCGTGTGGCTCGTCGTCTTGGGCACGAACGACGCCGCTCGCCTGGCTCTGATGGCCGGAGTGTCGTGGAAGCTCGCGGGTCACGCCTCCGCCACCATCCACAGCGGCCCCATCACCCGTCCGTGCTGGCATAGGCGGTGCGGCCCTAGACGGGCCGATCGCCACGATCCTCTTCTTCTTGGGAGCCATCGCGATGAAGGAGAAGGTGCGCTAACTCTTAGACCAGATTTTCACAACCTAGTGCCCCCTACCTGGCGTGCCAAAGATGTCGGGGAAACGACACCTATGGGATCCCGGGGACCCCTTTGCTACGGTTGCGGGGCGTAGAGCTGTGCAAAGAGTAGGTCTAGACGATCAACGTGTGGGAATTTTTTACCCAAGTTCGGGCCGGAAGATGATGCGTAAAACCCTAGTCCTGCTTGTCTATATATATTTGGTGTTCTTGAGCTCCTGAACTGGCCTCTAAGCGTGCCTGTCCAAAAAGTCCGAATCCTCTCTCTGTATTCCTCGGGCCTCCTTTTATATGTCAAAGGGGTTGCTACAGCGACACACACGAGGTGTAAAGTTACTACAGTGTACAAGGTTATCTCCTGACATCTTAGGACAAACACATTTTATTGCGCCGCCTATGTGTGCCCTAGCTTTATCGGGGACAGCAAGGAAGCTTGTCCCGCCCATTGCCGCCTCACCTCGCTTCGACATGCGTCCAGGATGACGAGGCATGCGGCGCCACGCTGGCTGTTGGCTGCTGTGGTGGCTGGGTCTTCACGAAGATCTGCATGCCACCACGCAGGTGCTGTTAGTTGGCTTAGGAGCCGCATGCTGCCACGCAGGTGCTTGTCCGGCTAGCGAGTCGGTCGTGGCATAGGAGTGGCCGCGGGGCGACAAAACCTTGGCAGGCGCGGGCCCGGCTGTGGCCCCGCAGACGCCCCCGGCAAGGGATCTTGCCGGGGTCTTGTGGCCGCCCCCGACAAGGATCTTGCCGGGGGTCTTTGGTCGTCCCTGGGAAGGCTCTTGCTGGGGGTCTTCGTCTTCTAGTCCTTTCTCTAGGTTTTCAGGCCCCTTGGCCCTACAAGAATCTGCATGCCACTGCGCAGGTGCCCCTTAAATCTTGGCCTTGACGTTGTCGATGGTGTCAGAGCTCTCAGACCCAAGGGTGGTGTCTTTGCCGGTGTTTGGGCGAGCTGCCCCGGCAAGGCTCTTGCCGAGGTCACGTAGGCGCGGCTTCAACTACCCGTGCACAAGTAAAAGGATGCAAAAGGACCCCTACTTTTGTAAACCGACAGTGGGGGGGAGGGGCACGACAAGTAAAAGACATATATGAAGGAAATATGCCCTAGAGGCAATAATAAAATTGTTATTTGTATTTCCTTATATCATGATAAATGTCTTTTATTCATGCTAGAATTGTATTAACCAAAAACTTAGTACATGTGTGAATACATAGACAAAACAGAGTGTCCATAGTATGCCTCTACTAGATTAGCTCATTGATCAAAGACGGTTATGTTTCCTAGCCATAAACATGAGTTGTCATTTGATCAACGGGATCACATCATTAGGAGAATGATGTGATGGACAAGACCCATCCGTTAGCTTAGCAACTTGTTCGTTTAGTTTTTTTGCTATTGCTTTCTTCATGACTTATACATGTTCCTATGACTATGAGATTATGCAACTCCCGAATATCGGAGGAACACCTTGTGTGTTATCAAACGTCATAACGTAACTGGGTGATTATAAAGATGCTCTACAGGAGTCTCCGAAGGTGTTCGTGCTGTTGGCATAGATCGAGAATATGATTTGTCACTCCGAGTGTCGGAGATACCTCTCTGGGCCCTCTCGGTAATACACATCATAATAAGCCTTGCAAGCAAATGACTAATGAGTTAGTCACGAGATGATGTATTACGGAACGAGTAAAGAGACTTGACGGTAACGAGATTAACTAGGTATAGTGATACCAACGATCGTATCTCGGGCAAGTAACATACCGATGACAAAGGGAACAACGTATGTTGTTATGAGGTTTGACCGATAAAGATCTTCGTAGAATATGTAGGAGCCAATATGAGCATCCGGGTTACACTATTGGTTATTGAACGGAGATGAGTCTCGGTCATGTCTACATAGTTCTCAAACCCGTAGGGTCCACACGCTTAACGTTCGATGACGATCGGTATTATGAGTTTATGAGCTTTGATGTACCGAAGGTAGTTCGGAGTCCCGGATGAGATCACGAACATGAAGAGGAGTCTTGGAATGTCCAAGACATAAAGATTAATATATTGGACGACTATATTCGGACACCAGAAGTGTTCCGGGTGTTATGGGATAAAACCGGAGTGCCAGAGGGGGTTACCGGAACCCCCCCCCCCCCCCCCTCAAGGGAGTATGGGCCATAATGGGCCAATGAGGGAAAGAGAGAGGCAGCCCACTAGGGCTGGCCGCACCCCCTAGGGTTCCTAGTTGGACTAGGAGTGCGGGGCGCCCCTCTCCTTCCTTCTCCTCTCCTCCTTCCTTTCCTACTCCTAGTAGGAATAGGAAGGGGGATTCCTATTCCTACTAGGAGTAGGAATCCTACTCCTATGGTGCGCCCCCTGGCCGGCCGCACCTCCCCCTTGCTCCTTTATATACGGGGGCAGGGGGCACCCAAATACACACAAGCAACATCGTTTTAGCAGTGTGCGGTGCCCCCCTCCACAGAAACACACCTCGGTCATACTGTTGTAGTGCTTAGGCGAAGCCCTGCGCTGGTAGTTGCATCATCTCCGTCACCACGCCGTCGTGCTGACGAAACTCTCCCGTGAAGCTCAACTGGATCAAGAGCTCATGGGACGTCACCGAGTTGAACGTGTACTGAACGTGGAGGTGCCGTTCGTTCGGTGCTTGGATCCGTTGGATCGCAAAGACTTTCGACAACATCAACAGCGTCACTAGACGCTTCCGCTTTCGGTCTACGAGGGTACGTAGACACACTCTCCCCTCTCGTTGCTATGCATCTAGTAGATAGATCTTGCGTGATCGTAGGATTTTTTTTTGAAATACTATGTTACTCAACAGTGGCATCATGAGCCAGGTCTATGCGTAGATGATATGCACGAGTAGAACACAATGAGTTGTGGGCAATAATAGTCATACTGCTTACCAGCATGTCATAGTTTGATTCGGCGGTATTGTGAGATGAAGCGGCCCGGAGCAACATTACGCGTACGCTTACGCGAGACTGGTTTCACCGTTACGAGCACTCGTTGCTTAAAGGTGACCGGCGGGTGTCTGTCTCTTTCACTTTAGCTGAATTGAGTGTGACTACGCCCGGTCCTTATGAAGGTTAAAACAACACATACTTGACGAAAAATCGTTGTGGTATTTGTATGCGTAGGTAAGGTTCTTGCTAAGCCCGTAGCAGCAATGTAAAACTTGCAACAACAAAGTAGAGGACGTCTAACTTGTTTTCGCAGGGCATGTTGTGATGTGATATGGTCAAGACATGATAAGTTATACGTTATTGTATGAGATGATCATGTTTTATAAAGTTATCGGCAACCGGCAGGAGCCGTCTGGTTGTCTCGTTATTGTATAAATTGTGAAGGCCATGTAATTGCTTTACTTTATCACTATGAGTTGGCGATAGTAGTAGTAGTAGCAATAGTTGGCGAGACGACCACAACGCTACGATGAAGACCATGGTGTCAAGCCGGTGACGATGGAGATCATGACGATGCTTTGGAGATGGAGATCAAAAGCACAAGATGATGATGGCCATATCATGTCACATATTTTGATTGCATGTGATGTTTATCTTATTGTGCTTCTTATTTTGCTTAATACGGCGGTAGCATTATAAGATGATCCCTTTCAAAATTTCAAGGTACTAGTGTTCTCCCTGAGTATGCATCATTGCAAAAGTTCGTCGTGCCGAGACACCACGTGATGATCGGGTGTGATAAGCTCTACGTTCACATACAACAGGTGCAAGCCAGTTTTGCACACGCAAAATACTCGGGTTAAACTCGACGAGCCTAGCATGTACATACATGGCCTCGGAACACTGGAGACCGAAAGGTCGAGCGTGAATCATATAGTAGATATGATCAACATAACATGTTCACCATTGAAAACTACTCCATCTCACGTGATGATCGGACATGGTTTAGTTGATTTGGATCACGTGATCATTTAGATGACCAAAGGGATGTCTATCTAAGTGGGAGTTATTTAGTAATATGATTAATTGAACTTTAATTTATCATGAACTTAGTCTTGTTGGTCTTTGCATATCTATGTTGTTGTAGATCAATGGCCCGTGCTACCGTTCCCTTGAATTTTAATGCATTCCTAGAGAAAGCTAAGTTGAAAGATGATGGTAGAAATTACACAGACTGGGTCCGTAACTTGAGGATTATCCTCATTGTTGCACAGAAGAATTATGTCCTTGAAGCACCGCTAGGTGACAAGGCCCCTCCGGCTAATGTAGCTGCTTTGAACGTCTGGCAGACGCGGTCTGATGACTACATGATAGTTCAGTGTGCCATGCTTTACGGTTTAGAACCGGGACTTCAACGATGTTTTGAACGTCATGGAGCATATGAGATGTTCCAGGAGTTGAAGTTTATATTTCAAGCAAATGCCCGGATTGAGAAATATGAGATTTCCAATAAGTTCTACAGCTGCAAGATGGAGGAGAATATTTCTATCAGTGAACACTTGCTCAGAATGTCTGGGTACTACAATCATATGACTCAACTTGGTTGCAAAGTTGATGAAGATAGTGTTATTGATAGAGTTCTTCAATCACTGCCACTAAGCTATAAAGGCTTCGTGATGAACTATAACATGCAAGGGTGCAGAAGACAATTCCCGAGCTCTTCGGTATGCTCAAAGCTGCGGAGGTAGAAATCAAAAAGGAGCATCAAGTGTTGATGGTTAACAAGACCACTAGTTTCAAGAAAAAGGGCAAGGAAAAGAAGGGGAACTTCAAGAAGAATAGCAAGTCAGTTGCTACTCCCACGAAGAAACCCAAGTCTGGAGCCAAGCCTGAAACTGAGTGCTTCTACTACAAAGGGACTGGACACTGGAAGCGGAACTGCCCCAAGTATTTGGCGGATAAGAAGGATGGCAAAGTGAACAAAGGTATATGTGATATACATGTTATTGACGTGTACCTTACTAATGCTCGTAGTAGCACCTATGTATTTGATACTGGTTCAGTTGCTAATATTTGTAACTCGAAACAGGGGCTACGGATTAAACGAATATTAGCTAAGGCCGAGGTGACGATGCGCGTGGGAAATGGTTCCAAAGTCGATGTGATCGCCATCGGCACGCTACCTATAAATCTACCTTCAGGATTAGTTTTAGACCTGAATAATTTTTATTTGGTGCCAGCGTTAAGCATGAACATTATATCTGGATCTTGTTTATTGCGAGACGGTTATTCATTTAAATCTGAGAATAATGGTTGTTCTATTTATATGAGTAATATCTTTTATGGTCATGCACCCTTAAAGAGTGGTCTATTCTTGTTAGATCTTGATCGTAGTGATACACATATTCATAATATTGAAGCCAAAAGATGCAAAGTTAATAATGATAGTGCAACTTATTTGTGGCACTGCCGTTTAGGTCATATTGGTGTAAAGCGCATGAAGAAACTCCATAGTGATGGACTTTTGGAATCACTTGATTATGAATCACTAGGTGCTTGCGAACCATGCCTCATGGGCAAGATGACTAAAACTCCGTTCTCCGGAACAATGGAGCGAGCAACTGATTTGTTGGAAATCATACATACTGATGTATGTGGACCGATGAGTGTTGAGGCTCGCGGCGGGTATCATTATTTTCTGACCTTCACTGATGATTTGAGCAGATATGGGTATATCTACTTGATGAAACACAAGTCTGGAACATTTGAAAAGTTTAAAGAATTTCAGAGTGAAGTAGAGAATCATCGTAACAAGAAAATAAAGTTTCTATGATCCGATCGTGGAGGCGAATATTTGAGTTACGAGTTTGGTCTTCATTTGAAACAATGTGGAATAGTTTCAAAACTCACGCCACCTAGAATACCACAGCGTAATGGTGTGTCCGAACGTCGTAACCATACTTTATTAGATATGGTGCGATCTATGATGTCTCTTACCGATTTACCACTATCGTTTTGGGGTTATGCTTTAGAGACAGCTGCATTCACGTTAAATAGGGCACCATCTAAATCCATTGAGACGATGCCTTATGAACTGTGGTTTGGCAAAAAACCAAAGTTGTCGTTTCTTAAAGTTTGGGGCTGCGATGCTTATTTGAAAAAGCTTCAACCTGATAAGCTCGAACCCAAGTCGGAGAAATGTGTCTTCATATGATACCCAAAGGAGACTGTTGGGTACACCTTCTATCATAGATCCGAAGGAAAGATATTTGTTGCTAAGAATGGATCCTTTTTAGAGAAGGAGTTCCTCTCGAAAGAAGGGAGTGGGAGGAAAGTATAACTTGATGAGGTAATAGTACCTTCTCCCGAATTGGAAAGTAGTACATCACATAAACTTGTTCCAGTGATTCCTACACCAATTAGTGAGGAAGCTAATAAAATGATCATGAAACTTTGGATCAAGTTACTGCAGAACTTCGTAGATCAACCAGAGTACGTTCCGCGCCAGAGTGGTACAGTAACCCGGTTCTGGAAGTCATGTTACTAGACCATGATGAAACTACGAACTATGAGGAAGGGATTATGAGCCCAGATTCCGCAAAATGGCTTGAGGCCATGAAATCTGAGATCGGATCCATGTATGAGAACAAAGTATGGAGTTCGGTTGACTTGCCCGATGATCGGCAAGCCATTGAAAATAAATGGATCTTCAAGAGGAAGACCGCCGCTGACGGTAATGTTACTGTCTACAATGCTCGACTTGTTGCAAAAGATTTTTGACAAGTTCAAGGAGTTGACTACGATGAGACTTTCTCACCCGTAGCGATGCTTAAGTCTGTCCGAATCATGTTAGCAATTGCCGCATTTTATGATTATGAAATTTTGCAAATGGATGTCAAAACTGCATTCCTGAATTGATATCTCAAAGAGGAGTTGTATATGATGCAACCACAAGGTTTTGTCAATCCTAAAGATGCTAACAAAGTGTGTAAGCTCCAGCGATCCATCTATTGACTGGTGCAAGCATCTCAGAGTTGGAATATACGCTTTGATGAGGTGATCAAAGCACATGGTTTTATACAAACTTTGGAGAAGCCTGTATTTACAAGAAAGTGAGTGGGAGCTCTGTAGCATTTCTGATATTGTATGTAGATGACATATTGTTGATTGGAAATGATATAGAATTTCTGGATGGCATAAAAGGATACTTGAATAAGAATTTTTCAATGAAAGACCTCGGTGAAGCTGCTTACAGATTAGGCATCAAGATCTATAGAGACAGATCAAGACACTTAATTGGACTTTCACAAAGCACATACCTTGATAAAGTTTTGAAGAAGTTCAAAATGGATCAGTCAAAGAAAGGGTTCTTGCCTGTGTTACAAGGTATGAAGTTGGGTAAGACTCAATGCCCGACCACTGCAGAAGATAGAGAGAAAATGAAAGTCATTCCCTATGCCTCAGCCATAGGATCTATCATGTATGAAATCCTGTGTACCAGACCTGATGTGTGCCTTGCTATAAGTTTAGTAAGGAGGTACCAAAGTAATCCAGGACTGGATCACTGGAAAGCGGTCAAGAACATCCTGAAGTACCTGAAAAGGACAAAGGATTCTCGTTTATGGAGGTGACAAAGAGCTCATCATAAACGGTTACGTCAATTCAAACTTTGACACTGATCGGGAGGACTCTAAGTCACAAACCGGATATGTATTTTTATTGAACGGTGGAGCTGTCAGTTGGTGCAGTTCCAAGCAGAGCGTCGTGGCGGGATCTACGTGTGAAGCGGAGTACATAGCTGCTTCGGAAGCAGCAAATGGAGGAGTCAGGATGAAGGAGTTCATATCCGATCTAGGTGTAATACGTAGTGCATCGGGTCCAATGAAAATCTTATGTGACAACACTGGAGCAATAACCTTGGCGAAGGAATCCAGGTTTCACAAGAGAACAAAGCACATCAAAAGACGCTTCAATTCCATCCGCGATCAAGTCAAGGAGGAAGACATAGAAATATGCAAGATACATACGGATCTGCATGTCGCAGACCCGTTGAGTAAGCCTCTTCCACGAGCAAAACATGATCAGCACCAAGACTCCATGGATGTTAGAATCATTACTATGTAATCTAGATTATTGACTCTAGTTCAAGTGGGAGACTGAAGGAAATATGCCCTAGAAATGATAAAGTTGTTATTTGTATTTCCTTATATCATGATAAATGTCTTTTATTCATGCTAGAATTGTATTAACCGGAAACTTAGTACATGTGTGAATACATAGACAAAACAGAGTGTCCCTAGTATGCCTCTACTAGACTAGCTCATTGATCAAAGTTGGTTATGTTTCCTAACCATAGACATGAGTTGTCATTTGATCAACAGGATCACATCATTAGGAGAATGATGTGATGGACAAGACCCATCTGTTAGCTTAGCAACTTGATCGTTTAGTTTTTCTGCTATTGCTTTCTTCATGACTTATAAATGTTCCTATGACTATGAGATTATGCAACTCCCGAATACCAGAGGAATACCTTGTGTGCTATCAAACGTCACAACGTAACTGGGTGATTATAAAGATGCTCTACGGGTGTCTCCGAAGGTGTTCGTGGTGTTGGCATAGATCAAGAATAGGATTTGTCACTCCGAGTGTCGAAGAGGTATCTCTAGGCCCTCTCGGTAATACACATCATAATAAGCCTTGCAAGCAAATGACTAATGAGTTAGTCACGAGATGATGTATTACAGAACGAGTAAAGAGACTTGCCGGTAACGAGATTAACTAGGTATAGTAATACCGACGATCGAATCTCGGGCAAGTAACATACCGATGACAAAGGGAACAACGTATATTGTTATGCGGTTTGACCGATAAAGATCTTTGTAGAGTATGTAGGAGCCAATATGAGCATCCAGGTTCCGCTATTGGTTATTGACCGGAGATGAATCTCGTTCATGTCTACATAGTTCTCGAACCCATAGGGTCCGCACGCTTAACGTTCGATGATAATCGGTATTATGAGTTTATGAGTTTTGATGTACCGAAGGTAGTTCGGAGTCCTGGATGACGAGGAGTCTCGGAATATCCGAGACATAAAGATTAATATATTGGGACACTGAAAGTGTTCCGGGTGTTATAGGATAAAACCGGAGTGCCGGAGGGGGTTACCGGAACCCTCCCCGATGGAGTATGGGCCATAGTGGGCCAATGAAGGAAAGAGAGAGGCAGCCCACTAGGGATGGCCGCACCCCCCTAGGGTTCCTAGTTGGACTAGGTGTGGGGGGCGCCCCTCTCCTTCCTTCTCCTCTCCTCCTTCCTTTCCTACTCCTAGTAGGAATAGGAAGGGGGATTCCTATTCCTACTAGGAGTAGGAATCCTACTCCTATGGCGCGCCCCCTGGCCGGCCACATCTCCCCCCTTGCTCCTTTATATACGGGGGCAGGGGGCACCCAAAGACACACAAGCAACATCATTTTAGCCGTGTTCGGTGCTCCCCTTCACAGAAACACACCTCGGTCATACCGTTGCAGTGCTTAGGCGAAGCCCTGCGTCGGTAGTTGCAGTGCTGACGAAACTCTCCCGTGATGCTCAACTGGATCAAGACCTCGTGGGACGTCATCGAGCTGAACGCGGAGGTGTCGTACGTTCGGTGCTTGGATCGGTTGGATCGCGAAAACGTTCGACTACATCAACCGCGTCACTAGACGCTTCCGCTTTCGGTCTACGAGGGTACGTAGACACACTCTCCCCTCTCGTTGCTATGCATCTAGTAGATAAATCTTGCGTGACGGTCTATTCTCATAACATTATGAGAATAATATTCTCATAACACTTCCGAACTGCATTGCAAAATTGCATTGGAGAGCTAAACGCACCGCACCACAGAGACCAGCGAACTTCATGTTGAAAAAAACTGTACGTGTCGTTTTTTCGGTACCTTTTTTGCTCTAGTTTTTTAACCGTTTATCGGAATTATGAGTGTAATATACCGTTAAAAAGCTATGGAGTAGACGCATCTTCGCCATGTTGAACACTTTTCAAGATTCCGCACGGTTTAAAAGCAGTTTCGAAAATCGTGCGGCTCACAACGAATGGCAGCGAGCGTTTTTTGGCGTTTTTTTCTAAACCGCTCGTCGGAACAAAACATATGATACACCGTTGGAAAGGTATCGTCGCCACGCATCTTTTTCATATCTATTATTTTTTCTAATTCGCTACGGTTTAAGAGCAGTTTTGAATTTACTAAATCGCGGAATTGTGTTTTTCGAATTTTTTCAAATTTTCGGTACTGTTTTCACTCCAGTTTTTTAACCGTTTGTCGAAACAAGGCGTGTAATATACCGTTGGAAAGCTACGAACGAGGCGCAACTTTCATATGTTGAAATGTTTTTGAGATTCCTTACGGTTTTTAGTTAAATTTAAAAATCGTGCGGCTGACTACGAACGGCAGCAGCCGTTTTTTCGTGAAAATTTTACAAAAAGTTGGTCAAAATGATCCAAATGATACACCGTTGGAAAGATATCGTCGAGACGCTACTTTTTCATGTAGAACACGCCCTCTAATTCATTAAGGTTTAAGAGCAGTTTTGAAATTACAAAAACATGAAAATCGCACTGCTTCAAACTGAAGAACGCACAGCATCAGACAGTTAACCGAACCTCATGATTTATTTTGTTGGACGTAGATTTTTCTCAGGGGAGTTTTGTCGTCTTTTTTCCAACTTTTTTTTTCGAAGGAAAGTGGGCCGCAACACTCCCCAAAGTGAAGCAGAACACTACCAAAAGTGAACCTCATTAATTTTTTGCGCGCGTTGAGAAGTGTTTGAGAAGTGAGCTGCTTTCCGATGTGTGTTTTGTTTTTTGATCACCAAGTGAACCGCATTACTATTTTGTGTTGTTTTGGTAACAATTTTTTTTTAGATTCCGCTTTTTTTTTGCATTTTCATGTTTGAGAAGTGAGCTGCTTTTCCGATGTGTTTTTATTTTTTGATCATCAAGTGAACCGCATTACTTTTTTGTGTTGTTTTGATAACAATTTTTTTTTTTGAGATTCCGTTTTTTTTTCATTTTCATGTTGGGGGCAAGTGAACGGCATCACTTAAAAAGGGACACAAATAGTACACACGAGAACACACCTAATTCAGTACCCAAAAGAACACACCAAATTCAGTATACACATTTTTCTTCATCACACAATGACCAAGTGCACTGCAGATGGAGCATAGAGATAAGGAGCTGCTACACAAATTGTAACCAAATTGAATTCGGTTACAATTTCTCGTCCCTGGAAAATTAGCAAAAAACAATGCACTGCAAATGGTGTCTTTTCTTTCTTACTGAGTGCACTGCAAATGGCCAATAGCGAAGTGAAGTCTACTTGACATTTTCTCCAAATAAACAAACATACACAAGAGGTATGCACACGAACGCAAGAAGCCGTGGTGGACTGCATGTCGGGCATGGCCATTTGGGGGCGAAGTTTCCTGCTCCGGCAAACCATTCAAAATGCATCAGGAGCTATTTTGATTCCCTCTCCTGCAAAAATCTGTAAACTGAACGGCAAGAAAACCCAGTGTTTCAATTAGAACGCATGAATAACCATGCAGATGCAGGGTTGCCTGCCTCTATACATGTACACTGGAAAAAGGGCAAAAACCGACGAACACACCAGGACATACGCATCGGCAACAAGAGGTTGGTGGCTGGGGAAGAACCGGCAAAGGCACAATCCCTTCGGAAGAATCTCTCACGTACGTAAAAAAAAGGGCTGCACTGATGAAAACCACAGTGACCATTTGCTTTGGGCAAACACATGAGGTCGCCATGAAAGCTGTCCATCCATGATCCGTCCATGCACCCTACCTTCGTCGTCGTAGCTGCATGCATGTCTAGCAAGCGGCCAGCACCCAGCAGCGGCACTCAGTCAGCAGGCAGGCATGCACCACTGCAGCGGCGAGAGCCTGCACTTGCGTCTGCATGCATGTCCTGGATTCTTGCCTGCCGGTGCAATTATTTTCCCGTCGAATCCCACCAAAAGCGTGTGAGGCCTTTTCGCCATGTGAACCTGCGTTGGTTTCTTCCTTCTCTAGCCCTCGCCGCCCCTTGGGTTAGTTTGGCGGCCGTGCTCGTGAGCCGTGGCCGGCAGCCGCGTAATGTACGTGTGTCCGAGGTGGCGTACGTACGTTCATTCGTGGCTTGCCGGCTGGATCCACATCTCCCGTAGAACAGAAGCGGAGGACGAAAAATAGTAATCCATGTTGATGTTGGTCTGTTGCTTTCAGCCATTCTGTTAACACAATCATCATACACATCACATGGGCACTTGATAGACATCCTCTCGGTTTGTCGCTTGATGGATGCTGGCGATTTTACTTGTTTATCTTCATAATTGACCCGGTTTCGCTGCTCAATTTCAGCACAGATCATAGCCCACTTCCTATTCCAGTACTTCAATCTTTTTAGAGGAATATGTGGATGTACGTTGACGAAGAATGGGATGTGTTGACTTGGTTCCGACGGGTTGAGCTGGAAGCCACAACCAAGAGCACTAGTACTAAACCTTCCGTTCCATCCACTAGTAAATCTCAAGATAAGAAAGCCCCATCCATTACAGCATGGTCAGAAGAATTTAGAGGCCAACCCAACCCAAGACCACCACCGGAAATTTGGTGGTCAATCAAGTTAGGCACCGCGCGCAGACGCAATTGCTACCCGCACAAATCACCGCAGCCAATACGTAAACTTGCTTGCGATATGAACTCCACCTGCATGCACAAAAATGCAGCACTCGCTGCCTGTCACCCAGGTCTAACCTTGTTTATCGTAGCCATTCTATTCCTCCTGCACTTTTCACAGGTGATGGATGGCTAGCTAGTGTGCCACCAAACCGCACGGAAAAAGTTGGCATCTTTGCACATCTTCCAAGGGCTAACACCTGGTTACCCGCTTTTCCCCAGAAATCATAATACAAAAACACATGCTGGGGGACGTGCTCACACATGCACACAACTGAACAGAGAGGTTGGTGACATGGGAGAAATAAAATAATCTGAGGCACAAGAGAACCCATCCCAACAGGCCTGTTTCTCTTCAGAAACTTGACCACACCCCTCCCCAGAACAAACTCAGACCAACATCTCTCCGAGGCAGAGAACAAACCCACATGATCCGTCAAACACTCTTACCTAGAAGTTAATCAACTCCTCGAACCAAAACTTGAAAACAGAAAACCAAGAGAGAAAAATCGCAAAAAAGATATGGAAAAAGGAAGAAGGCCTGGGTGTGAATGAACTAATTTACTGGATAATACATGGGCGTCAAGGGGGTGCGTGTTGTCTTGTTGTTAGGGCTTGGATGACATCTCATTTCATTTCTTGCTATGGACAGTTGGGGTTCTTCCCTGGCCCCCCGTAGTAGAAGTAGGTGCCCCAGTCGCCATTGTTGTCGTTCTGCACGTCGTAGCAGTTGGACTGCTCGGTGAAGGAGCCGATCCCCCGCGGCGCCTTGAGGTTGTTGGACGAGTCCACCACCTGGATTTTCTTGAAGTAGCTCGACTTGCCGAACCCCTCCTCCGGGAAGTGGCCGCTGCCCATCTGGGTGGACGTGTGGCTGTCGTCGGGCTCCGTGTTCACCACCTCGCCGCCCCACTCGATCATCGACGCGCTGTCCGCCAGGTATGAGAAGAGGAACGACGGCCAGTAGCCCAGCACGTAGTCGTTGCCGAACTGCAACCACCTAATTTTCGGGAGAGGGAGATAGAGAGAGTGGGGGAGGGAGATGGTGGAGAAGACCGTGGCCGTGCGCCGGGGGGGCGGGGGTG
>LR738710.1:432234810-432313891 GCA_902687465.1 Secale cereale | reverse complement strand
ATATATAATCCCTCTCGAAGTGTTGCTCCTTCCTCCTCTTCTACTCTGGCATCGTCTACCTCTAGACGGCATGGCATTGCTGGATCAACAGTGTCGTATGTGTGCAATCCACGGAGGGATTGTACGTTCGATTATTGTTTGAGGGAACTGTTTGTGGGACGAAAGGAACGTCGAGATGATTTTCATCAACTCTTCTTTCGCTGCAACTCATATGTTGGTAAGAGCGGATCTAACTTTGTATTATTTTCATAGTGATCCTCGAAATTAGATTCGTCGAACAATTTTTTTTCTACTACGTTTCCCAACAAGTATATAATAGTAAATGTGACTCAAAATCACCTTTTGTCATGTAATAATTGTAATTTAGCATTTTCTCTGTTAATTGGAGGGGGGGGACGTGAAAGCATATCTAAATGTTGTAAAATATATATATATATATATATATATATATATATATATATATATATATATATTAGTTGTGAGTCGAGTGCGGCATTTCGGTGCCCAGGTGCATCTGCACCTTGACATAAAACAATTCGTAACAAATTAAAAAAATTCAAAAAAATTCCAATTTTTTTGGGTGATAGATAATTTGATGCATGAGGTCCGCTCCAAATTTCATAACATTTTGAAAATTGGAGCGTACCTCACGCATCAAATTGTATACCACCAAAAGAATTGGAATTGTTTGAATTTTTCTAGTATTTATTTTGAATTTTTAGGTGAGCACGGGTGCAGATGAGCTCGGGTGCAGAAATGGATTTTTGGTTGGGAGTCCTAGTATTTTATAGTAAGTTATGATTAAAAATTTATGAAGAATACGCGTAAGGGGAATAATGATTGTTCGCCAAATTGACTCTCTCTCCTAACATCTATGCAAATATCCAAAAAAATATTTTTCTAGTGACCATGTGAAAACTTTACCAATTCAAAGTTTCCCCGCACATTAGTTTAAGATATATACCAATACATATAAATTAAAATCATCTTTTGTTGGTAATAATTGTAATTTACTTTTTCCTTGGCTATTTAAGAGGGGAAAACGAAAGAATATCTAAATATTATCACAATGTACTAAAAATTGGCCAAGTGTCCTAGGATTGCTACAATAGGTTATGATAAAAATAGAGCGGCGTTTGGGCTCGTGGGCTCAGATGAGCCTATGATAAAAAGAGAGCGGTGTTCTGGCTCCCGGACTCAGATGAGGCCCGCCCGTGAACAGTAAATTCGGTGTAATTTAAGAAAATTTTAAAAAATCTGAATTGTTCTCTGGTGAAAGAATTTCAACGCATTTGGACATGTGAATAGCTCTTAGCAAAAAAGACAAATTTGAGGCCTATGGAAAAGTTTACTCTTTGTGCATTGTTCAAGCTGTTTTTTTTTCTGATAGCTACTCAGATGTTCGGATGAGCTGAAAAAATTGGCACGGACCTCACACACTCAAATATCTTCCATACAAAAAAAATGTTTTACTGTTCACTGGTTGTAGATGAGCCCGGGCTCAGAATTGGATTTTGGTTGATAAAAATCCGACTAATAGAAATGATCATTAACCATGTGGACTATCACCCATAACATCCCAGGAAAATAGCTACAACCCTTTTTCAGTGACCCCCAGATCATTTTTCCACTTTAAAATTTTACTAGAACTTAGTTTAACATTTTAATAAGGAATGCAAACTAAAATAACCATTTTTGTCCAATACAACTTATTTAGTATTTCTCCAACTTTTAGAAAGATTTTTTTAAAATAAAGTTCTCAAAAATTGTAAAGATTGGCATTGTGTCCTAATTCCATACATGAGCTTCCATGTCCAATTTTATTGTAGGTACCATGGCAGTTTATTTAATTTGACCATGGTAATTTTATTAATTAGACCATGGTAATTTTATCATAGATACCATGGCAATTTTATTTATTTAGAAATGGTAAATTTATTAATTAGGTCATTGCAATTTAAGTTTAGGTAGCATGGCAATTTTATTCCTTTAGACCATGGTAATTTTATTAATTATACCATGTTAGTTTTATTGTTGGGAGGATGTCAATTTTATTTTTGGTTCTCATGGAAAATTTAGGCCTTTTGTTTACTCTAAATCATGGAAATTTTGTAATTATATCTTAGTCACACGAGAAATGTAGATAGTTTTCCATCTCTTTTTCCAAGATGGAAAAGCAAAATACACACATTGCAATTTGCATTGCATTCACCCTCAAGCAAATGACAAAAAGACGAGCTGCGTACACAAGATTACTGTCATCTGTTTTTGTCACCCACCTTGCCCTGCAAGTAGCGGAGTACCTGTGGGATGGAGACCACGGCGGTGCCGCTGCCAGGCCTAGTGCAGAGCCTCGCGACTATCACGAGGTCCCGGAGCTCCGCCGCGTCGTAGGTGCTGCCGAGATCCGCGTCCACCATCCTCTGCATGGATCCGGCGAACCCTGGCTTCTGCACCCACCGCACGAGCTCCCCGTCGCCGCCCCCGGGCGACTGTCCGGTCACGAGCTCCAGGAGCAACACGCCGTACTGGAACACCAGCTCCATCCGCCTCTGCTGAATTCGCTCTGAAGAAAGAACACTCAGGCTCTAGTGTCAGTGTCAGTGCCATGCCAGACCTGTCAGACGAAGTGATGATAAAAATGGCCAAGAGAACCTTGGGCGTGGGATCCTTCCGAAGAGTCGTGACCGACGACACTGACGCCCGATACCTGAAACTTAGCACAAGTTAAGTTACTTGATCGATGTATTGGCATGCTGGGGCCGAGACACATAGCATCGTGAGCAACATACCAATGTGACTCACCTTGGCGACGAAATCAGCATCCATCATCACGTTGCTCGAGTTCACCGTCACGTGGAACACCGGAGGGTCGCAGAAGTAGTAGAGATACTCCTGAATCCACTCAAAATCAATCAAGAAAATAAATGTTGTTGTCTTTCTTGCGTCGTGTTGTAGCAGAAAGGATTACCAGGGCTGCTGCGACATCTATGGCAACCTGCAACCGGGTCCTCCAGTTGAGTGGCGTCCTAAGAGGATCTGTTCCAGCAGGATGCATCATCACATCAGTGTGGCAGCTTTAACTGAAGAGCACAAAGATACCCCTCAAGACTTTATTACTACAGTACCATGGAGGCATTCTTTCAGGCTCCTGTTCTCCATCTGATCAAACACCAGAAACCTGTAACAATAACAAGAAAGAGAAGATTAGTTGGGATAAGAGAAAAATACAGTAATAAAAATGGCGCGGTGGGTGAACCTGTTGTGTCCTTGTGAGAAGCCGCGGAGCCTGACGACGTGTCGGTGGTTGAGGCGGCCGAGCAGCTGCAGCTCCCGGTAGAAGGCGCCCTCCTGCCCTTCCTGGTCCGGACCGCCGCCCGCACGGCGCACCGTGGCAACGAGGCCATCAGCGAAGCGGGCGCGGTACGCCGTGCCGCGAGGCCCGCCTGTCTCGAGGGCCGTGCTGAAGCCGCTGGTGGCCGCCTCGATCTCGCTCGGCTTGAACCTCCTCACGAACGGCAGAGCAGCTGGTTTTCCGAAAGCAAAGCCACACAAAGAAGGATTTGGTACGCGTGCGCGAAATTCCCAAGGAAAAGAAGGCGGTGAGGATCGGAGAAGGAAGGGAGAGGGCGTACGCGTGCGGCCGAGCCGCTGGTGGAGGCAGCCCATGCCCATCCGTCTGGAGAGGTCGGCAGGCAGATGCAGACGGCGCCCCGGGATTGGTGCGCTTATTTGTTTCAGAGCAGAGGAGACAGGTACTCCAGTATGCAGCAGGCAGATGGTGATGGTGATGGAGGCCTCTGTTTTCTTGCTCTTGTTAATGGAGATCTTCAGGTACAACGAAATGGAGCGACGTCCCCAGATCGTCCTATCCTCTTCTGCCGTTGGTAAATTATTACTGTAGTTAAAACCGTGCTGCCCCAGCGAAAGCAGAGGTGCTCGAGTCGACTTGCTTTTGTGTCGGTCCCCATCCAGTCTCCCATTCGCGGCAAATTGTCATATTTTGATCTGTTGTGGCAACCAATTCACAGAATGAACTACCCACGAAACAATTTCACAGCCGTAACCCTTTTGTGTAGTGCCCGCCACGACGGCGCTGCACCCTACTGTGCAGCGCCTGCCTTCGAGGTGTTGCACGCCTGTCCACCGTGGCAGTCCCCTGGCCCGCACCCGGCCGTGCAACGCCTCACACTCAGGCGCCACACATTGTAATGTGCAGCGCCCCCGAGCCAGGCGCTGCACTACCACTTATCCAGCAGCCGCGCTGGACCCCCACTCCCCCACCCACACTCTCTCCCACTCCCCCACCCGAGCTTAGGCCCCTCTCCCACTCTCTTCCCCTCTCAAATCCTCGCTCAAATCTTGCTTATTTGAAGAATTTGTCCGTGGATTTCGGAGTCAAGCCCTCCATAAAGGTAATCACCTCCGATCCCCTTGTTTTGATCCAAGAAATGTTATCAAATTGCTCAAATATTGCTAGTTTTGCTTGGATCTAGTGATTTGAATGGAGAAGTGAGATTTAGTGATTTGGGGTGTTCTATGTGTGTTCTTATGGGTGTTCTTATGGGTGATGTTATCTTGTTGTTAGGGTTAGGTTATGGTTATGGTTAGGGTTATGTTTAGGGTTATGGTTAGGGTTATGGCTATGGTTGTTGTTTGATATATATATTAGGGTTTCCATTCTTTTGTTAATCTTTGCATTTAGTACTCATGAAAGCAATGTTACCTTGTGTTTTTGGAATGCTTATAGGGATGGGAAGAACATGTGTGTTTGTTCATCATGGGGACAAAGACGCCTTTTTGAAAGGAAATATTGAACCGGACCCGGATGAGCTTGACATTGTGTTTGATAGTAGTCCTAGCTATGCGGAGCTCTTGCAACAAGTTAGGAAATAATTGAATTGGATGGACCTTAGTGATATCGTTGAGTTGGAGGGAAGGCATAATGTAGGCTTTGGAATGCACTTCCGTTGGAAGACAATGCGCGTCAACTCGGAGCAACATTGGGTTGCATACAAGGAAACGGTGGCCGAATCACTTGACAAGGCTCTTGAGTTATTTGCAACGAAGAAGGTTGATTCAAGTTTGCATTTGGACTTGAACCGGGAACCTTCCCCTTTGGTTCATAGTAGCCCACCACCCTTGAAGCGAGATGAAATTGATGAACCTCCTTTGATCCAAGAAGTGCGTCAAACATTGAGTCCGTTTACAAACAACCAAGATGAAGCTTTGCAAGAGGAAGAGGACAATTATGATTATGCGGACGATGACAATGAAGTTGATCTCCATGCCAACAATGTGTGTGATCTCGACAAATATCATTTGCAAGAGACAATGGACCAATCCATCCCTTTTTCCCGTGCATATGCATCGAACTCGGATGACGATGGTCCCGATGAAGAAGTTGATGCGGAGGGGTTCACGGTGAAAGAGGCCGAAGCTTTCGAGAAGGTATTCCGTCGGGATCATCGGATTAAATTGTTCAAGGATGTTAGTCTCGCGGATGAAGCCGTGGTAGATGGTGGCCAATGTGTATCTCTCGGTGTTAGGCCAAGCTCTCACCGTGATATGGGTGACGACAACCGGATGGCTAAAGGGTCTAAGTTCGAGACCTTGTTGGAATTAAAGATATGGGTGGACAACTACTCGGTTACGCATTATCGTCCACACAAGGTGGTGCACTCGGACATCAATGTGCGCTACACGGTTGCATGTGCAAGTGAAGATGAAAAATGTCCATGGATTGTGCGTGCAAGACCATGGAAAGGAGGTCCAACTTGGCATGTAGTGAGTTGTGTGCCAACTCACATGTGCCAAGGCAAAAGGGTGGATGGCAAGATAATGTAGGTTTCCATCTAAAATAACATCTAACTCATCTAAAATAACATCCTAACTCATCTAAAATAACATCTGATACCATCTAACATAATGTAGGTTTCCAACATAGAAGAGTTTTTTCAATACATACTAACTAAACTAAGCCTACTTGAATACTAACTACACTAACATCATCCTCCCCCTCACCTAAATTCATCTAACTCATCTAAAATAATATCTAATACCATCTAACATAATGTAGGTTTCCAACATAGAAGAGTTTTTTCAATACATATTAACTAAACTAAGCCTACTTGAATACTAACTACACTAACATCATCCTCCCCCTCTCCTAAATTCATCTAACTCATCTAAAATAACATCTAATACCATCTAACATAATGTAGTTTTCAACGTAGAAGAGTTTTTTTTCAATACATACTAACTACACTAAGGTTACATATATCTTATAAATCATCTACAAATCACAAATCCCACATATGCAATATTCTAATCTAATCTAAAAAGGATTACACAAATCTTCCAAAAAAGAGAAAATGTATGGATAGAAAGAAGGGGATCGGAGGAGTGTACCTTGTAGGATCGAAGGGGGAAGAAATCCACGGACAAAAGCTTCAGATCTGAGGGTTTTTGGGATTGAGATTGAGAGAAGGGGAGGAGAGGATGCAGCAGCCGCCTGTAACTGCAAGGGTGGGGATTGGGCCTGCGTGCGGCGAAAGGATAAGTGGTAGTGCAGCACCTGGCTCGGGGGCGCTGCACATTGCAATGTGTGGCGCTTGAGTGGGAGGCGTTGCACGGCCGGGTGCAGGCCAGGGGACTGCCACGGTGGACAGGTATGCAACGCCTCTAAGGCAGGCGCTGCACAGAAGGGTGCAGCGCCGCCGTGGTAGGCGCTACACAAAAGGGTTACGGCTGTGAAATATTTTCGCGAGCAGTTCATTCTGTGAATTGCTTGCCACAACAGGTCAAAATAGTCAAATTTGCCCCCATTCGCCATGCAAGTTTCGAATCGAATCAAATCGAATCATAAAAAGCGAAGAAAATTCCTCTTAAGGCACCAACTACGAAGAGTGACAGTAGAATATGTGAATTGCATGATGTATTGCTCTCGTGCATATGCACATATATATGATGTACAATGGTGGGCCATGAACCTCAACTATATAAGGAACTAGGAGACGGGCTCAATACGTAATATGCACATAACATATATACTCAACACCCCCCTAAGTCGAAGCGGCACCGCGGCTGATGCAAAGACTGGACCGGAACTCCTTAAATGACGTTGTAGGCAAGCCCTTGATCATGATATCTGCAAATTGTTGGAAAGTAAGGACGCGTAAAACACTAATATGGCCAAGGACCACCTGCTCCCGAACAAAATGAATATCCAACATAATATGCTTGGTCCGTCGATGATGCACCGGGTTAGCGGAGAGGTAGACCGCCGAGATGTTGTCGCAGTAGACCACCGTAGCACGGTCAACAGCGCAAGAAGCAGCTGGCGAAGACACGAACACTCAGCGACGGCATTGGCCACCGCACGATACTCAGCCTCAGCACTGGAACGAGAGACCGTAGGTTGGCTCTTGTACGACCACGGGATAAGTGAGGGTCCAAGGTAGACACAATAGCCCGATGTGGAGCGACGAGTGTCAGGGTAGCCCGCCCAGTGAGCATCGGAGTAGGCGGTGAGGGCGGTGTCCGCAGAGGCGTGAAGCGTGACGCCAAGATTCATAGTGCCACAGACATAGCGGAAAATCCGCTTGACGGCAACCCAGTGAATGTCTCCCGGGGGCATGCATATGAAGACATACCTGCTGCACGGCATACTGGATTTTAGTCGAGTCAGAGTGGGGTACTGGAGAGCACCAATGATAGACCGATAGAAAACAACATCTGAAGCAGGAGAACCATCCGTGGCAGAAAGCTTGGCCTTCGTATCAACATGAGTGGCGTTGGGCTTGCAGTTAAGCATGCCGGCACAGTCCAGGAGCTCATGAGCGTACTTCTCCTGATGAAGAAAGAAACCATCCGGACGGCGCACCATGATACTTCTCGAGCTTGCGTTGTATTCCCTCGAAAAGAAAAGGGAGATGTAGCACAGTAGCGTAAGTATTTCCCTCAGTTTTTGAGAACCAAGGTATCAATCCAGCAGAAGACCACGCGCGCGCACAAACAAATAAGAACTTCGCCGCCAACGCGACAAGGGGTTGTCAATCCCTTTACGGTCACTTACGAAAGTGAGATCTGATAGAGATGATAGTTTATATTTTTTGGTATTTTTGGTTATAAGAACATAAAGTAAAAGCGGAAAAGTAAAGTAGATTGTAGATTGATATGTTGAGAATAGACCCGGGGGCCATAGTGTTCTCTAGTGGCTTCTCTCATGATAGCGTTATTCTAGGGCGGGTAAATAAATTACTGTCGAGCAATTGATAAATAAACGAATAATTATGAGACTATCTAGGCATGATCATTATATATAGGCATCACATCCGATACAAGTAGACCAAAACGATTCTGCATCTACTACTATTACTCCACACATCGACCCGCTATCCAGCATGTATCTAGTGTATTGAGTTCATAAGAACAGAGTAACGCCTTAAGCAAGATGACATGATGTAGAGGGATAAACTCAAACTTAGTGATATAAACTCCATCTTTTTATCCTCGATGGCAACAATACAATACGTGCCTTGCTGCCCCTACTGTCACTGGGAAAGGACACCGCAAGATTGAACCCAAAGCCAAGCACTTCTCCCATTGCAAGAACTATATATCTAGTAGGCCTAACCAAACCAATAATTCAAAGAGACTTGCAAGGATATTATAATCATACATAAAGAGTTCAGAAAAGAACCAAATATTTCTCATAGATAATCTTGATCATAAACCCACAATTCATCAGATCTCGACAAACACATCGCAAAAAGAGATTACATCGAATAGATCTCCTCGAAGACCGAGGAGAACTTTGTATTGATATCCAAAGAGAAAGAAGAAGCCATCTAGATACTAGCTATGGCCCCGAAGGTCCGTGGTAAACTACTCACAACTCATGGTGAGGCGATCATGATGATGTCAAAGGACTCCGTGGAAGATCCCCCTCCGGCGGAGCTCAGAAACAGGACCCAAGATGGGATCTCACGAGAACAGAAGGTTGCGGCGGTGGAACTAGGGTTTTCTGTGTTGTTCCGATAGTTTCGGTGTACGTAGGTATATATAGGAGGAAGGAGGGCACCGGGGGCTAAACGTGGGGCCCACGAGGCAGGGGGCGCGCCCCCACCCTCGTGGGCGCCACGTGTGCCCTACTCCGTGGTTCTCAAGTCTCCCGTGCGTGACTTTCTCCAAATATATCTCTCCCGAAGGTTTCATTCCGTTTGGACTCCGTTTGATATTCCTTTACTGTAAAACCTTGAAATAGGGAAAAAACAGCAATCTGGACTGGGCCTTTGGGTTAGTAAGTTAGTCTCAGAAATAATATAAAATTGTATAACAAAGCCCATTAAACATCCAAAACAACATAAATAATAGCATGGAACAATAAAGAATTACAAATACGTTGGAGATGTATCAAGCATCCCCAAGCTTAATTTCTGCTCGTCCTCGAGAAGGTAAATGATAAAAACAGAATTTTTGATGTGGAATGCTAACCAACATAGTTTTTCAATGTAATTCTCTTAATTGTGGCATGAATGTTCAGATCTGAAAGATTCAAGACAGAAGTCTATATTGACATAAGAAACAATAATACTTCAAGCATACTAACAAGGCAATCATGTCTTCTCAAAATACTATGGCTAAAGAAAGTTATCCCTACAAAATCATATGGTCTGGTTATGCTCCCTCTTCATCACACAAAAAATTCATATCATGCACAACCCCGATTTCAGCCAAGCACTTGTTTTCATACTCTATTCTTTCAAACATTTCAACTTTCACGCAATACATGAGCGTGAGCCATGGACATAGCACTATGGGTGGAATAGAGAGGTGGTTGTGGAGAATACAAAAAGGAGGGAGATAGTCTCACATCGACCAGGTGTATCAACGGGCTATGGAGATGCCCATCAATAGATATCAATGTGAGTGAGTAGGGATTGCCATGCAACGGATGCACTAGAGCTAAAAATATATGAAAGCTCAACAAAAGAAACTAAGTTGGTGTGCATCCAACTTGCTTGCTCATGAAGACCTAGGGCATTTGAGGAAGGCCATCGTTGGAATATACAAGCCATGTTCTATAATGAAAATTCCCACTAGTATATGAAAGTGACTAAACATGAGACTCTCTATCATGAAGAACATGGTGCTACTTTGAAGCACACGTATGGAAAATGATAGTAGCAATTGTCCCTTCTCTCTTTTCTCTCATTTTTTTGGAGGGGCTTTCTCCTTTTTTTATTTAGCCCCTCCCTATTTTTTTGGGCCATCTCTTTTTTTATTGGCCTTTCCTCACATGGGACAATGCTCTAATAATGATGATCATCACACTTTTATTGATTTACAACTCGATATTACAACTCGATACTAGAACAAAGTATGACTCTATATGAATGCCTCCGGTGGTGTACCGGGATGTGCAATGAATCAAGAGTGGCATGTACGAAAAATTGTGCATGGTGGCTTTGCCACAAATACTATGTCAACTACATGATCATGCATGGCAATATGACAATATGAAGCGTGTCATATGAACGGAACGGTGGAAAGTTGCATGGCAATATATCTCAGAATGGCTATGGAAATGCCATGATAGGTAGGTATGGTGGCTGTTTTGAGGAATATATATGGTGGCTGTTTTGAGGAAGGATATATAGTGGGTGTATGGTACCGGCGAAAGTTGCGCGATACAAGAGAGGCTAGCAATGGTGAAAGGGTGAGAGTGCGTATAATCCATGGACACAACATTAGTCATAAAGAACTCATATACTTATTGCAAAAATCTATGAGTCATCAAAACAAAGCAATCAGCACATGCTCCTAGGGGGGAGGTTGGTAGGAGTTAACCATCGCGCGCACCCGACCTCCACACAAAGGTTGACACTTTACAAATACCTCATGCTCTAACTTCGTCACATAGCGGTTCACCATACGTGCATGCTACGGGAATCACTAACCTTAACACAAATATTTCTCAATTTCATAATAAATCCACTAGCATGACTCTAATATCACTATCCTCATATCTCAAAACAATTATCAGGCATCCAACTTCTCATCATATTCAATGCACTTAGTGTGAAAGTTTTTACTACATTGATATTGGATGTCTATCATGTGAAGACTAGTTTTATAGCCTAAGCACATTACCATGTTTTTTTAATATACTCTCAAATGGATATAAGTGAAGCATGAGAGTTCAACAATTTCTTCAAAATATTATCACCACCGTGGTCTAAATGATATAAGTGAAGTTCTAGAGCAAAAACTGTTCAACTCAAAAGATATAAGCGAAGCACATAGAGTGTTCTAACAATTCTTAGGCCATATTTAACTCTCTCAAATAGGTGTGTCCAGCAAGGATAATTGTGGCAACTAACAAGCAAAGACTCAAATTATACAAGACACTCCAAGTAAAATACATATCATGTGGTGAATAAAAATATAGCTTCGAGTATAGTTACCGATGGATGAAAACGAAAGAGGGGATGCCTTCCCGGGGCATCCCTAAGCTTAGGCTTTTGCTTGTCCTTGAATTGTACCTTGGGGTACCATGGGCATCCCCAAGCTTCGGATCTTGCCACTCTTTGTTCCATAGTCCATCAAAGCAGTACTCAAAACTTGAAAACTTCACAACACAAAACTTAGACAAAAATCTCGTGAGCTCCGTTAGTATAAGAAAGCAAACCACTATCAAAGGTACTGCAATGAATTCATTATTTGTTTATATTGGTGTTAAACCTACTATATTCCAACTTCTCTATGATTCATACTTCCCAATACTTCTCATAGATGCATTGAAATAAGCAAACAACACACGAAAAACAGAATCTGTCAAAAACAGAATAGTCTGTAGTAATCTGCAGTTTTCGCATACTTTTGTAACTCCAAAAAATTCAAACTAAATTGGTAATATTAATCATCTTCAAAAAGAATCAACTAAATAGCATGCTACAGTAAAATCTGGTGATCATTCTAGCGAGCGCTAACGATTCTGTTTTTCACAGCAATATCACATAAACTTCACACAAGTCTTCTCAAAGGTTCTACTTGGCACAAACACTAAACAAAACACAAAACCACATCTAAACAGAAGCTAGATGAAATATTTATTCCTAAATAGAAGCAAAAACAAAATAAAATAAAATTGGGTTGCCTCCCAACAAGCGCTATCGTTTTACGCCCCTAGCTAGGCACGATACATGGATATATTTAGGTATTGCCATCTTTGGAAGGAAATTCTTTAATTAAGCACTTGTGATTCTTAGGCACTTCTTTATCCCTATTGATAATCAAATTTTTGGGCAAGGAATCAAGAAATTCTAAAGTGTCAAAAGGGTCTCTTGCAAAAGTAAGAAAATTAGGGTGAACACTTACGGATTTGAGATCCGCGATTCCTTTACTAGATGTTTCACCCTTATCTTGAGGAACATATATGAACTTAGATATTTTAGTGGTAGAAGTATTTGGAGTAATTTTTATAGCAGAAAGAGCAGAACCCACATTAGTCATAATATCTTCAAGGTTATTGATTCTAATAGAATCCTGATCTATCTTTTCTTCAATTATGAGTTCCTTTTCCTTAAGATTTTTCAGAACAACTCCTACCTTGGATCCATATTGGGTAATTTCATTATGGATTTTTCTATCCAAGTTCTCTACCATTTCTACCATAGCAACTTTGTTTTCAACGATTTCTAACCTTTGCATAACATGCTGCAAAGTTAAAACGGTCCCATTAACCATAAGAGGTGGCGAGCCAAATAATTCAGTCATTGCATTATAAGAATCAAAAGTATGGCTACCGAAGAAATTTCCTCCGGTAATGGTATCTAAGATAAATCTATTCCACAGAGTTATGCCAACATAAAAATTGTGAAGAAGCACGGAAGTGGAAAGCTTCCTATTAGATCTATTTTGAGCATTGCAAATTCTATACCAGGCATCTTTTAAGTTTTCTTCCTCCCTTTGTTTAAAGTTGAGAACCTCACTCTCGGGAGTGTTGATAATGATAGGTGTGCTAGACATGATGACAAGCAAGCAAGCAACACACACAAGCAAATAAGAAGCAAGCGAATGATAAACACACGACAGAGGAAGGGCGAATAAAACGGCAAGGGTGAAGTGGGGGAGAGGAAAACGAAAGGCAAAAAATGTAATGCGAAGGATAAGGGTTTGTGGTAGGTACTTGGTATATGACTTTTGCGTAAGCCTCCCCGGCAACAGCGCCAAAAATTCTTCTTGCTACTTCTCGAGCTTGCGTTGTATTCCCTCGAAGAGGAAAGGGAGATGCAGCACAGTAGCGTAAGTATTTCCCTCAGTTTTTGAGAACCAAGGTATCAATCCAGTAGGAGACCACGCGCAAGTCCCTCGCACCTGCACAAACAAATAAGAACTTTGCAGCCAACGTCATAAGGGATTGTCAATCTCTTTACGGTCACTTACGAAAGTGAGATCTGATAGAGATGATAGTTTGATATTTTTGGTATTTTTGATTATAAGAACAGAAAGTAAAAGCAGAAAAGTAAAGTAGATTGTAGATTGATATGTTGTGAATAGACCCGGGGGCCATAGTGTTCTCTAGTGGCTTCTCTCATGATAGCGTTATTCTACGGCGGGTAAACAAATTACTATCGAGCAATTGATAGAAAAGCGAATGATTATGAGACTATCTAGGCATGCTCATTATATATAGGCATCACGTCCGAGACAAGTAGATCAAAATGATTCTGCATCTACTACTATTACTCCACACATCGACCGCTATCCAGCATGCATGTAGTGTATTGAGTTCATAAGAACAGGGTAACTCCTTAAGCAAGATGACATGATGTAGAGGGATACTCAAACTTAGTGATATAAACCCCATCTTTTTATCCTCGATGGCAACAATACAATACGTGCCTTGCTGCCCCTACTGTCACTGGGAAAGGACACCGTAAGATTGAACCCAAAGCCAAGCACTTCTCCCATTGCAAGAACTATAGATCTAGTAGGCCAAACCAAACCAATAATTCGAAGAGACTTGCAAGGATATTATAATCATACATAAAGAGTTCAGAAAAGAACCAAATATTTCTCATAGATAATCTTGATCATAAACCCACGATTCATCGGATCTCGACAAACACACCGCAAAAAGAGATTACATCAAATAGATCTCCTCGAAGACCGAGGAGAACTTTGTATTGAGATCCAAAGAGAGAGAAGAAGCCATCTAGATACTAGCTATGGACCCGAAGGTCTGTGGTAAACTACTCACAACTCATGGTGAGGCGATGTTGATGATGTAGAAGGACTCCGTGGAAGATCCCCCCTCCGGCGGAGCTCCGGAACAGGCCCCAAGATGGGATCTCACGGGAACAGAAGGTTGCGGCGGTGGAACTAGGGTTTTCTCTGTTGTTATGATAGTTTCGGGGTACGTAGGTATATATAGGAGGAAGGAGGGCACCGGAGGCCAAACGTGGGGCCCATGAGGCAGGGGGCGCGCCCTATATGGGGGCCGCCCTACCCTCGTGGGCGCCATGTGTGCCCTACTCCGTGGTTCTCAAGTCTCCCGTGCATGATTTTCTCCAAAAATATCTGTCCCAAAGGTTTCATTCCGTCTGGACTCCGTTTGATATTCTTTTTTTGTAAAACCCCGAAACAGGCAAAAAACAGCAATCTGGACTGGGCCTTTGGGTTAGTAGGTTAGTCCCAAAAATAATATAAAAGTGTATAACAAAGCGCATTAAACATCCAAAACATCATAAATAATAGCATGGAACAATAAAAAATTATTGATACGTTGGAGACGTATCACACCACCTCGACACCGAGGAAGTAGTGCAAAGGACCCAAGTCCTTGATGGCGAACTCAGCGCGAAGATGAGCCGTGAGCTGACTGAGGAGACCAGCCGTACATGCCGTCAGGATGATGTCGTCGACACAGAGCAGCAAGTAGGCCATGTCAGAGCCCTGATGATAGACGGGAGCGAGGCGTCTGAGCGGTTAGAGCGGAATCCAAGCTGGTGGAGAAATGTCACGATTCGCTGGTACCAAGCGCGCTGAGCCTGCTTAAGTTCGTATAAGAACCGCGAGAGCAGGCACACCTGGTCAGGAAGCGCCGGGTCAACAAACCCGATGGGCTGCTGGCAGAAGATCTGCTCCTCGAGGTGACCATGGAGGAAGGCGTTGGAGACATCCATCTGGTGCACCGGCCAAGCACGGGAGACTGCAAGGTGAAGAACCGTGCGAATTGTGCCGGGCTTGATGACTGGAGCGAAAGTGTTGGTGAAGTCGATGCCAACATGCTGTCGGAAGCCATGAACGACCCAACGTGCTTTATAGCGATCAAGGGTACCATCAGGACGGAGCTTGTGTTTGAAGACCCACTTCCCGGTAATCACATCGGCGTGCCGGGGACGGGGAACAGGCTGCCACGTCATGTTGCGTAACAGGGCGTCAAACTCCTCTTGCATCGCAGCCATCCAGAGTGGGCCACGAAGAGCGGCTCAAACGGAGGACGACAACGGTGACGACTTAGAGGTGGACGCCGCATGGACATAGTCATCCAAGGCGTAGCGCGAGCTCGAGCGAATAACGCCCGTATGGGGGCGGGTGACCGGACCAGCCACGGGCGCCGGGGGCGCCAAGGGGGCCGGAGGGGAGGGGTGGGGGCACGGGCGCCGAGGGGGCCTAGGGCGCCAACATCGGGGGCACCGAGGGGCGCGCTTCAAAGCCGTGGGGCGGGCCAAGAGAGGCGCGCTAGCGCCCTAGGAGTGGCGGCGAGGAGCCCGCGTCACCGGTGGCAGGAGGAACAACCGGGGGTACCTGCTGAAACGGAAACACATGCTCATCAAAGTAAACGTGCCGGGAAGTGAAGACACGGTGGGAGACGGGATCGTTGCACCGATATCCCTTAGAGTTAGAGGGGTAGTCGATGAAGATGGAAGCGACAGAACGAGGTGCGAGTTTGTGAGGAGTGGAGTCGGTGGTGCTAGGATAGCAAAGGCACCCGAAAATACACAAGCCATCATAAGATGGGGACGTACCGAAGAGAAGATGGTGAGGTGCATAGTTCCATCGGGGTGGCAGGGGCGAAGGTTAAGGAGAAGTGAAGCAGTAGCGAGTGCGTCCATCCAGAAGGGAGGCGGCAGATTAGCATGGAACATAAGCATATGGATGCAATCATTTAGAGTGTTAAGGACGCGTTCAGCTCGACCGTTCTGCTGTGAAGTATACAGACATGTTAGTCGAAAAACTGTACCGTGGTGCGACAAAAAAGTGTGGAAAGTAAGGTTGTCGAACTCTTTTCCATTTTCAGTCTGAAGAGCAAGGATGGGATGCCCAAACTGCGTGCTGACATAGGAGTAAAAGGCCGTCAAAGTGGAGAGTGCATCCGACTTTTGTCGTAAAGGAAACGTCCACACATAGTGAGAATAATCATCATGGATAGCTAGATAATATAAATAGCCCGAGTTACTAGGAACCGCAGAGGTCCACACATTGCTATGAATTAACTGAAAAGGAAAAGAAGCTATGGTGGTGGAGTTATTAAACGGGAGGCAAACATGTTTGCCGAAACGACAGGCATGACAGGTGTGGTCCTCTATATTATTACAACTTAAACTGAAACTCCTAAGAATATGACAAAGTGTGACGGGGTTGGGATGACCCAGACGAGCGTGCCAGAGATCGACACCGGCGAAGAGAGCAACTGTTGCGGTGGTGGAGGTGGACGACGGATGCACCGGATAGAGCTCGTTGAGGTTGTCACATCGGTGAAGTACCATCCTGGTTCGAGCGACCTTGACACAAAAATCAAGCTCATCAAATTCAACAGTAACAGGATTTTCACGAGTTAAACAACGAACGGAAACAAGGTTCTTAATAAGATGAGGTGACACAAGTATGTTAGACAAAGTAATAGGCATGGAATTAGAAGAAAAATAAGTGTGCCCGACATGTGTAATAGGGAGTGTGGAGCCGTCGCTGACAATGATACGACAGTCGGTGGTGATGGGAGTGGAGGAGGCAAGATTACCAGGATGAGCAAACATGTGAGCTGTAGCCCCAGTGTTCATGTACCAATCACCGTCGCCAGTGTAGTTGTTCGGCATAGGCGCGGTGTGCAGCGCAGCGAGGAGCGCCGGATCTCAAGGCATCGGCGGCAGGGCCGGTGAGGGCGGCGGCGGGGCCATAGGGAGACCGTAGGCACCGCTCAGCTGCGGTGGTGTGTATCCGCCGTACGGCTACGGAGCTGCGTAGTACGCCTGATGCGCTGTCGGGCATGGCACGAGAAGGGTCGGTGCAGGATCCCGTGGTAGCATGGTGTAGGCATGGACAACACCGGTCCATGGGTTGTAGCCGGAGGCCCACGGAGGGAGCACCTGTAACTGCTGCTGATGGGGCTAGCCGGTGCCCTGCGGCTGCTGTTGCTGACCGCCGTGGCGGCCCCCGCGGCGCCGCTCGGGGGAGGGGCGGGCGGACCATAGGGCAGCGGGGGCGCCAGGTACGGCGGCGCGGCCGGGCGGCTGGAGGCGCTGAGGGTCTGTCGTGGGTGGTGTCGGCGGCGAGGGCGGTGTGGATGGCCCGTGCCTTCACCTGCTTCATCCGCCACTCCTCCAAGCGGAGGTACGCAGCGAACTTGGCGAAGGACGGGTTGGGGATGAGGCTGAGGTTCGCCGCGGCGTTGCCGAAGTCCTCGTTGAGCCCGGCGGTGAGCGTGCTGAGGAGGAGGTCATCATCAATCTTCGCACTAATATCACGGAGCTCGTTAGCGGGAGTCTTCAGGCGGCGACAATAGTCGTCGACAGAGGTGTTGTCCTGGTGACACCCAAAAAACTCTTGCTGCAAAAAAAAAACGCGACACTGGAGCTGGTTGTCGGTGAAGAGCCCGTTCAGCTTGGTCCACATGGCGCAGGCATCGTTGCCGCCTGCCACGACCGTCTGGAAGAGGTCCGGCGAGGTGGTGAGGAAGAACCAGCGGATGATGGTGGTGTCGATGGTGGACCAGTCATGGAACTCGGGGATGAGGCTGGAGTCCGCGGTGCTGTCCACGTGGTCGACGAGGTGATAATCCTCGAACACGAGGGAAAAATACGTCTTCCACGTGTAGTACGAGGAGTCTGCCTGCGAGAGATGAACCGACACCCACTTGAAGATGTTGAGGTTGAGAATGTCATTGACGTAGGGAGGGTTGGCATCGGCGAACGGGTTGGAGTTGGTGGACGCGGAGGAGGTGACGGACAACATGGCGGGAATGGGACGGCGCGGGCGACTCGGACGGCTGCAGCAGACGGCTTGGCTGAGTTGGACGAGGACGGCGGTTGGCTTGGCTAGGTAGGCGGCTGGCTCGACTCGATAGGCGGCAGGGCGGCTGGCGGGACATGCGGCTGGGCCATCGAGGCAAGGCTGGCTAGTAGGCGGCTGGCTGGTCGGGCGATGCAGCGAAGTAGAGTGGGCGAGTAGATGGGTAAGCGGGCGAGCGGATCGGGTGGCGCGCACGCGGAGGAGTTGGGCGGGGCGTGCGACACGAGCTGGCAAGCGGGAGGGCTGGTGAGCGGGCCGGGTGGCGCGCGCGCGAGGGAGTTGGGCGAGGTGGGCGACGCGGCTGGGTAGCGCGCGACAGAGAGGAGAGGCTGATGTCTACTACACAACCTTCTTCTTGTAGACGTTGTTGGGCCTCCAAGTGCAGAGGTTTGTAGGACATTATCAAATTTCCCTCAAGTGGATGAGCTAAGGTTTATCAATCCGCGGGAGGCGTAGGATGAAGATGGTCTCTCTCAAGCAACCCTGCAACCAAATAACAAAGAGTCTCTTGTGTCCCCAACACACCCAATACAATGGTAAATTGTATAGGTGCACTAGTTCAGCGAAGAGATGGTAATACAAGTGCAATATGGATGGTAGATATAGGTTTTTGTAATAAGAAAGTATAAAAACAGCAAGGTAGAAAGTGGTAAACGTGAGCACAAACGGTAGTGCAATGATAGGAAACAAGGCCTAGGGTTCATACTTTCACTAGTGGAAGTTCTCTCAACAAGGATAACATAATTGGATCATATTACTAGCCCTCAACATGCAACAAAGAGTCACTCCAAAGTCACTAATAGCGGATAACAAACGAAGAGATTATGGTAGGGTACGAAACCACCTCAAAGCTATTCTTTCCGATCGATCTATTCAAGAGTCCGTAGTAACGTTCAATCTATCATAGAGTTCGTACTAGAATAACACCTTAAGATACAAATCAACCAAAACCCTAATGTCAGCTAGATACTCCAATGTCACCTCAAGTATCCGTGGGCATGATTATACAATATGCATCACACAATCTCAGAAACATCTATTCAACCAACACAAAGAACTTCAAAGAGTGCCCAAAAGTTTCTACCGGAATGTTAAGACGAAAATGTGTGCCAACCCCTATGCATAGATTCCCAAGGTCACGGAACCCGCAAGTTGATCACCAAAACATACATCAAGTGAATCACGTGATATCCCATTGTCACCATAGATAAGCACATGCAAGACATACATCAAGTGTTCTCAAATTCTTAAAGACTCAATCCGATAAGATAACTTCAAAGGGAAAACTCAATCCATTACAAGAGAGTAGAGGGGGAGAATCATCATAAGATCCAACTATAATAGAAAAGCTCGCGGTACATCAAGATCGTGCCATCTCAAGAACACAAGAGAGAGAGAGATCAAACACATAGCTACTAGTACATACCCTCAGCCCCGAGGGTGGACTACTCCCTCCTCGTCATGGAGAGCGCCGGGATGATGAAGATAGCCACCGGTGAGGGTTCCCCCCTCCGGCAGGGTGCTGGAACTGGGTCTAGATTGGTTTTCGGTGGCTACAGAGGCTTTCGGCGGCGGAACTCCCGATCTAGGTTAATTTTTGAAGGTTTCAGTATTTATAGGATTTTTTGGCGTAGGGCACAAGTCAGGGGGCCCTCCGGGCCGTCCACGAGACAGGGCGGCGCCACCACCTGCCCAGGGCGCGCCCCCACCCTCGTGGGCAGCACGTGGCTCTCCTGACCCAACTCTTTACTTTGGGGGCTTCTTTTGGTTCAAAAAAATCATCAAAAATTGGCACGTCAATTGGACTCCGTTTGATATTCCTTTTCTGTAAAACTCAAAACAAGGAAAAACAGAAACTGGCACTGGGTTCTAGGTTAAGAGGTTAGTCCAAAAAATCATATAAAAGTGTATATAAAAGCCCATAAGACATCCTAGAAGGATAATATAATAGCATGGAACAATGAAAAATTATAGATACGTTGGAGACGTATCAAGCATCCCCAAGCTTAATTCCTGCTCGTCCTCGAGTAGGTAAATAATAAAAACAGAATTTTTGATGTGGAATGCTAACCAACATAGTTTTTCAATGTAATCCTCTCAATTTTGGCATGAATGTTCAGGTCTGAAAGATTCAAAACCAAAAGTCTATATTGACATAAGAAATAATAATACTTCAATCATACTAACAAAGGAATCATGTCTTCTCAAAATACTATGGCTAAAGAAAGTTATCCCTACAAAATCATATAGTCTGGCTATGCTCCCTCTTCATCACACAAAATATTCATATCATGCACAACCCCGATTACAACCAAGCACTTGTTTTCATACTATATTCTTTCAAACATTTCAACTTTCACGCAATACATGAGCGTGAGCCATGGACATAGCACTATGGGTGGAATAGAGAGGTGGTTGTGGAGAAGACAAAAAGGAGGAAGATAGTCTCACATCGACTAGGCGTATGA
The DNA here is from genome assembly GCA_902687465.1 of Secale cereale. Taxonomy (NCBI): domain Eukaryota; kingdom Viridiplantae; phylum Streptophyta; class Magnoliopsida; order Poales; family Poaceae; genus Secale; species Secale cereale. The sequence goes on along the minus strand of LR738710.1, from coordinate 432,293,123 downwards.
ACGGGCTATGGAGATGCCCATCAATAGATATCAATGTGAGTGAGTAGGGACTGCCATGCAACGGATGCACTAGAGCTAAAAATGTATGAAAGCTCAACAAAAGAAACTAAGTGGGTGTGCATCCAACTTGCTTGCTCACGAAGACCTAGGGCATTTGAGGAAGCCCATCGTTGGAATATACAAGCCAAGTTCTATAATGAAAATTCCAACTAGTATTTGAAAGTGACTAAACATGAGACTCTCTATCATGAAGAACATGGTGCTACTTTGAAGCACAAGTGTGGAAAAAGGTAGTAGCAATTGTCCCTCTCTTTTTTTTGGGCCCCCTTTTTTTGGCCTTTCTCTTTTTTTGGGAGGGGCTTTCTTTATTTAGCCTTTCCTCACATGGGACAATGCTCTAATAATGATGATCATCACACTTTCATTGAATTACAACTCGATACTAGAACAAAGTATGACCCTATATGAATGCCTCCGACAGTGTACCGGGATGTGCAATGAATCAAGAGTGACATGTATGAAAAATTATGCATGGTGGCCTAGCCACAAATACGATGTCAACTACATGATCATGCATGGCAATATGACAATATGAAGCGTGTCATATGAACGGAACGGTGGAAAGTTGCATGGAAATATGACAATATGAAGCGTGTCATATGAACGGAACGGTGGATAGTTGCATGGCAATATATCTCGGAATGACTATGGAAATGCCATGATAGGTAGATATGGTGGCTGTTTTGAGGAAGGTATATGGTGGGTGTATGGTACCGGCGAAAGTTGCGTGGTACAAGAGAGGCTAGCAATGGTGGAAGGGTGAGAGTGCGTAATATCCATGGACTCAACATTAGTCAAAAGAACTCATATACTTATTGCAAAAATTTACGAGTCATCAAAACAAAGCAATCAACGCATGCTCCTAGGGGGAGGTTGGTAGGAGTTAACCATCGCACGCCCCCAACCTCCACACAAAGGTTGACAAATACCTCATGCTCTAACTTCGTCACATAGCGGTTCACCATACATGCATGCTACGGGAATCACTAACCTAAACACAAGCATTTCTCAATTTCATAATAACTCCACTAGCATGACTCTAATATCACTATCCTCGTATCTCAAAACAATTATCATGCATCCAACTTCTCATCATATTCAATGCACTTAGTGTGAAAGTTTTTACTACATTGATATTGGATGTCTATCATGTGAAGACTAGTTTTATAGCCTAAGCACACTACCATGATATTTAATAGACCCTCAAATGGATATAAGTGAACAATGAGAGTTCAACAATTTCTACAAATATAATCACCGCCGTGCTCTAAAAGATATAAGTGAAGCACTAGAGCAAAACTATTTAACTCAAAAGGTATAAGTGAAGCACATAGAGTGTTCTATCAATTCCTAGGCCTTATTTAACTCTCTCAAATAGGTGTTTCCAGCAAGGTTAATTGTGTCAAACTAACAAGCATAGACTCAAATTATACAAGACGCTCCAAGTAAAACACATATCATGTGGTGAATAAAAATATAGCTCCGAGTATAGTTACCGATGGATGAAGACGAAAGAGGGGATGCCTTCCCGGAGCATCTCCAAGCTTAGGCTTTTGGTTGTCCTTGAATTTTACCTTGAGATTCCATGGGAATCCCCAATCTTTGGCTCTTGCCACTCTTTGTTCCATAGTCCATCAAAGCAATACTCAAAACTTGAAAACTTCACAACACAAAACTTAGACAAAAATCTCGTGTGCTCCGTTAGTATAAGAAAGCAAACCACTACTCAAAGGTACTTCAATGAATTCATTCTTTGTTTTATATCGGTGTTAAACCTACTGTAATCCAACTTCTCTATGGTTCGTACTTCCCAATACTACTCATAGATGCATTGAAATAAGCAAACAACAAACGAAAAACAGAATCTGTCAAAAACAGAATAGTCTGTAGTAATCTGCAGGTTTTGCATACTTCTGTAACTCCAAAAAATTCAAACTAAATTGATAAACGTGAGGAATTTGTCTAATCATCTGCAAAAATAATCAACTAAATAGCACGCTCTATTAAAATCTGGTGACCATTCTAGCGAGCGCTAACGATTCTATTTTTCACAGCAAGATCATATAAACTTCACACAAGTCTTCCCAAAGGTTCTACTTGGCACAAACACTAACTAAAACACAAAGCCACATCTAAACAGAAACTATATGCAATATTTATTCCTAAACAGAAGCAAAAACAAAGAAACTAAAATAAAGTTGGGTGCCTCCCAACAAGCGCTATCGTTTAATGCCCCTAGCTAGGCATAATGATGCTCACCTAAAAGATAAGAATTGAAACATAACGGGAGCATCATGAAGCATATGACTAGCACATTTAAGTCTAAACCAATTCCTATGCATAGGGATTTTGTAAGAAAACAACTTATGGTAACGATAATCAACTAGCATAGGAAAACAAAACAAGCATAGCTTCAAGATTTTAAGCACATAGAGATGAAACTTGATATTATTCCAATATGTAGAAGCATAAGATACTCTCTCATAATAATTTTCAGTAGCATCATGAATGAATTCAACAATATAACCAGCACATAAAGCATTCTTTTCATGATCTACTTGCATAGAAATTTTACTACTCTCCACACAAGCAAAATTCTTCTCATTCATAGTAGTGGGAGCATCATAAGAGACTTGAATACTATAGATTGTTTCCACATTAAAACAGTAATGTTCAAAAAAGGGTAATCATAATCATGACAAGCTTTATAAACATAATCATCACTACTTTTTATAGCATAAGTTCCATCACAATAATTATCATAAATAGGAGGCATGATTTCATCATAATAGCTTTGCTCATCAAAACTTGGGAGGCTAAAAATATCATCTTCATCAAACGTAGCCTCCCCAAGCTTGGGCAAACATTAATTGCAGAAAATAAATTCTCAAATATATCATTCTCATCAAACATAGCATCCCCAAGCTTGGGCCTTTTCATATCATAAGCATAATCACTCTCATCATTAATAGTATGGATAGCACCGATAGTATAGCAATTATCATCATCACGATGAGTGATAGAAGCAACATCATTTGGAAGGGATGCCTTTTTGTCTTTGCTTCTTCGTCTTTTCTTTTTCTTCTTCACATTAAGTATGGGTTTAATCTTATTTTTGGAGCTCTTTATTAATGAGATTGGTAGAATGGGAGGCTCCTCCTCGTTACCTGATTCATCATAAGAAATAATAGGGGGATATTGGGAAATCTCTTCCCTTACATTAGTATTCTCTTCATCTCCTATTTGTTTTCTTGACATAAGGTAATTGGCAATATAAGGATTTTCAATGCAATTCACCGCACAATACATATATATTTCCTCTATATAAAAATCAAGAAATTTATCAATGGCAAATCCTGGAAGAAACTTAGTTCTACATTTAATTTCTTCATAACCCAAAAGCAAGATAAGTTCATTATGATGTGCAAGGGAATCAAGTCATCGCAATTTTTTGGACACGATTCGATCATGAAACAATTCACATTGGGTAATGAAATGACCACGTTCATTGCAAAGTTCACAAGTACGACTAAGACATTTTAAATTTTCAGTACAATCATCTAGCATCTGTAGCAACCATTTAGTTTCTAAATACTTATGCCTCTTGCAAAATCTATCTTCCCTATTTGGTATGTACTTGCAAACTCTATGCACTCCACAAAAATCAACATGCTTATAAGAGATATTTTCATCATGACTATTGCAATCATCATTAGTACTATGGATATTCGAAGAATTCACACTAACAACATTGCAAGCATGCTCATCATTCAAGTCTTTAGTGTCAAGCATTCTATGTAATTCTTCTTCTAGTACTTGAGCACAATTTTCCTTCCCATCATTTTCACGAAAGATATTAAAAAGATGAAGCATATGAGGTAACCTTAATTCGATTTTTTGTAGTTTTCTTTTATAAACTAAACTGGTGATAAAACAAGAAACTAAAATATTCGATTGCAAGATCTAAAGATATACCTTCAAGCACTAACCTCCCCGGCAACGGCGCCATAAAAGAGCTTAGTTGACGGGGTGGTAGTGCCGCTTTCCTCGCCTCCCCAGCAACGGTGCCAGAAAAGAGCTTGATGTCTACTACACAACCTTCTTCTTGTAGACGTTGTTGGGCCTCCAAGTGCAGAGGTTTGTAGGACAGTAGCAAATTTCCCTCAAGTGGATGACCTAAGGTTTATCAATCTGCGGGAGGCATATGATGAAGATGGTCTCTCTCAAGCGACCCTGCAATCAAATAACAAAGAGTCTCTTGTGTCCCCAACACACCCAATACAATGGTAAATTGTATAGGTGCACTAGTTCGGCGAAGAGATGGTAATACAAGTGCAATATGGATGGTAGATATAGGTTTTTGTAATAAGAAAATATAAAAACAGCAAGGTAGCAAGTGGTAAACGTGAGCATAAATGGTAGTGCAATGATAGGAAACAAGGCCTATGGTTCATACTTTCACAAGTGGAAGTTCTCTCAACAAGGATAATGACGAGGTTACAGACCTAGGGTAGGGTCATAGGCCTGACCTAAAGGCCCCTCCCAAGGTCACTATCCTAAGAGATCAAAAGACAAGACCTACGGCGGTGGAGACAGTCGACTGAGACGGTCCGAGGTGACACTTCACTCGACTGGCTCACATATCCAGGACGACTCAACTCCACTCGACTGGATCAGGCACTCGACTCCCGAAGACTAAACGCCTCTAAGACAGCAACTGTCATATATTTACTCACTGTAATGAACCCCATAACTACCCTTACTGCAGGCGTTATCAGTAACGCCCGCCTTAATGTACCTTTAAACCCTTGGTAACGTGGAGCATGGCTTGGGTCTTGGCATACTATATAAGCCACCCCCTCCTCCAGTACAAGGGTTTGCACCTCTGTAACACATACATACATCACTCCGAGTGAAGAGCGACCCTCTCACTCGGGGGCTTAGCTGCGACCCTGTGACTCGCCTAAGTTACAACTATCAACTCCGAGTGAAGAGCAACCCTCTCACTCGGGGGCTTAGCTGCGATCCTCCGAGCTACGTCATAAATACAAGGCGGTTCGGTCCTCCGAACTCCGCCACAAGTACAACGTAGCTTGGAATCGCCTAAGTTATAAACATTCTACTCTGAGTGAAGAGCGACCCTCTCACTCGGGGGCTTAGCTGCGACCCCGTGACTCGCCTAAGTTACAACTATCTACTCCGAGTGAAGAGCAACCCTCTCACTCGGGGGCTTAGCTGCGATCCTCCGAGCTACGTCACAAATACAAGGCGGTTCGGTCCTCCAAACTCCGCCACAAGTACAACGTAGCTTGGAATCGCCTAAGTTATAAACATTCTACTCCGAGTGAAGAGCGACCCTCTCACTCGGGGGCTTAGCTGCGATCTCGTGACTCGCCTAAGTTACAACTATCTACTCCGAGTGAAGAGCAACCCTCTCGCTCGGGGGCTTAGCTGCAGACGTCGACTCAAAGATTCCAAGCAATCAAAAGAGGAGCGTCAAACCGAAGGATCAAAATCAAACAAAAAGCCCCGCAAGGTTCAGGCAAGAGTACTTGCGCCACAGACCCACCAGAGTTTAACGAGTATAGATCCACGCGGCATTCCGCGGCAAATAAGGATAATGTATCAAAGTCATGGCTCGGGAGGAGGCGGGCTTGTAGGCGCGACGAATTCGTCCAAATCAATTCCGTCGGCGATGCGAGTGGCAGCTTCCAAGAAAGTCTCCATGAAGGTCTGGAATTGAAGCTCCTTCGTGTTTGCGACCTTCAGGTCAGCAAGCTTCCTCTCCTTCACCTCCTTGCAGTTTTCCTACCAAGGCCGCCACTGGACATATGAACATGAAGGAACAATCTAAGCGAAAAATCAGTCGACGGGGGTTAGAAGTAAGTTACCAGCCGCATCGTCCTGCGTCTTCTTAAGATGGTCCCGGGCCAACTGCAAGTCAAGATTGAGCTGGATCTGCTTCTGCTCAAGATCCGCAAACTTGGCCCCGAACTCGCAAGATTTCCGCATCAAGAAGACAAAGCGAAGGTTATAAGACTACAGTCGAGTCAGATCACTCAACCGTAGCCTCGGGGACTACACCCAGTAGGTGCACTGAGCATGCCCCCACTGGTTTCACTCGGCCAAGATCAGTCTGGCGCGAGCCCCCAAAAAAAACAACAACACATGGAAGTCCTATAGTAAGACCATGGCCGACTGCAATCAGTCGACCACGGTCTCAGGGGCTATACCCAGTGGGTGCACTGAGCGTGCCCCCACTGGTCTCACTCGGCCGAAGTCAGTCTGGCGCGAGCTCAAGGAAGACAAGAAGAACACCCAGTGGGTGGTGTGATACCTCACAAAGCAAAACAACAGAAAGTACTCCGACAACATACCTGGACGTTGGCCCGAAGAGCAGAGCTGGCGTCGTAAGCCGCCATGCTGGCCTCATACGCCGCCTTCGTCCGCCCCATCATCTCCTCCGCCTGGCGAACGACCTCTTGTGCCGCCCCCACAGGGTCCTCTGGGAAGCGATAGGTGGAGAAAAGGATAGACGAAGCAGCAGGCGTCGAACCGGCCGCAGGCGCAGGCGCTGGATCGACGGCGCGAATCGGCGCTGAGTCGACAACTGGAGGGGGCGCTGGGTCGACAACCAAGGCAGGCACTGGGTCGACGCTCGGTGCAGGCGGTGGGTCGACGACGGGCACAGTTGGCACAGGGACAGCGAATGAGGCCGCGGTTCGGGCCGCGTCCTCGGGTCGCTGGGCCCCCGAGCCAGAAGGCGCTTTCCGCTCCTTCCTCCTTGCACGCCGGTAGTCCTCGCAAAGCCGCCCCTCATCCTCGTCGTCGTCCGGCAGCTCTATGACAAGGCGCGGCGCTTCAGATCAAACAGGGAACCAAGTCAATTGACTATCACCCACGAAAGAAAAGAAGAACAAAATCGAGTCTCATGGGGCTCATACCTGCTCGAGATGTCGCGGCGTCCGCGATCTCCTCGTCATCTCGACCCCGGTCGATGTCCATCAAGGTCGTGGAAGCGGCAGCTCTGGAAAATTCGATCAAGAAATGAGTCGACCAAAACTGCAATCGACCCCCAAGAAGCAAGGAAAGATAAGCCCGAGCGACACTTACGTAGAGGCGATGGGTACATCCACCTTGATCCTTGGCAGAGCCTTCCGAGGCTTGGCGGGGGCGACTTTGGGCTTCTTGGGCGTCCTCTCAGCTGGCTCGGGGGTGATCGTACGGGTGCGCTTGGGTGTCCGAGACCCCGAGGGACCCACACGAGGTCGAGCGGCCCCTGGGTCGTTCTTCTCCTTGGAGCGACGCTCGACACGGGGAGGTGACTCGACCTCCTCCCCGCTGCTGTACTCCTCGCTCTCCTCGGTCTCCTCCTCCGGTTTCCACTCGGCGGCGTCGCCCGTACCCTCCTCGACTCCTTGGCCCGAGTCTCCGTTGGGCAGCGAATACATCTCCGTATATATCTGCAACGAAAGGAAGTTCACCAAATACCAGCCAGAATCATCAACAAAGATCACGAATCAATCGACAGATACATCACTCGGAAGCGGAAGGCTCACCTTGTCCGGCAGGTGGTCAGCGTCGAATGGGATGATCCTCCCCGACCCCCTGGGGTTGTCCTTGTTTCCGGTGACACTCTTCAGGCACTGCACTACGTACTTCGGGTCGGCCGCCTCCGGGTGGATCCGCGACGAGTTGTCAGGGCCGGAGTACAGCCACATCGGATGGTCCTGGGCCTGGAGCGGCTGGATCCTCCGCGAGATATACAGCTCGGGCAAATCCATCCCCGTGACCCCCTCGCGGACTAACTGGACGACCCTGTCCATCAGCATGTCAACCTCGGCCCTCTCGGCCTTACTCACCACCATCGAAGGAGGCGGACTGGCTCGACCTAGGGTAAACGGAGGAAGACCAGTCGACTGACCCGGAGTCGGACTGTCCCTGTAGTAAAACCAGGTCGACTGCCAGCCCCGGATCGAATCTGGAAGGTTCATGGGAGGGAAGGCACTCCTGTTCCTAAGCTGAATCCCGAGCCCGCCGCACGCCTGAAGGACGTGCGTCTTGCCGTCACTCGGGTTTGCTCTCATAACGGTTTGGGAGCGGCAGGTGAAGATGTGCTTGAACAATCCCCAGTGCGGTCGGCAACCGAGGAAGTTCTCGCACATGGAGACGAAAGCGGAGAGAAAGGCGATGGAGTTGGGCGTGAAATAGTGCAGCTGGGCACCAAAGAAGATCAGAAAAGCGCGGAAGAAAGGATGCAGAGGAGTTGAAAAACCTCGGTCGACGTGGGTGGCATGGAGCACGCACTCGCCCTCCCGTGGCTGAGGCTCGAGCTCTCCTCCCGGTATCTGCCAGGAGCCGCCGGCGATCAGCCCCTCCTCCTCCAGCTCCTGCAGATCCTCCACCACGACGGTGGAACGGATCCAATCCCCTTGGATCCATCCAGCGGGGAGCCCGGACCTCGACGACGAGCCGACCCGGCCGGCTCGCCGCCCCTTCCCCGACGCCGCCTTCTTGGAGTGCTCCATGGTGGCGGTCTTGTCCTTAACCATTGCTCGCGAGACGGCGGTTGCGGCGGAGAGAAGCAGAGGGGATTGGGGACGCGGCGGAGAAGCAAAGGCGCGGCGGAGAAGAGAGGCGAACAGGGGAAAGCTGGGCGCACAGTACCCCCCGCAGCAGACTCAGCGCGCTTTTATAACGAGCCGGTCGAGTGGCTGACTGGTGGCCCCAGACGATCTTATCCGATCCCGTAACAGGCGCTGGAGCGATACGTGGCGAAAAAGGAGGCACGAGAATCGAGGCGTTCGAACCGCACCCCTCCGGTTGATGCGGCACGCCCCGTCTCGCGCGCTTCCCCAAATTTTGGAAGCCCCGCCGAATCCGGCGGACAGGGGGCAACCGATTCCGTCGAAAACGGCGCGCACTCAAGGCGCCCGACGCCCGGCGCAAAATCCAGTCGATGCAAGACGTCCAGTCGACGCGAAGATAACTAATTCACCAATGGCTTCAGAATCGATCGAGGCGACCAAGACACAGTTGAGGGCCCGAGTCACAAGCTCCAAAGCAATCTGCCTCGAGGACGTCGAGTCAGTACCCGAGCTTCCCTCAGCATCCCCTTGCTCAAGCCCCGATCCATTCGGGGGCTATTGACGAGGTTACAGACCTAGGGTAGGGTCATAGGCCTGACCTAAAGGCCCCTCCCAAGGTCACTATCCTAAGAGATCAAAAGACAAGACCTACGGCGGTGGAGACAGTCGACTGAGACGGTCCGAGGTGACACTTCACTCGACTGGATCACATATCCAGGACGACTCAACTCCACTCGACTGCATCAGGCACTCGACTCCCGAAGACTAAACGCCTCTAAGACGGCAACGGTCATATATTTACTCACTGTAATGAACCCCATAACTACCCTTTACTGCAGGCGTTATCAGTAACGCCCGCCTTAATGTACCTTTAAACCCTTGGTAACGTGGAGCATGGCTGGGGTCTTGGCATACTATATAAGCCACCCCCTCCTCCAGTACAAGGGTTCACACCTCTGTAACACATACATACATCACTCGACCAAGCCTCCGGGCACGAGACGTAGGGCTTTTACTTCCTCCGAGAAGGGCCTGAACTCACAAAACACTCTATGTACAACTGCGCCATAGCTAGGACCTTGCCTCTCCATTCCTACCCCCTACCCTCACTGTCAGATCCAGTACCACGACAGATAACATAATTGGATCATATTACTAGCCCTAAACATGCAACAAAGAGTCACTCCAAAGTCACTAATAGCAGAGAACAAACAAAGAGATTATGGTAGGGTATGAAACCACCTTAAAGCTATTCTTTCTTATCGATCTATTCAAGAGTCCGTAGTAACGTTCAATCTATCATAGAGTTCGTACTAGAATAACACCTTAAGACACAAATCAACCAAAACCCTAATGTCACCTAGATACTCCAATGTCACCTCAAGTATCTCTGGGCATGATTATACGATATGCATCACATAATCTCAGTAACATCTATTCAACCTACACATAGAACTTCAAAGAGTGCCCCAAAGGTTCTACCGGAAAGTCAAGACGTAAACGTGTGGCAGCCCCTGTGCATAGATTCCCAAGGTCACGGAACCCGCAAGTTGATCACTAAAACATACATCAAGTGAATCGCGTGATATCCCATTGTCACCACAGATAAGCACATGCAAGACATACATCAAGTGTTCTCAAATCCTTAAGGACTCAATCCGATAAGATAACTTCAAAGGGAAAACTCAATCCATTACAAGAGAGTAGAGGGGGAGAAGCATCATAAGATTCAATTATAATAGCAAAGCTCGCGATACATCGAGATCATGCCATCTCAAGAACACGAGAGAGAGAGAGAGAGATCAAACACATAGCTACTAGTACATACCCTCATCCCCGAGGGTGGACTACTCCCTCCTTGTCATGGAGAGCGCCGGGATGATGAAGATAGCCACCGGTGAGGGTTCCCCCTCTGACAGGATGCCGGAACATGGTCTAGATTGGTTTTCGGTGGCTACAGAGGCTTTCGGCGGCGGAACTCCCAATCTAGGTTAATTTCCGAAGGTTACAGTATTTATAGGATTTTTTGGCGTAGGGCACAAGTCAGGGGTCCCTCCGGGCCGTCCACGAGATAAGGCGGCGCCACCACCTGCCCAGGGCACGGCCCCACCCTTGTGGGCAGCCCATGGCTCTCCTAGCCCAACTCTTTTACTTTGGGAGCTTCTTTTGGTCCAGAAAATATCATCAAAAATTGGCACGTCAATTGGTCTCCGTTTGATATTCCTGTTCTGTAAAACTCAAAAACAAGGAAAAAACAGAAATTGGCACTGGGCTCTAGGTTAATAGGTTATTCCCAAAAATCATATAAAAGTGTATCTAAAAGCCCATAAGACATCCTAGAAGGATAATATAATAGCATGGAACAATAAAAAATTATAGATACGTTGGAGACGTATCAGAGGCGGCCGACGCAGAAGACACGCGGGCGGCAGCGGCGGCAGCGCGGGGAAGGTGCGCGGCGACGACAACGGAAGATTAGGGTTAGAACCTAAAAACTGATACCATGTAGAATATGTGAATTGCTTGATGTATTGCTCTCGTGCATAGGCACGTATATATGATGTACAAAGGTGGGCCACGGACCTCAACTATACAAGGAATTAGGAGGTGGGCCCAATACACAATATGCACATAACACATATACTCAACAATGATTGCCGAGGGAGTCCTGGATCGGGGGGTCCTCAGGTGGCCGAACTAGTGGGCCGTGAAGATTATTACAGAAGATCATCTCTCGTATCCGGATAGGACTTCTAGATTCTTGTAATGGCAAGTTTTAGGCTCGGGTGTAGATTTCCCTTCCTCTGCAAGATGATATGTACAAACCCTAGGCCCCTCCGGTGTGTATATAAACCGGAGGGTTTAGTCCATTGAGGCTAGATAATCATACAATCCTCATAGGCTAGACTTAGGGTTTAGCCTTTACGATCTCGAGGTAGATCAACTCTTGTACACATATTCACTCATATTAATATAGCAAGAAGTAGGGTTTTACCTTGATCGAGAGGCCTGAACCTGGGTGAACATCGTGTCCCCAGCTTCATGTTACCATCGATCTTCAGACGCATAGTTCGGGACCCCCTACCCGAGATCCGCCGATTTAGACACCGACATTGGTGCTTTCATTGAAAGTTCCAGTATGTCATCGACGGAAAGACGGATGGATCACGTCATCAACTGCAACGGCGATGTCGAGGGGATTTTCCCTCCCGGCCAACTCTTCGTGTTCGGCGGCTTTGCGCTTCATGCCAACACTGAAGGCCACCTTGAGCAGATCGAGAGCCACGCCCCTGGTCATCATGTCAGATTCGGTAGCTTGAACTATGTTGCTGATATCCGTGGAGACTTGATCTTCAACAGATTCGAGCTAGCGGCAACCCCTCTCTGCCACCATGATGATCATGACTTAACTCTGTCATCGGATCAGGAAATAGCACATGTAACAGTTCGGGCTCTAGATCCAGAACGGATTGCATCACCCGAAGATGGGAAGCTCAACCCCACTACGGGAGCCGCAGACTCTACGGCGTTGGAGCCGCACACGGACCCAACTGATGGGGTATGTGTTACCGGAACCCCAGACTCGGCTTCGGTCTCTGATTCTGAACTGCGCGTAACTGCGACCCTCAAATCCGATCAGGCGTCTATCGCCGAATTCTTTGCTGCGGATATTTTCCAGCACTCACCACTTGGCGACATGTTAAGGTCGTTGAGATCTCTCTCCTTGGATGAGAACACACATCCGTACTATATCCGGTTTGAACTGGAGGCTGATGAACAGCCGCGCTATACCCAGGGGGATGAAGAATTTCGTTCCCCACCCACCACCCACATGGTAGCCACGGTTGAAGATCTAACTGATCTACTCGACTACAGTTCAAAAGACTTCGACGGGATGGACCTCGAAGCTGAAGCAGATACAGATCAAAGCAGGCCCATAACATGGCGGTGGAAAGCTACGTCTTCATACAACGTGTTGGTGGATACACCCAAAGAGGTGGAAGGCAACGGTGAAAACAATCCCGTAGAGGATAAACCCGCTGAAGGACCTCCCAAGCGTCGGCATCCAAAACGCCGAACAAAATCCTGTAAAGAAAAGGACAGCAACACCATGACTAATGACGGTGATATTCCAGAACAAGCCGAAGACCCCGCAGACCCAGCGATAGAGCAGGAGGAGCGAGAGGACAGCGAATAGAGTCCGAAGCCGCAGCCCAATGACAGCGATGCCAAAGACGGTGACAATGAACCGATCTCCGAAGAAATGGCTAGCATGGATGACGATGAATATACCATCCCAGAAGAACCCTCCGAACAAAAGCGCTTCCATCGGCGGCTTATAGCCATCACATGGAGCTTAAAAAAGTAGCAGAGACAGCTTCGAGCTGCACAAGACATGCTCATTGATAGATGGAATGAGGTGCTAGACGTTGAACACAAACATGGCTTTAACGGCCAAACCAAAGGCTATCCTAAGCGCAAGCTGCTGCCCAAATTCGACGACGACGCCGTTGCGCCCGTCCCATCGAAAAATAACACCGCCAACAAGCCGAACCGACCACCTTGAGGACGGGATAGAGTCGCTAGCAATGGCATAAACAAGCCCCCACCCCATAAAGGAAAGGAGGGTGCAGCCCAAGTCCGAAAGCATGATCTGCGTTAGGACCTAAACAAAAAAGCTAGCTAGACCAGGTCTATATTTGGACCCAGAGACCGAGCTCCCGCACGAGACGACGTCTATCAAGCCAATCGCGCCGGTGACATACTAGTTCGGGGTGAATACCGAACATCACAACCATCGGACATACGCCATGATATAGCAAGATACAGAGGAGCTTCACACCCTCTATGCTTCACCGATGAGGTGCCGGGTCATGATTTCCTAGAAGGGTTTAAACCCGTGAACATCGAAGCGTACGATGGAACGACGCATCCTGCCATCTGGATAGAAGATTTTATTCTTCACATCCACATGGCTCGAGGAGATGATCTCCACGCCATCAAGTATTTACCCCTCAAGCTAAAAGGACCAGCTCGGCACTGGCTAAACAGTCTCCTAGAACACTCCATCGGGAGTTGGGAAGAACTTGAGGACGCTTTTCGGGCCAATTTTCAAGGGACTTATGTCCGCCCCGGACGCTGACGATTTAAGTCACATCATCCAACAACCCAGGGAGTCAGCCCACAAGCTTTGGAACCGGTTTCTCACTAAGAAGAACCAGATCGTCGACTGTCCGGACACCGAAGCCTTAGTGGCATTCAAGCACAGTATCCGGGACGAATGGCTAGCCAGACACCTTGGACAGGAAAAGCCGAGGACAATGGCAGCCCTTACTACACTCGCTTTTGCGTGGGTGAGGATAACTGATTAGCTCGTAGCAGCACCAGCGACCCTGGAACATCTGAAGTCAGGGACGGCAATGGAAAGCCACTGTGCAATAAAAACAAGCATCGAAATAATCCTGGAAGCCCAGAGGATACATCGGTAAACGCCGGATTCAGTGGCTCTAGACCCGGTCAATGGAAGAAGCCATTCAAAGGCAACAAAGATGGTCCATCAAGTTTGGACAGAATATTAGACATGCCCTCCCAAATCCATGGCGCCCTAGAAAAACCTGCCAATCACACCAACCGTAACTGTTGGGTTTTCAAGCAGGCCGGCAAGCTAAACGCCGAAGACAAGGGGAAGGATCCTCAGAGAGAAGACGAGGATGAACCTCGCCAGCCGAATACAGGGGCATAGAAGAAATTTCCACCGGAGGTTGAAATAGTGAACATGATATATGCCACTCATATCCCAAAGAGGGAGCACAAGCGCGCACTCTGAGATGTCTATGCCGTTGAGCCTGTCGCCCCAAAATTCAACCCATGGTCAGCCTGTCCGATCAATTCCGATCACAGGGATCATCCGACTAATATTTGGCATGGGGGTTCGGCTGCCTTAGTGCTCGACCCAATAATAGATGGATACCATCTAACCCGAGTCCTTATTGACGGCGGTAGTAGTCTCAATTTGATATATCAGGACACTGTCTGCAAGATGGGGATCGACCCATCAAGAATCAAGCCAAGCAACATGACCTTTAAAGGAGTGATACCGGGCGTTGAAGCTCGCTGCACAGGCTCTTTAACATTGGAGGTTGTATTCGGTTCTCCCGAAAACTTTTGAAGCGAAGAATTACTCTTCGACAACTCTGTTCCGAAGTGGCTATCATGCTCTACTCGGAAGGACGGCATTTGCCCGCTTTAATGCAGTCCCGCATTATGCCTATTTAAAGCTCAAGATGCCTGGACCACGTGGCGTTATCACGGTCAATGGAAATATGGAGCGCTCTCTCCGTACAGAGGAAGATATTGCGGCCTTAGCAGCCAAAGTACAATGCGGCCTATTCAAGCCAGATAATGTACCAATAGCGGACACAGCTAAACGTGTCCGGCACATGCCTCAGTGCAGCAGCTCAGATGAACCTGAGCAAGATTGATAGCTATGCTCCCGTCGACCGCCCCATAAGGTGATAGCATTTGTGCCTTGAGTACATAATTATGCCCTAAAACTTCCTTGGGCGGTGACCGGGGGCACCTGCATACAGTCCGTAGTTCGGCTAGACCCTATTCGGACTTTAAACTTATCTTCCTTTAGTTCATTAAAACGAACCAGACTTACTTTGGCCACACCGGATTGACTTCTTCGTTTCCAGGTTTATTTCTTTTTTCTACAGATGGCCATCTTACTCGCACCTTCAAGGACACATTAGAGAGGAGAAAACGGCGCAGACGTGTAGCAGGTACCCGCACTAAGGTTTCTAATTAGATTAAGACCCTGTGTAAACCTTTTTTTCTCTTTCTTGTTATATACCTTTTTGGCATGTCAAATGTCCAAAAAAGGTCATCGGCATTATCTGTAAAGTTTATGGCTCGCCGTACTATAGAGGGATATTAATAGAACAATTTTACTCACATTATGTCCAGAGTTTTATTCACTCACCATGGAATGTTCTTTTCCCGCATCAGATTGCCATATGTGCCTTGTCAATAAGGGTTTACTACCAGGGGCTATAGTCAGCCCTGGTATATGATGAAAAGACCGAACACCCATAGGGGGTGTCCGATGTCCTGGATATTTGCATTATATGCATCAGTTCAGAATCATGTCTTGGGTCAATAGTTGGGTTGCCCGGCTCCTGTGGTTACCCCTACGTTCCCGATTGTTCGGCTAGGTTGTAAAGGGAGAACTACTGCGATAGTACTTCTGGCTAGTCTGGTCAGGTACCTCAGTAGAGAAAGCCGAAAATTGACTGTCATGATAAGCGAGAACCTGGTCTGCAATCCGGCAACTTAGTTTTATACTACGATCGATAGAGATCTACCCAGTGTTATACGAAGGGTTGGTTCTTCGCCCAGCCAGGTGCAATTGGATACTTTATCTGCACCAGGGGCTAGTACTTAGCCCCATTTGTCAAACTCCTATGACTAAGTGAAAGCAGTAACGCTGCATAGTCTGATTGCATGGTTCGCTCCGCATACACCTCATATACGGACCGTTGGATAAAGAGTGTATTTGCATATGACCGAACATCCCAGCACTACGTACCTGGGGGCTGAAGCCGACGACTGGAAACTTTTAGATTTAGATAAACAGTCACACATGAGGTAAAAAAGACGATGGTATTATAAATAGCGCAAAAGTTATATATACATCGGATTCATAAGCCCAGGCTTTACATCCGGATACAATCATTCGAATGCAACATCCTTCGAACACTGGCCTTCTACAAGGCGGGCGCCGTCGATGACGTCCTCGAAGTATTTCTCTGGCTTGCGGTGGTCCTTGCCTGCGGGCGGGCCAGCAGTAGCTATATGCACTGCGTTCATCTTCGCCCAGTGCACTTTGACGCGAGCGAAGGCCATCCGAGCACCTTCTATGCAAGCCAACCGCGTTAATGCATCGACCCATGGACTCGCCTCGACGAGCCGCTTCACCAATCCAAAGTAACTACTTGGGGTTGGTTCAGCGGGCCATAGCTGGACTATTAAGTCCTTCATGGCCGAACTCGCTATGTTGTGCAGCTCGACCAGCTGCTTCATCTGGTCGCTGAGGGGCATCGGATGTTTTGGCGCCTCGAACTGCGACCAAAACAACTTCTTCATGTTGTTCCCCTCTAGGGCACCGAAATACTGGGCAGCGTCTGCGCTGCTCCTTGGAAGATCAGCAAACACGCCTAGAGAACTCCACAATCGTGTCAGCCCAATATACTTCCGCCCTCTGAAGATGCTCTGTAAGAGAAATATCTTACCAGATGCTATCTGTCGTGCCTGCTTGATCTCTTGACGAGCGCTGCACACCTCGCCTCGCGCGTTCTGGGCAAACTTTACTGCCATAGACAGCTCGGTTGCCTGTTCCGAAGCCTTCTTCTCCGATGCCTCACACTTATGGATGGCATCTTGGAGCTCGACCTCGACTTCGGACACCCGAGACTTTTGCTTCTCGCACTCTGCCTTTTCGGCCTCCAAATCAGCAGCCGCTTTATCAGCGTCCGCCTTGTTCGCCTTGGCCTCCTCCTTGGCCTTGGCAACATCGCCCTTGAGGGCCTCGAGCTCAGCGGCGCCAACTGTGTAATACAGAATACAATATTAGAGTTTGTACTCATACTCAATCAATTAAGTCTTATTGACATTTAAATAATAAAAATCTGCATACCATGCATTTCATCAAAACGCCGGTTGATGCGGTCGAGGTCCGCATTGGCCACCTCGATCTTCCGATTTAGTTCGGCAACCTCTGCGTCTCGCGCAGTCACCGTAACTAAGGAAGCCTGCACAATAGTTCAGCTCTGTAAATATGCTATTCTATGGATACTTCGTCCGATTCTTTTCAGAATCACACAAAGCATCAGGGGCTACTGGTTATATATGAGTATTTAAAACAAATTTTTTTTTTTGAAAAGCATTACATTGCTTACCTAAAAGCCTGTTAAAAGGCTGTTGAAGGCCTCATTCAGTCGGCCCTTGACGGACTGAATCTTCTTCATCACCGCACCCATCACGGTGCAGTGTTCTTCAATGACGAGAGCACTTTGCAGTGCTCCCTCCATAGAATCCGGCGCCTCCGGATTAACTCCGGGCACCGCCGTATCCTCCGCCGCTTGAGGAGCTGGATCTTCGAACCCCGGAGCCGCGCTAGGCTCGGGGACGGTGTTTGGTGGGACCCCGGACTATTTGGGACCCACATCTTCGGTCTCCATGGGGGTCGTCTCCCCGTGGTCAGCGGCCGCCGAGGTATTACCCTAGGCCGCCTTGTCTCCTGCCCCGCCCTCATCTCCTTGGGCGGAGAAAACCCGCTGGGATAACACTTTGGTGTCCTTGCCGATTACGGGCGATGGAGCCCGGACTGGCGGGTCACTCTCTGTATCCCCAGGCGCGAGAGAAATCCCCTCCGATGATGTAACGTCGGGGTTTACACCGGGAGGGTTGTAGGTCAGCAGGAGAGGAATACTAAGTAGGTATCATAAATACTGAATAAACAAAGGTGAAATAGTCAATTTGGACAAACTTACGATTCGGGCAGGGGTTTCACCCTGGGCTTCACCACGAAGCTATGTTCGGATGAATCTGAACTAGCTTCAAGCTTTAGCTTCCTCCGGGGCACGACCGTGCCCGCGTCAGCGACGGCCCCCCTCTTCCTCCCCCTGCCTTGCGTCTGAGGCATTTCTTCTTCCTCCTCTTCCTCCTCATCATCTTCCTCTGCCTCGTCGGAGGGGAGAATGTGGAGGTCCTCGGGCTTCTTGCTCGCAAGACGGGGGCTGTCTCCGGCGCCCGTGCCCTTTGTCTTCTTAGGCTTCTTGGTCGGCACCTTGTATGTCGCCGGAACCAGCATCACCGTCAGTAGAGGCAGTGCTGGCTCTTCGGGCAAAGGCGCTGGACACTTAATCCGGGACGCCTTCTTCGTCCAGCCCTGTATATCACGTAAAAATTCCAACTCCTATTATCATTAAATAAGGGAAAGGGTATGTATTCGGCAAGGATTATTATTACCTTTGTGGCGGAAACTTCAGTGCTGAAGCCCGCATCCTTGTTCTCTTTGGGCCATTCCTTCTGGCTCTTGAAGAGGTTCTTCCAGATCTCTTTGTGCGTAGAGCCGAAGAGATGCTTCAGCGGCTTGTCTCCTGCCGGATTGAACTCCCATAGGGAGGAATCTCGGCTTTGGCAAGGGAGAACAAGCCGGGTCAGCATCACCTGGACCACGGAGGAGAGCAGGTGCCCCTTGGAGATCACGCCGGACACATGGCTCACAAGAGTCGTCACCTCAGTGTGCGACCCCCAGTCCAGACCCTTTTTGTTCCAGGAGGTTATCCTCTCTGGGGGTCCAAATCTGAAAGCCGGCTCCGCCGCCCAGTTGGTGTCACGGGGTTCGGTGATGTAGAACCACTCCTGCTGCCAGACCTTGTTCGTCTCCACGAACGAGGCCTTGGGCCAAGTTGCATTCGGGAGCTTACTAATTATAGCGCCCCCGTACTTTGCATGTTCCCCGTCCACCACCTTCGGCTTTACGTTGAAGGTCTTAAGCCACAGGCCAAAGTGTGGGGGGATGCGGAGAAAGGCTTCACACCTCACTATGAAAGCGTATATGTGGAGAACTGAGTTCGGGGCTAGATCGTGGAAATCTAGCCCGTAGAAGAACGAAATACCCCGAACAAATGGGTGGAGTGGAAACCCTAGCCCCCTAACAAAATGAGAGGTGAAAACTACCCTCTCGCCCGCCTTAGGAACGGGAATCACCTGGCCCTTAGGGGGGGGGACTCAGTGTGCGATGTCACCGGCGAGATACCCCACGGTCCGTATATCCTCCACGGTATTTTTGGTGACCTTGGAAGCCTCCCACTTGGCTCTGGCACCGGATACATCCATTGCTGGGAAGGGGAGTGGTGTTTCAGGAACGAGGAGTTGTGGGTGCAGGAGATGAGAGTACGAGGACGAGGAAGATTGGAGAGCTCAAGCTTGAGGAAGGTGTGGGGCTGATGAAAGGGATTGGAGTCCTTTTATAATGCTGCGAATACAGAGCGTCCCCCCACCTTAGCCATAAAACTCACAGATTCCCAAAGCGGTCGTGCGTAATGCGCGGCGTGGGTGCTCACGTCACAAATGATAAGAATCCCACAATAAGCGGGCACGATCTCTATTCTGACGGGATGTGTCAATGAGGATATACCTCGAAACGCGAAACTAGGACCAAATAAACGGTTCGATATGTTAGTGGGTTGGATGCGACACTTCATCAAAAAGTTGTTAGTAGAGACACATTATTCATTTTCTTAAGGGTGGTACTAATCTTGCAGAGCCGAACACAATCCATCTATTTGCAGAAGATATATTCGGGAGGAGGAACCCGCCTTGCAATGCCGAAGACAATACGGAAGCCGGACTCATCGTCATCGAAGACAAGTTCAGGGGCTACTGAGGGAGTCCTAGATCGAGGGGTCCTCAGGTGGCCGGACAAACTCCTGTTGGGCCGGACTGGTGGGCCATCAAGATTATTACTGAAGATCATCTCTCGTATCCGGATATGACTCCTGGATTCTTGTAATGGCAAGTTTTTGGCTCGGGTGTAGATTTTCCTTCCTCTGCAAGATGATATGTACAATCCCTAGGCCCCTCCGGTGTGTATATAAACCGGAGGGTTTAGTCCATAGATGCTAGAGAATCATACAATCCTCATAGGCTAGACTTAGGGTTTAACCTTGACGATCTCGAGGTAGATCAACTCTTGTACACATATTCACTCATATTAATATAGCAGGAAGTAGGGTTTTACCTCGATCGAGAGGGCCTGAACCTGGGTAAACATCGTGTCCCTGGCCTCCTGTTACCATCGATCTTCAGACGCATAGTTCGGGACCCCCTACCCGAGATCCGCCAGTTTTGACACCGACAATTGGCCCATGAGAAAAGGTAGCTTCATTTGTTTTTTCTCTACAACTTGAAGCATCCGTCGGTGTGGGCGTCATTTAGCAAATGAAAACAAGTTACCTTAGGACCATTCACTTTTTTCCCTGAGCATGTGCCCCAATATCCCATAGCACAATCCGAACCCAATTTTTCTGGCACGCGAGCCTACATGGCCCGCGGGGCATCAATTTGGGCCTATGCATTGGTCATGCCCGTAAGCATCTCCAATGCAGACCCGCAAACCACCTGGCGTCCACATCCATCCGGTCCGCGTGACCGAACTTGTTTTGGCATCCAACGTGATTCTTTATCGGGCCACTGACCAATTCGGAAAAAACATTTTCCCGCAAATTTGAAGCAAATGCCGGGGCGGGCGGGCCGAAGGGGGGGGGAGGGGCTTTGCTGGATTCCAGACAGTGGCCACGTGGAGGTCCAACACCCCAGCCCACTGAAATCCACCTTCAAGTCCCATTCTATTCCATTTTGTCCCTGCCCCCTTGCTTTGCATCCACGCCCTCCACCTCCTCCACTGCCGTTGTGCATCTCCGGCCGCCACCCACGCACTCGCTCACCTTGTACTACGGCGCCGTCCATGCAGGATCTGTCCTCAACCAGTTACCCTCCGCACACTGTTGGCGACGTGCATGTCGTACACCACACCACGCCTGACAGGTGTTCAATCAAACGCCATTGAGCTTATTTTCGAACTTCATGTCATTTTTGTATAGTAGGAATGATCGCGGGGTACTCGAGCATGGAGTATGAGTTGTTGTGAGATGCATGGCCATCCGTATCCGTGAATTTTGTAGGCAGGAGCGAAGGGGCCTCTTTTGGTTCGTTTCACGTGTGAAAGCACATTACGCCCTATGATGTGCACACCCTCCATGAAGGCAATGTGAAGTCATTAGTGTATCGATGGTACACCATTCAGATCTCCGTCGTCAAGTTCTATAAAGCGGTAGATAGGCTAGAGGCATTATGGTCATTGCACGGGACAACCTTGGAGATTGTAAGTTTCCCTTCTTCTTGCTCAACTTGTTGATTTGATTATTTCATTCACTCAATCTCTACAAATAATGTAGCATGTACGCGCTGCCTTGATGTACAACAGGGTAGAGGGCATATCATTTACGCGCATACATTGTTGGATGGAGCTCAAGGGGCAGTATGCGTGGGATGACATGACCCGTTTATGAAAAACTTGTTGAACATCCGGTTAATCTCGTTGAATTTGAACTATTTCCCGTTGAATTTGAATTATTTTTTACTAAACTTATTTGCATGCTATGTATGATTTGTGTTATTTTTTATCAAAATTTTGATAAATTCCATCGTGTTTGATGAATTTTGCCCGGTTAGTTGAAAGTTGGTTTGAAATGTATGTGCATAGCATTGGATGGCAGCATCCCGCATCCGTGTCTAGGACCGACCCCTCCCACGCAGTCCGTGGACATATGTGATGTCCATTTTGCTGGTCAGCATTGGAGATGCCCTTACTCACTTGTGTTGTGGGAAGGAATCTGCCATCAAGTTGGGGTTGTGACAAAGGAGCTATGAGCATGCACATGGCTAAAATGGGAACAACATAGGGATGGTTCAGGCCCTCGTAGTAGACATAATAACTTACCCTTGATGTATGGGATTATGAACTTGCATATAAGATTACAAAGAAGCGAACCCTCAACCAAGTGCCCTGCCATGCCTTTTCTAGCGATGGCGTCACTTAAAAACAACACCAGTTGGATCATTTAATGCTAACAGTAACGACCCAGTTAATGTGACTCTTACTACCATTCCACCCTGGTTTATTGGTCCTTTTTAGATTTTGTGCCAAACTTTGACATTAGATTTATCTAATAAAATGTGAATGCATGTCAAAATAATGATATCATTGGAAACTATGTTCAAATATGAATACAATGATATAAGTTTTTATGACATGCACTAACGTTCTATTAGTTAAATCTATAGTCAAAATTTGCCACAAAATACGAATGGGGTCAATAAATAGGATGGAGGTAGTACATTGGTAACGTCTGACTTACATGTGTGGTTGAATGTTGCAGTAACTAGTCTTGATCGTGCACCGTTTGATCTTTCGTTGGTCCGACTGTCTCGGGTTCAATCTGAGTGAAGTTGATTCTACGAGTGCTTATGGGCTCTGGATCTTCGCCACCAGCCATACAGTGGCATAGGTCGTTGCGTTGGTGCTTGGGCCTTTAGCTGGGTTTCACGTCGAGTAGAAACACCTTCATTGACCATGGACATAACATCCCAGATTTCCTTTATCATTTCCAATTCATCGGTACAGACAAATTATTGTTTGACATGAATTCACAAAGAATTTCTTGAGCTTGAGCATGAAGATTGACATTTCTTTGGTCTTTAGCAGTGGGCGTAGCAATGTTCTCAATCTGTTATAAAATAATAAAACATACTCCAGACTCAGGATCTTTGATCTGTTGTCGCATTTGGTGCTTCTAGTAGGTATAGTCCTTCCCATCAAAGATAGGCTTGTGTGTAGGATCCTTTATAGTTACATGTGGTCAACATAGGTAAAACTTCATGGGGTTAAACCAAATCAGAGAGAGACAAAGGAGGACCTCACTCTAATACCAATTATAGGATCAAAATATACCGGGGGGAATGGGAGATTCGATAAGTTCTTTGAAAACCAACTTCTTCGAAGAAAAATAGAGGACACGAAATAACGACAGAACTGAATAGAGGTAAAAGTACGCAGAGCTAAAAATAGCTTAAAGGGTTAACAAACTAATATGCCAAAGACATGGAAATCAACTATCTGGATAGAATAATAACTAAGTAGTACACAAATAGCAAAGCCTAACAAAGAACAAACTACCTTAAGTACTACAACAGTAAACACGACCCATAACATATTGTTTACGGCAAAACCAATAAAGTGCTTGGAATAATCTTCATACCAATTAGAGAGAAAGAAGAGAGGGAAAAGTTCTTTAAACACAAGCAAATTATAGAAGTAAATGAGTGCAAATAAATAGAACTAGTAAGCTGGATGAAGACAAAGACTTGTTCGAATAGTTCAAGTTGCTAGCGCAACGCTATGTCTCATTGGAGGGGCTACGATTAAACTCAGAAGACTAAGTCTTCATTCTATTCGCCTTGAGCTGAAGTCACTCAGACTTCATCCAGTACTCGTGGTAGATCTCCGGGACCTTCATAGACTTGTTCTTCTGTCGTCCACAATTACTCTTGGATGCTCATAACTGACACCTAACCATCTAGTGGATGCACAATCCACAAGATTAAACGGTTAACTTAAGCTTTGATCAAGATCTTTAGTCCTCCTCATTCAATTAAAAGTTTTTTTCTCTAGGTTTTTTCCTTACTATTAGTATATCAATCTATTCAGTGTTGGGTAACGTTGCATGGAAAACAAAAACAATTCTACGCACACACAATGATCTATCCATGGAGATGCATAGCAACGAGGGGAAGTGTGTGTCTACGTACCCTCGTAGACCGTAAGCGGAAGCATTTCACAACACGGTTGATGTAGTCGAACTTCTTTGCGCTTCAACCTATCAAGTACCGTATGTATGTCACCTCCGTGTTCTGCACACTTTCACCTCGGTGTTGTCCTCGTCATCTTGATCCAGCAAGCGTAGCAAGGTGGTGATGAGTTCCGTCAGCACAACGGCGTGGTGATGGTGGTGGTGAAGCAATCCTGCAGGGCTTCGCCCAAGACTGCGATGATCTAGAACAGAGGAGTAATCTAGAGGCGGAGGGGTTCCGACACATGACATGAAATTATCTATGTCCTTGTGTGGCACCCCTCCACACACACACACACACACACACACACACACACACACACACACACACACACACACACACACACACACAGAAGTAGAGAATCATCGTAACAAGAAAATAAAGTTTCTATGATCTCACACGGAGGCGAATATTTGAGTTACGAGTTTGGTCTTCATTTGAAACAATGTGGAATAGTTTCACATCTCACGCCACCTGGAACACCACAACATAATGCTGTGTCTGAACGTCATAACAGTACTCTATTAGATATGGTGCGTTCTATGATGTCTCTTACCGATTTGTCTTTATTGTTTTGGGGTTATGCATTAGAGACAGCCGCATTCACGGTAAATAGGGCACCATCTGAATCCGTTGAGACGACACCGTATGAACTATGGTTTGGCAAGAAACCAAAGCTGTCGTTTCTTAAAGATTGGGGTTGTGATGCTTATGTGAAATGTTTCAGCCTAATAAAATCGAACCCATATCTGAGAAGTGTGTCTTCATAGGATACCCGAAAGAAACTGTTGGGTACACCTTCTACCACAGATCCGAAGGCAAGATCTTTATTGCTAAAAATTGTCCTCTCTAGAGAAGGAGTTTCTCTCGGAAGAAGTGAGTGGGAGGAAAGTAAAACTTGATGAGGTACTTGTACTTTCGCTCAAATTGGAAAGTAGATCATTAGAGAAAACCGTTCCCGTGATGCCTACACCAACTAGAGAAGAAACTAATGATAATGATCATGAAACTTCAGATCAAGTTACAACTGAACCTCGAAGGTCGACCAGAACACGTATCGCACCAGAGTGGTACGGTAACCTTATCCTGGAAGTCATGTTCTTAGATAACGGCGAACCTTCCAACTATGAAGAAGCTATGATGAGCCCAGGTTCTGATAAATAGCTTGAGGCCATGTAATCTGAGATATGATCCATGTATGAGAACAAAGTATGGAGTTTGGTGGACTTTCCTGATGATTGGCAAGCTATTGAGAATAAATGGATCTTCAAGAGGAAGACAGACGCTGATATCACTGTCTACAAAGATTTACCTATCGCGGAAGGTTTTCGCTTAAGTCTGTCTGAATCATGTTAGCAATTGCCGCATTTTATGAAATCTGGCAAATGGATGTCAAAACTGCATTCCTTAATAAATTTCTTAAAGAAGAGTTGTATATGATGCAACCAGAAGGTTTTGTAAATCCTAAAGGTGCTAACAAAGTGTGCAAGCTCCAGCGATCCATCTATTGACTGATGCAAGCATCTAGGAGTTGAAATATACGCTTTGATGAGGTGATCAAAGCATATGGTTTTATACAGACTTACGGTAAAGCATGTATTTACAAGAAAGTGAGTGGGAGCTTTGTAGCATTTCTGATATTATATGTGGATGACATATTATTTATTGGAAGTGGTGTAGAATTTCTGGATGGCATAAAAGGATACTTGAATAAGAATTTTTCAATGAAAGACCTCGGTGAAGCTACTTACATATTGGGCATCAAGATCTATAAAGATAGATCAAGACGCTTGATAAGACTTTCGATGAGTACATACCTTGATAAGATTTTGAAGGAGTTCAAAATGGATCAGTCAAAGAAGGAGTTCATGCCTGAGTTGTAAGGTATGAAGTTAAGTAAGACTCAAAGCCCGACCACGGCAGAAAAATATAGAGAGAATGAAAGTCATTTCCTGTGCCTCAACCATAGGTTCTATAAAGCATGCCATGTTGTATACCAGACCTAATGTGTGCCTGGCCACGTGTCCGGCAAGGGGGTACAAGAGTGATCTAGGAGTGGATCACTAGACAGCAGTCAAGATTATCATTAGAGGAATAAGGAAATGTTTCTCGGTTATGGAGGTGATAAAGAGTTCGTCATAAAGAGTTACACCTATGCAAGCTTTGACACTAATCCAAATGACTCTGGATGCATATTGAACGTCGGAGCAATTATCTAGAGTAGCTCTATGCAGAGCAATGTAGACATAGAAATTTGCAAAGTATGCACGGATCTGAATGTTGCAGACCCGTTGACTAAAAACTCTCTCACAAGCAAGACATGATCATTCCTTATAGTGTTAATCACATAAACAATATGAACTAGATTATTCACTCTAGTAAACTCTTTGGATGTTAATCACATGGCGATGTGAACTATGGGTCTTAATCACATGACGATGTGAACTACATTATTGACTCTAGTAAACTCTTTGGGTTATAATCACATGGCGATGTGAACTACAGAATTGACTCTAGTAAACTCTTTGGGTTATAATCACAGGGCGATGTGAACTAGATTATTGACACTAGTGAAAGTGGGAGACCGATGGAAATATGCCCTAGAGGCAATAATAAAATGGTTATTATTATATTTCCTAAATCATGATAAAGGTTTATTATTCATGCTAGAATTGTATTGACCAGAAGTCAAAACACATGTGTGAATACATAAACAAATACTGTGTCCCTAGTAAGCCTCTACTAGACTAGCTTGTTAATCAAAGATGGTTAAGGTTTCCTAACCATGGACATGAGTTGTCATTTGATAACGGGATGACAACATTTGATCAAATAGTTTATTGCTACTGGTTTCATATATGTCAAATACATAATCCTTTGACCATGAGATCATGCTATCAAACGTCACAACGTAACTAGGTGATTATAAAGATGCTCTACAGGTATTTTCGAAGGTGTTTTATTGGGTTGGCATGAATCGAGATTAGGATTTGTCACTCCGAGTATTGGAGTGGTATCTTTGGGCCCTCTCGGTAATACACATCATAATAAGCCTTACAAGCAAATGACTAATGATTTAGTCAGAGGATGATGTATTATGGAACAAGTAAAGAGACTTGCTGTTAACAAGATTGAACTAGGTATAGATATACCGACGATCGAATCTCGGGCAAGTAACATACCGACAAACGAAGGGAATTGTGTACGTTGCCATAACGGTTTGACCGATAAAGATCTTCGTAGAATATGTAGGATCCAATATGGGCGTCCAAGTTCCGCTATCGTTTATTGACCGGAGAGGTGTCTTGGTCATGTCTACATAGTTCTCGAACCAGTAGGATCCGCACGCATACCGTTCAATGTTGATTTGGTATTATATGTGTTATGTGGTTTGGTGACCAAATGTTGTTCGGAGTCCCGGATGAGATCACGGACATAACAAGGAGCTTCGAAATGGTCTAGAGGTAAAGATTGATATATAGGGCGATGCTATTTGGTCTCCGGAATGGTTTCGGGATGCACCGGAAAGTTATCAGAATACCGAAAGGGGTTTGGGAGGCACCGAGAGTGTATTAGGCCTTGTTGAGCCATGTAGAGGGGAACACACCAGCCCACATGGGTTGGTGCGCCTACTTTAGGGCTGCCACACATAATACATGGTAAAGGGGGGCGCCACCCCCTCTTACCATATTCCGGAGAAGGGAAGAAGGAAAGAAGGGGGCGCCTCCCCCTTTTCCTTCCCCCTTGTGCCATTATTTAGTAGGGGGAGCACCACTAGGATAACCCTAGGGTGGCCACCGGCCCTATTGGAGGTGCCCTAGGGCTGACTTCTACCTCTCCGGTCAATAAACGATAGCGGAACTTGGACGCCCATATTGGATCCTACATATTCTACGAAGATCTTTATCGGTCAAACCGTTATGGCAACGTACACAATTCCCTTTGTTTGTCGGTATGTTACTTGCCCGAGATTCGATCGTCGGTATATCTATACCTAGTTCAATCTTGTTAACAGCAAGTCTCTTTACTTGTTCCATAATACATCATCCTCTGACTAAATCATTAGTCATTTGCTTGCAAGGCTTATTATGATGTGTATTACCGAGAGGGCCCAAAGATACCACTCCAATACTCGAAGTGACAAATCCTAATCTCGATTCATGCCAACCCAATAAAACACCTTCGAAAATACCTGTAGAGCATCTTTATAATCACCTAGTTACGTTGTGACGTTTGATAGCATGAT
Source organism: Secale cereale (assembly GCA_902687465.1). Classification (NCBI taxonomy): domain Eukaryota; kingdom Viridiplantae; phylum Streptophyta; class Magnoliopsida; order Poales; family Poaceae; genus Secale; species Secale cereale. Next base: position 432,264,749 of record LR738710.1, on the reverse strand, counting down.
CTCATGGTCAAAGGATTATGTATTTGACATATATGAAACCAGTAGCAATAAACTATTTGATCAAATGTTGTCATCCCGTTATCAAATGACAACTCATGTCCATGGTTAGGAAACCTTAACCATCTTTGATTAACAAGCTAGTCTAGTAGAGGCTTACTAGGGACACAGTATTTGTTTATGTATTCACACATGTGTTTTGACTTCTGGTCAATACAATTCTAGCATGAATAATAAACCTTTATCATGATTTAGGAAATATAATAATAACCATTTTATTATTGCCTCTAGGGCATATTTCCATCAGTCTCCCACTTTCACTAGTGTCAATAATCTAGTTCACATCGCCCTGTGATTATAACCCAAAGAGTTTACTAGAGTCAATTCTGTAGTTCACATCGCCATGTGATTATAACCCAAAGAGTTTACTAGAGTCAATAATGTAGTTCACATCGTCATGTGATTAAGACCCATAGTTCACATCGCCATGTGATTAACATCCAAAGAGTTTACTAGAGTGAATAATCTAGTTCATATTGTTTATGTGATTAACACTATAAGGAATGATCATGTCTTGCTTGTGAGAGAGTTTTTAGTCAACGGGTCTGCAACATTCAGATCCGTGCATACTTTGCAAATTTCTATGTCTACATTGCTCTGCATAGAGCTACTCTAGATAATTGCTCCGACGTTCAATATGCATCCAGAGTCATTTGGATTAGTGTCAAAGCTTGCATAGGTGTAACTCTTTATGACGAACTCTTTATCACCTCCATAACCGAGAAACATTTCCTTATTCCTCTAATGATAATCTTGACTGCTGTCTAGTGATCCACTCCTAGATCACTCTTGTACCCCCTTGCCGGACACGTGGCCAGGCACACATTAGGTCTGGTATACAACATGGCATGCTTTATAGAACCTATGGTTGAGGCACAGGAAATGACTTTCATTCTCTCTATATTTTTCTGCCGTGGTCGGGCTTTGAGTCTTACTTAACTTCATACCTTACAACTCAGGCATGAACTCCTTCTTTGACTGATCCATTTTGAACTCCTTCAAAATCTTATCAAGGTATGTACTCATCGAAAGTCTTATCAAGCGTCTTGATCTATCTTTATAGATCTTGATGCCCAATATGTAAGTAGCTTCACCGAGGTCTTTCATTGAAAAATTCTTATTCAAGTATCCTTTTATGCCATCCAGAAATTCTACACCACTTCCAATAAATAATATGTCATCCACATATAATATCAGAAATGCTACAAAGCTCCCACTCACTTTCTTGTAAATACATGCTTTACCGTAAGTCTGTATAAAACCATATGCTTTGATCACCTCATCAAAGCGTATATTTCAACTCCTAGATGCTTGCATCAGTCAATAGATGGATCGCTGGAGCTTGCACACTTTGTTAGCACCTTTAGGATTTACAAAACCTTCTGGTTGCATCATATACAACTCTTCTTTAAGAAATTTATTAAGGAATGCAGTTTTGACATCCATTTGCCAGATTTCATAAAATGCGGCAATTGCTAACATGATTCAGACAGACTTAAGCGAAAACCTTCCGCGATAGGTAAATCTTTGTAGACAGTGATATCAGCGTCTGTCTTCCTCTTGGAGATCCATTTATTCTCAATAGCTTGCCAATCATCAGGAAAGTCCACCAAACTCCATACTTTGTTCTCATACATGGATCATATCTCAGATTACATGGCCTCAAGCTATTTATCAGAACCTGGGCTCATCATAGCTTCTTCATAGTTGGAAGGTTCGCCGTTATCTAAGAACATGACTTCCAGGATAAGGTTACCGTACCACTCTGGTGCGATACGTGTTCTGGTCGACCTTCGAGGTTCAGTTGTAACTTGATCTGAAGTTTCATGATCATTATCATTAGTTTCTTCTCTAGTTGGTGTAGGCATCACGGGAACGGTTTTCTCTAATGATCTACTTTCCAATTCGAGCGAAAGTACAAGTACCTCATCAAGTTTTACTTTCCTCCCACTCACTTCTTCCGAGAGAAACTCCTTCTCTAGAGAGGACAATTTTTAGCAATAAAGATCTTGCCTTCGGATCTGTGGTAGAAGGTGTACCCAACAGTTTCTTTCGGGTATCCTATGAAGACACACTTCTCAGATATGGGTTCGATTTTATTAGGCTGAAACATTTCACATAAGCATCACAACCCCAATCTTTAAGAAACGACAGCTTTGGTTTCTTGCCAAACCATAGTTCATACGGTGTCGTCTCAACGGATTTAGATGGTGCCCTATTTACCGTGAATGCGGCTGTCTCAAATGCATAACCCCAAAACAATAAAGACAAATCGGTAAGAGACATCATAGAACGCACCATATCTAATAGAGTACTGTTATGACGTTCAGACACAGCATTATGTTGTGGTGTTCCAGGTGGCGTGAGCTGTGAAACTATTCCACATTGTTTCAAATGAAGACCAAACTCGTAACTCAAATATTCGCCTCCGTGTGAGATCATAGAAACTTTATTTTCTTGTTACGATGATTCTCTACTTCACTCTGAAATTCTTTGAACTTTTCAAATGTTTCAAACTTGTGTTTCATCAAGTATATATACCCGTACCTACTAAAATCATCTGCGAAGGTGAGAAAATAATGATACCCGCCGCGTGCTTGAACACTCATCGTACCACATGCATCGGTACGTATTATTTCCAATAAGTCATTAGCTCGCTCTATTGTTCTGGGGAACGAAATTTTAGTCATCTTGCCCATGAGGCATGGTTCGAAAGTATCAAATGATTCACAATCACGTAATTCTAAAAGCCCATCAGCATGGAGTTTCTTCATGCGCTTTACAACAATATGACCTAAACGGTAGTGCCACACGTATGTTGCACTATCATGATCAACTTTGCATCTTTTGGCATCAATATTATGAATATGTGTATTACTACGATTGGGATTCAATAAACCAATAATATTGGGTGTATTACCATAGAAGGTTTTATTCATGTAAACAGAATAAAAATTATTCTCAACTTAAATGAATAACCGTATTACAATAAACACGATCCTATCTGTTGATGCTCAAAGCAAACACCAAATAACATTTATTTAGGTACAACACTAATCCCAAAAGTATAGGGAGTGTGCGATGATGATCATATCAATCTTGGAACCACTTCCAACACACATCGCCACCTCACTCTCAACCAGTCTTCGTTTATTCTGCAACTCCTGTTTCGAGTTACTAATCTTAGCAATTGAACCAGTATCAAATACCGAGGGGCTACTACAAATACTAGTAAGGTACAAATCAATGACATCTATATCAAATATACCTTTGTTCACTTTGCCATCCTTCTTATCCGCCAAGTATTTTTGGGGCAGTTTCGCTTCCAGTGACCATTCTCTTTGAAGTAGAAGCACCCAGTTTCAGGCTTAGGTCCAGCTTTGAGCTTCTTCACATGAGTGACAACTTGCTTGACATTCTTCTTGAAGTTCCCTTTTCTTTCCCTTGCCCTTCTTCTTGAAACTAGTGGTCTTGTTAACCATCAACACTTGATGCTCTTTCTTGACTTCTACCTTCACCGATTTCAGCATCGCGAAGAGCTCGGGAATCATTTTTGTCACCCCTTGCATATTATAGTTCATCATGAAGTTATAATAGCTTGGTGATAGTGACTAGAGAACTCTGTCAATCACTATCTTATTTGGAAGATTAACTCCTAGTTGATTGAAGTGATTGTAGAAACCAGACATTCTGAGCATATGCTCACTAGCTGAGCTATTCTCCTCCATCTTGCAGGCAAAGTACTTGTCAGAGGTCTCATACCTCTCGACATGGGCATGAGTATGAAATACCAATTTCAGCTCTTGAAACATCTCATATGCGCATTCAAAACGCTTTTGAAGTCCCGGTCCTAAGCCGTAAAGCATGGTGCACTAAACTATTAAGTAGTCGTCATATCGAGCTTGCTAAACGTTCATAACATTTGCATCCGTGTCGGATTCGGGGCTCCGCAAAACCCAAGAAGTTCAAACACAGGGGCGTGAACGAAGATCTCTCCCACTCGCATCTACCTAGCATCTCACTCTCATCTTGGTGAAGAGATTCAAGCAAACAACAAATATAGCACGCTAGAGTTTACCCAGGTTCGGGCCACCGTGTGGTGTAAAACACTACTTCCTGCTTTGGTGGATTAGCCTCGGGAGGGCTGGAATATGAACTAGTACAGTGATTCCTGAGCTCAGGAGGCGAGCTCAGGAGGGTCAAGAGGCAAGTGTTCTTGCTCCTTGCGGGGTGGCAGAGTTTATGGATCTGCTCTACTTGGCTGGGCTTGGTTCGACTTGTCCCTCCACAGTAGGGGTCCTAGCTACTTATATAGGCGTCCAGGGTCCTCTTCCCCCGAAATGTTTAGGCGGGAAGGGATCCCACAACGGCCATTTTTGAGCGGGAACACAAGGACGTTCCTATCCTGACAAAAGCGGTCTTCGCCTGCAAAAGGATCAGGCGGAGACACGGTGGTGGGCTCGACGGTGACATCCTCCTTGTTGTCCTTGTGGTCTTCGGTCTTGTTGCACCAAAGGGGAAACCTTTGTCCCGCTCCTCGGGAACCTGCGGTTGCGTTGTACCCCTTGCACCGAAACGGGAACTGCGCCGCTGGCGGGCGCTGGCACCCACTAGCGCGGTGCATCACTGCTGACGTCTCTGCCTCCTCCTGAGGCAGACTTAGCCTTGGATTCTCCGCCCCTCCGGAGCACCTTGCCGAGGCTGCTCCTGAGGGCGTCTCGACGTTGTTCTCCTCACGAGGCTTAGCCCCCTCGCGAGGGTCTTGGACAGCTGGTCGATCAGGTGGGCCGTACCAGGCCGCTGTAGGAGTGCGTCGCGGCCCGCAGACAGGAAAGTCTGGGTACCCTGGTTCCCAGGACGCCGACAGTAGCCCCCGGGCCCAAGGCACGCGCATAGTCGGCTTCGGGGCAAGGCCTTAGCCTAGGATGAAGCGCCGCGGGCCCCAAAAAGGCTGCGGTCTAGGCTGGCGCGTGATGGTTTGATGGGACGCGGGCGACCCCGCTTCCCATGCCATCTCGGCAACCGTGCATCTTGACAAAAAGGGTTCATCTCCGCTGGGGGAGTTATCGCTTCCCTTCCTTCCTGCTCAGATTTCTCCCTCCAACGCCTCCCGCCTTCCTAAATCGCATGCGTCCTCCGGCTCCTTTAGCAATGGAGAAGAGGAACAAGGGCGCTGCACCGGCGTCTGGATCTGCTTCTTCCCTTGAGGCGGCGCTCGAGGAGTCCTCCATCACCAAGGAGGAGGACTACTCAGAGGTCAAACCTTTCTTGTCGAGCATCCACAACGAGTATGGCCCGACGGGGATATGGGCCGGATCCACCATGACGCGGATCCTGCCGAAGTCGTGCTACCCCTTCTTCCTCCAGAGCATCTCCGTGGGGCTCATGCCACCTTTCTCCCAGTTCTTCTACGCCATCCTGGAACATTACCAGGTGCACGCTCTCCACATCCAGCCTCGCTCCATCTTCGTCCCGTTGCTCTTCGCCTTTTATTGTGAGGCGCTCGTGGGGGTGAGGCCGACTGTGACCCTCTTCCGCCATTTCTTCTCCATGCACTGGTACGATGATGGCCCGTGCTCGGGCTGCGTCTCCTTCGTCTTCCAGCGCCAGGGCTGTCGGCTAATGATGGTCGGGAATAAGATAGACTCCCACCGGAAGAGGTGGGTCTATCTGGATGCCCAACGCGTCCACCCTCTGCTGGCGCTGCCTACAGCCCGTCCGGCGAAACGCGCCGGCTGGAGCTACGCGAAGCTCACCGACCCCCTTGTCGGGCCTGTCCTAGCAAGGATTGAGGCAGACCTGAGCTCGAGGCTCGAAGGGGGCCAGATCGTGAAGGAGTTCTTGAAGCAGCGTCTGGCGCCGCTTCAGGCACACTCGCGCCCCATGTGGGAGCTGATGGGCGACGACGACAGGCTCCGACTACACTCAGGGGCGCTGGCCGAGGACGATCTGGACTTCACCTCGGGAACCCTCCTAGGGATGGTTCCGGAGGACCTCCCCGGGACCCACCTGCCGCTGTACAGCCACCTGTCAAGGCCAAGCTGTTGAAGGCCATGTCGGGCTTTGGTGCGTCCATGGGTGCTCCGCCCACGTTTGACGTGTCTTCTGGTGCTGACGACGAGAGTGATGAGGGGGGCTCAGAGGAGACCCTAGACGCCGAGGGGGACTCCTCCGAGGCGTTCGCTGGAGTAATGACATCAGGCGCGGGTGCCACCGGACGGTCCCATGCGGCCACTCCATGTCGATCCGGATGCACTGCATCCGGGGAAGCAACGTGGCGACCCCGCCGAGGAGTACCGTGCCAGCGAATCTGGCGACCACGGCCGCGCCCGGGACTGGCCTCGCGCCTCGCCAAGATCCGGGCTACCGGCGCACCCATAGCGCCAGCGGCTATTGCTGACCTGTTGGCGAAGAGAAGGGGGCGCCTCGCCTCTGATGAGTAAGTGTGCAATTTCTCGCCATCCTTAGTTGCTGTGTCCCTGATGTGCTTCTCCTGACGCAGCAGCCTGGGCGGTGTGATGAAGAAGGCGAAGGGGGAGGTCACGTCGCGATGCCCTGCCCCTCCTGTTGCTGATGTGACCACATGGAAGGATGCCATGACGCTGGGCATCTCGGTCGACCAGGCCACCGAGCATGCGGTGGCGGCGTCGCTTGAGGGCGTCCTCGCTTCCTGCGAGGTCGCGGTGGCTCCTGCTCCGGCTGCTCTAGCGAGGGGGGCTGGAGCCCCTGTTCCTCTGGTCGAGCAGTCGGTCTTGTCGGTGCCCGTGCGCCAGCCGGCGCAGCCCGGCCCTGAGACCTTGGAGGCTGCCTCCGCCGCGTTGGGTCGGCTTCGCGCTGAACTGCAAGGTGGTGATGGTCGCCTGATGGAAGGAAACCTGGGGCTGATCCACGGGTGGCTCCTGGCAGACGAGTCTGCGCGGACCTCCTGGGACTAGGCCTCGGCGGTTGCTGCCAAGGGTCGAGAGGAAGCTGTGGCAGCCACGCGGGCTCGCGACACCGCGCGAGCCGATGCTGCGTCCTTCGAGAAGCGCTGCCTCAAGGCGGAGAGCGAGCTGGAGGCCCTTCGTGAGGAAGGCACTAGGCACGCCCTGGAGCTCAAGAGGTTGGAGAAGGAGCTCGAGGCGCAGAAGGCTGAGACGTCCCGGCTGCAACAAGAGCAGCTTACTGATCGCGCAGCCCTGGAGAAGCTGAAGGTTGAGGTTGAGCAGGCCAAGGCGACCCAAGCCGCTCGCGACAAGGAGGACGCCCTTGCGGCCTCTGCAGCAGTGAGTGGCGAGGCCCTCGCCGCTTTTGATATTGAGGCCCGTAAGGCACTGCAGGCCGCCTACGGGGAAGGGTTCAAGGAACCGCTGGCCGCCCCGGAGGGAGGCCCCGCCGGGCTCCACGCCGCGCTTGTGAAGTCCCTACGCGAGGTTGCGGCTGCATTTGGCTAGTTAGCCGACGTCGAGAGCCGCACGCTCCTTACCTTGGTTCTGACGTAGGTGTGCAACCACCTAAGTCCTCGTGACCCCACCCTTGACCTAGCCTCGCTGTCCGAGCCCGTGACCACAGTCATGCAGGGCACGACTGCCGAGGCCCTGGGGGCAAAGGTCACGGGGCTGGTGGAGGCGTTCCTCCAGGCCACTGCTACCGCAGTCGAGGAGGTGGAGACCGGTGATGGTGCGCTTGGTGATGGCTGATCTGTTCCTGTCCAGAGAGGGAAGTGCGAGTGCCTCGGGGAGGCATGAGAACTTTTTATGAATTTGAAAGACTTGGTATTATTGTAATAGCTAGATGATTTCCGTGCTTGCTTCCTTTCATGTTTGCTTAGGTGCTCTGCGTCGGCAGGGCCCAGCCCCGCGCATACCTCGATCGCCATTGAGCCCTCCGGATGACCGGGGTTATCGCGATAACTAGACTCAAGGGATGAGGGGCTACGTGGCTAGTGAGGCCCCAGGGCTGCGATGCCCAGGGGTCCCCCTTGACCTTTATGCGATCCCGTTTTCGTTCTGCATCGGCAGGGCCCAACCCCGCGCATACCTCGATCGCCATTGAGCCCTCCGGGTGATCGGGGTTATCGTCATAACTAGACTCAAGGGATGAGGGGATACGTGGCTAGTTAGGCCCCTAGGGCGCGATGCCCAGGGGTCCCCTTTGACGTACGAATGGCTCTCATGAAGGGGAACGAGCACCATACCTTGCTCACGAGCCTTCGCCTGGGATGGGGGCGCGAGAAGGCCAGGTGTCTGGGCAGCTGGTAGGACGGCGTCTGCCAGGCGTGACCTGAGCATAGCCCCCCTCGCGACACCCATCCAAGGAGAAGTTGTGAGCGTTGTGAGCTGAACACCTCCCTGAGGTTGGTGCGACCACTGGGGCCGCCCTTAGTTGTTTATAACTAGCGCGGAGCATAGAGGTACCACACTTGCACGAAGTGTGGGCATAACCGCGCCTCGGTCGTAGCGGCCAGCGCTGAGCTTCGTGCTTCCACTGGTTCGTGGGCATAACCGCTCGTTGGTTGGATCTGCCAGCGTGGACCTTGGTACTTCCACTGGACTGTGGGAGGGAGCCTGCCAGCGGGAGAGACTGTGGGGCGTGTACAGCCCCGTCCTGACACGTGGCTTGCACGGTAGGACAGCCAAGGTGTATATGGTCCCTCCTCAGGACGAGTTGAACGACTCTGAGGAAGTTCTCGTGAGCTTACGCATCACTCACGAGACCCTACCCTGAGGCGGGTTGCGCCTGAGTCTTCTTCTGCAAAATGTGAAAAGAGAGGTGTTGTGTCGACCTGCGCCGAGTGCATCTCTAGAGGGTATCGCATGAGAAGGCCGCAACACCAGCGACCCTAGGAGGTGACGTCACGGGAATGGCTCGCGAGACAGAGCTCAGCCACTGGATTTGTCGACGCTGCATGGACGGACCCGAGCACAGACATCGTGCCCAGTCTTCTCATGCAACGATCCAAAAGAAAAACAACCGGCGCGCGGTTCCCGCGTGAGCGAGGCACCTGCCACGGGCCCCTACTTACCCATCCGTGATTAGCCCATGTGAGAACAAGGCACCAAGGACCACCGGAGGTGACGTCACGGGAATGGCTCGCGAGACAGAGCTCAGCCCTTGGGTTTAGCGATGCTGCAGGGAGGGACCCGAGCACAGACGTCGTGCCAGTCCTTAATCATGGGGTGGTCGCGAGTGGGATCACAAGGGCTCATGACCTTAGTGGCGGTGAGGACGCCAAGCATGCACATAATGCGAATGGAAAGAAACAACTAGCCTCGATCATGCAAAAAGGGAGACGACTGCGGGGGAACAGCCCCCAGCAGTCCGAGGATGATGCAGCCCGGGGGGCACCCTTGATTGGATACCTGAAGCGTCACCTGATACTTGTCGAAGGAGAGTTGGGGCAGCTGAAGACGCGAGCCATGCGGGTCGGTCCTGAGGATCGTCGGGCTCCTGAGGCCTAGGGGCTCCGAAGGCTCTCAGTGGTCGCGCGGGTCCTGTTCTTGCTCCATCCGGACCGCCTGCCACTGAGCCTCCCGAGCCCCCAAGGCCTGCTGCGCGAGATGCTGGAACGTGGCAGCTGCGTTGCAGAAGCCAAAGAGTTTGTGGACGTAGCTGCAGGGGAGGGCCCTCCTCCGACCGACCGCCGTCAGCCAGAAGGGCTCCTGAGAGGCGGCTCGGTTGAGACTCACGATGTCAACGCAGATGCGGAAACGGTCGCTCGGGCTGCGAGCAGGTGAGCTTGGGGTTGTGCGGTTATGCCCACCGCGGATGAGCCTTGCATACTGAAGTTCCTCGGTAACTTGGTCGATGAAGTCCTGAGTCCCCAGCGCTGAGCGGTTCACGCTGGGCTCACAAAAACGCGCGTCAAGACACGCTTGTAGGTGGTGCACGAACACCTCCCTCGAGACGCTGGTGAGTCCGGAGACACTCCAGAGGAGATCCCCCAAGCCTTCACGAGAGGGGCGTCGGGCGCGCCTCCCTATGCGAGGGTGGAGGGCGCCTCGTCAGCAGGCGCGAGTCCTGAGGCCGGGCCGTCAGGAGCCCCTGCGTCCTGAGGTCCGTTGACGGGCAGGCTCTTCTTCTTCTTGGGGGCGGTCTATAGGGCGAGGATGGCTCCATCCTCATTGGAGCATTCGACCGCCGCAGTCTGGTAGGCGCGCTCCAGGGAACGCACCGCTTCCTTCTCGTCGGAGGCGATCGTGATGACCCCACCGCTCCCAGGCATCTTTAGGACGTTGTAGCCGTGATGGGTCGCCGCCATGAACTTGGCGAGGGCTGGATACCCAAGGATGGCATTGTACGGGAGGTGGATGTTGGCGATGTCGAAGTCGATGAGCTCAGTGTGGTAGTTGTCGTGGTCACCAAAGGTGATGGGAAGGTGGACCTACGCCATCGGGAGTGTGGAGCCATCCGTGACTCCGTAGAATGGCTTGGTCGGGTGGAGCTAATCGTAGGGAACCTGGAGCGTCTCGAAGGTCAGGACGGAGAGGACGTTGAGTCCCACCCCGCCGTTGATGAGGGTCTTGGTCACGAGGACGTTGCTGATGGTCGGGGTGCCGAGCATCGGGAGAGCGCCTGGGGCCGCGGTGCACTTGAGCTGGTCCTTGGGGTCGAAGGCGATGACTTGCTTAGTCCACCTAAGGTTGCGCGCGGCGTTAGGCCTGGGAAGCGCCGCGTTCACCTCGCGGGCGAACTGCTTGAAGATGCGGTGGGAAGCCGGAGCATGGGCTCCTCCCAAGGTGCATGCAACCGCACGCGGCTCTTGGAAGCCACCTGCTCTGTCTCCCTGGCCATCGTTGTCATTCCTTCTTGGCGGTGGCGGCAGCGGAGGCATGCCTCCATTGCCCTGAGGGCGACCCTCACGAGGCTGGTCGCGCCAGGGGGCGTCACGAGGCTACTCCTGCCAGTGGTCTTCACGAGGCTGTTCGCGCCACCCTTGGCGTGAGTTCATGTCGTCCCAACGTCCTCCACCTTGGCCTCCTCCACGGCCGTAGCCGCGGTTGTCGCGCTCAGGGCACTGACCGACGCGCCCGCCGCGCATCACCCTAAGCTCCTGGCAGTCGTTAGTGTTGTGGTTGTGGACATTGTGGAAGCCGCAGTATGGTCGGTTGTCTTTGGGGAGGTCATCATAGCCGCAACGACGATTCACTTCTGGCTCCGCAGCCAGCAAGACGGGTCCCTTGCGCTTCGCTTCTTTAGCCTTGGCCTTCTTGTCGTCCGCCTTCGTCTCGGGCAGCTCCTGGAGGGAGAGGCGTCCTTCCTCTCCCCTGGTGCACTTTGCGGCGAGCTTGAACATCTCGAGGGCTGTGCACAGGTCCTCGTGGATGGTGAGCTCCTCCCTCATCCCGACGTCACGGACACCTTCGAAGAAAGCCGATATGATGGCCTCGTCTGAGACCCTAGGGATCCGGAGGCGCATGGTGTTGAGGCGTTGGATGTACTTTTGCTGGGTCTCTCCCGGCTGCTGCCTCACGCGGCGTAGATCCGCAGCTGCCGGGGCTCGCTCGCGGGTGCCTTGGAAGTTGGCAACGAAATGCTCACGAAGCTCTTCCCAGGAGGAGGTGGATCCCACAGGGAGGTTCAGGAGCCAGGAGTGTGCGCCATCTTTGAGAGCCATGGGGAACCAGTTCGCCATGACCTGCTCGGTGCCGTTGGACGCCTCGATGCTCAGCTCGTAGAGTTGGAGGAACTCCGTGGGGTCGGTGGTGCCGTCATAGCGCGGAGGTAGGTCCGGCTTGAACTTGCTGGGCCAGACGAGGCGCCTTAGCTCAGGAGCTAGGGCGCGACATCCAGCCACGCTCATGATCGCAGAAGCCCCCTGCGCCCGCGGTGCTGGTTCTTGGGGAGCTGGCGCCACCGCCTCCTGTGGCACGCGGTCTTGGTGCTGCGGGCCAGGGAGCCCGTGAGCCCCCGCCTGGGGATGCGAAATCACCCGGCAGCTCTCCTCATCATGCGCATGGGCTCTGTGGGGTTGCTCACGTCGAGGAGCCTCGCGTCGGACCTCCTGGCTGGCGCCGTAGAGTGGAGGCAGAGCCGGGACTCCGTGGCCTTCGTTCCATGCAGGGGGCGACGGAGGAAGGGAGGAGTGTGTTGGAGCAGGTGCTTCTCCAGCGGCGTTGACGAGCTCGGTGATGCGGTGGAGCCACTCGTCGTAGAGGTCATGTGCCGGGCGGTAGCGCAAGAACTCCCGCCCCATCAGCCGTGCAGGCTGCTAGTAGACCGGCCCGCGGCAGACTAGCAAGGACGACGCCGCGGCTGGTGAGGGTGAAGGCGTCGCCGTGCGGACATTGCGCCGCACGGACGGCGGCAGTGACGAGTCCTGCTGCTCGTGGACGGCCGGGTCGGTGGCGGCGTTGGCGACCGGTGAGTTGGGGCGGAGCGGTGCACCGTTGCCCGCGGGCACCGTCTGTGCGACGTTCGCGGCGCGGCGGGCGGCGCGAGCTCGGCGTGTGTCCACCATGGCTGTGGTGCGAAGTCGACGATGAGAGGGGGACGAGGTCGTCGGAGAGGCGAGATCTCGACACGCCCCTTACCTGGCGCGCCAAATGTCGCATTCGGGGCTCCGCAAAACCTAAGAAGTTCAAACATAGGGGTGTGAACGAAGATCTCTCCCACTCCCGTCTACCTAGCGTCTCGCTTCGTCTTGGTGAAGAGATTCAAGCAAACAACAGATAGAGCACGCAAGAGTTTACCCAGGTTCGGGCCACCGTGTGGTTTAAAACCCTACTTCCTGCTTTGGTGGATTAGCCTCGGGAGGGCTGGAATAGGAACTAGTACAGTGGTTCCAGAGCTCAGGAGGTGAGCTGAGGAGGGTCAGGAGGCAAGTGTTCTTGCTCCTTGCGGGGTGGCAGAGTTTATGGATCTGCTCTACTTGGCTAGGCTTGGTTCGACTTGTCCCTCCATAGTAGGGGTCCTAGCTATTTATATAGGCGGCCAGGGTCCTCTTCCCCCGAAATGTTTAGGCGGGAAGGGATCCCACAACGGCCATTTTTGAGCGGGAACACAAGGACGTTCCTATCCTGACAAAAGCAGTCTTCGCCTGCAAAAGGATTAGGCGGTGACGCGGTGGTGGGGTCGATGGTGACATCCTCCTTGTTGTCCTTGCGGTCTTCGGTCTTGTTGCACCAAAGAGGAAACCTTTGTCCCGCTCCTCGGGAACCTGCGGCTGCGCTGTTCCCCTTGCACCGAAACAGCAACTGCGCCGCTGGCGGGCACTGGCACCCACTAGCGCGGTGCGTCACTGCTGATGTATCTGCCTCCTCCTGAGGCAGACTTGGCCTTGGATTCTCCGCCCCTCCGGAGCACCTTGCCGAGGCTGCTCCTGAGGGGGTCTCGACGTTGTTCTCCTCGCGAGGCTTAGCCCCCTCGCGAGGGTCTTGGATAGCTGGTCGATCAGCTGGGCCGCACCAGGCCGTTGTAGGAGCGCGTCGTGGCCCGCAGATAGGCAAGTCTGGGTACCTTGGTTCCCAGGACGCCGACAATCTGTTCCTGCAATAGGTCTGTCAACTAGCGGTGCATAACAGACATAATTCTTCTATGTAGCAATGAGGATAATCCTCAGATCATGGACCCAGTCCGCATCATTGCTACTAACATCTTTCAACTTAGTTTTCTCTAGGACCGTATCAAAACCAGGGGAGCTAAATAACGAGCTATTGATGTATAACATAGATATGCAAATACTATCAGGACTAAGTTCACGATAAAATAAGTTTAGTTAATCAAATTACTAATGAACTCCCACTTAAATAACCATCCCTTAGGTTATCTAAGTGATACATGATCCAAATCAACTAAACCATGTCCGATCATCACATGAGATGGAGTAGTCATCAATGGTGAACATCTCTATGTTGATCATATCTACTATATGACTCATGTTCGACCTTTCGATATGCATTATTCCAAGGCCATGTCTGTAGATGCTAGGCTCGTCAAGCTTAACCCAATAATTCTATGTGTGTGAAATTGTCTTACACCCGTTGTATGTGAATGTAGAGTCTATCACACCCGATCATCATGTGGTGTCTCGAAACGACGAACTGTAGCAATGGTGCATACTCGCGGAGAACACTATTAACTTGATATTTAGTGAATGGATCATCTTATAGTGCTACCGTCGATCTAAGCAAAGTAAGATGCATAAAGGATAAACATCACATGCAATCAAAATATGTGACATGATATGACCATCTTCATCTTATGCTTTTGATATCCATCTCCAAAGCATTGTCATGATCTCCATCGAAGCGTCATGGTCGTCTCGCCAACTATTGCTTCTACGACTATTTCTAACTCATAGCGATAAAGTAAAGCAATTACATGGCGCTTGCAATTCATACAATAAAGAGACAACCATAAGGCTCTTGTCGGTTGCCGATAATTTACAAAACATGATCATCTCATACAATAACGTATAACTCATCATGTCTTGACCATATCACATCACAACATGCCCCGCAAAAAAAGTTAGACGTCCTCTACTTTGTTGTTGCAAGTTTTACGTGGCTGCTATGGGCTTCTAGCAAGTACCGTTCTTAGCTACTGCACAAAACCGCAATGGTGATTTATCAAGTTTTCTGTTTTAACCTTCAACAAGGATCGGCCGCAGTCAAATTCGATTCAACCAAAGTAGGAGAAACAGACACCCGCCAGCCACCTTTATGCAAAATAAGTTGCATGTCTGTCGGTGGAAACAATCTCATTTACGTGGACATGTAAGGTTGGTCTGGACCAATTCATCTTACAAAGCCGCCGAATCAAAATAAGACGTTGGTGGTAAGCAGTATGACGATCACCCCCACAAATCTTTGTGTTCTACTCGTGCATATAATCTACGCATAGACCTGGCTCATGATGCCACTGTTGGGTAACGTTGCATGGAAAACAAAAAGTTCTATGCACACACAATGATCTATCCATGGAGATGCATAGAAACGAGGGGGAGAGTGTGTCTACGTACCCTCGTAGACCGTAAGTAGAAGCGTTTCACAACGCGGTTGATGTAGTCGAACTTCTTCGCACTTCAACCGATCAAGTAACGAACGTATGTCACTTCTATTGTCTGCACACGTTCACCTCGGTGTTGTCCTCATCATCTTGATCTAGCAAGCGTAGCGAGGTGGTGATGAGTTCCGTCGACACAACGGCGTGGTGACGGTGGTGGTGAAGCAATCCTGGAGGGCTTTGCCCAAGACTGCGATGATCTAGAACGGAGGAGTAATCTAGAGGCGGAGGGGTGCCAACACACGGCTTGGAATTATCTATGTCCTTGTGTGGCACCCCTCCACACACACACACACACACACACACACACACACACACACACACACACACACACACATATATATATATATATATATATATATATATATATATATATATATATATATATATATATATATATATATATATATATATATATATATATATATATATATAAAGGTGTGGGGAGGGAAGAGGCAGCCCTAGGGCACCTCCAATAGGGCCGGCGGCCACCCTAGGGATTTCCTAGTGGTGCGTCCCCTGCCAAATAATGGCACAAGGGGGAAGGAAAGGGGGAGGTGCCCCCTTCCTTCCTTCTTCCCTTCTCCGGAATATAGTAAGAGGGGTGGCGCCCCCCTTTACGATGTATTAGGTGTGGCAGCCCTAATGGGGGCACACCAACCCATGTGGGCTGGTGTGCTCCCCTCTACATGACCCAACAAGGCCCAATACACTCCCGGTTCCTCCGAAACCCCTTCCGGTATTCCGATAACTTTCCGGTGCATCCTGAAACCATTCCGGAGACCAAATAGCATCGTCATATATATCAATCTTTACCTCCGGAACATTCCGTAGCTCCTCTTCGTGTCCGTGATCTCATCGGGGACTCCGAACAACATTCGGTCACCAAACCACAGAACTCATATAATACCAAATCAACATCGAACGTTAAGTGTGCGGACCCTACGGGTTCGAGAACTATGTAGACATGACCGAGACACCTCTCCGGTCAATAACCAATAGTGGAACCTGGATGCCCATATTGGATCCTACATATTCGACGAAGATCTTTATCGGTTGAACTGTTATGACAACATACACAATTCCCTTTATCTGTCGGTATGTTACTTGCCCGAGATTTGATCATCGGTATCTCTATACCTAGTTCAATATCATTAACGGCAGTCCCTTTACTCTTTCTGTAATACATCATCCCGTGACTAACTAATTAGTCATTTGCTTGCAAGGCTTATTATGATGTGTATTACCGAGAGGGCCCAGAGACACCTCTCCGATACTCGGAGTGGCAAATCCTAATCTCGATTCATGCCAACCCAACAAAACACCTTCGAAGATACCTATAGAGCATCTTTATATTCACCCAGTTACGTTGTGACGTTTGATTGCACACAAGGTATTCCTCCGGTATCCGGGAGTTGCATGATCTCATAGTCAAAGGAATATGTATTTGACATATATGAAAGCGGTAGCAATAAACTCTCCGATTAAATACTAAGATAACGGATGGGTCTTTTCCATCACATCATTCTCATAATTATGTGATCCTGTTATCAAATGACAACTCATGTCCATGGTTAGAAACCTTAACCATGTTTGATTAATGAGCTAGTCTAGTAGAGGCTTACTAGGGACACAGTATTTGTTTATGAATTCACACATGTATTTAGGTTTTTGGTCAATACAATTCTAGCATGAATAATAAACCTTTATGATGATTAAGGATATATAAGAATAAGCATATTATTACTGCCTCTAGGGCATATTTCCATCATTCAGGGGGATGGGTTGCTCAGTTAAACTTTTGTCAATTCTCCCGCGGAGCAACCAACATCTAAGGTTGAAAGGAGGTATCTATTTTATAATAGGGAGCAATCGAGGGGGCTGATATGACCATTGGAGGCACTAGCAAACCACATGGCACATGATGAAACAGTCAAACACAACCAACTGACTCACTTGCGAAACAAGTCATGTGACTTCCATGAGGACTTTCACCTACGATGTCCCTAAGAACTTTATGTCAGACTATGAAGAGAAATGAACCGCACCGAAGATAAATAAATGTCTTCACTCGGAGAAGTATGTTTGGATTGAACACGTACCAAAGATCTAAATCTCAACTTTCACTTAGACCTCCCCCCCCCAATAGTTCGGGATTGCCCTACGATCCAAACAAGAAAATCCGGCGAACAGACGATTCCAAAGATATTCATTGTTACCACAATTTTTGGGGTCATAACTCTCACTTGGCTACCTGTAACCACAAACGTGATAAGTCTCAAGGCACTGAGTTGTCATCACATTCTAGCATGCACTAATTATTAAGATAATATAAACATGGGTAAGCAAAATTTATAACATGAGATTCAAAAGAAACAAAGATCAGTATCATGGCGGTGAGTTTGGCCAGTTTCCAAGTTCCACCATGCATGTTATGTCGCTAACCAATTGAACGCCAATATGTCGATGCACACCAGACACCCTGCCCTCAAATCACAATTCAGACACTCGCACATGTAGGTTAAATACCATGCCCATTTATTCCTTATTTTATTTGAATTATCTTCTAAGCATATTTATTTAATCGGAGTCCTCCCTCTCCCATCGTCAGAATTCCTTTCCTCCTCTGCTCGGTAACAACGGGATTTATTTATTTCCTTCATGTTGGTTCATAATAGTATAATTTATTCCTTCTTTTAATTTAATTCCCTGCCGTTACCCATGCCCACAACAGCGGAATTTATCCCTTTGTTTCATGTGTTAAGGATACAAAGTTTACTTTTCCAAATTTCTTCCCTTCCTAGCCCGCAATCTCATTTATTAATGAGATATTATCTTCCTCCAATTTAATTATCCACACCTTTGTTTATTGATTCTCGAGGAGGCTCCTTACTTTTGTAGGCAACTCACAGATGCATTTAAATTGGCAAGAATTTATGTAAAGAGGTGAGGTGGGATTATCTAATTAGCAAACAAACCTTCTCATCTCGGTTAGTTGTACTCTACCTCGGTTGCCCTTGTCGTTTGTACTCTATGACTGATCATGATATAAACTCTCCACGCAACCATATTTTTTCGGCCCAGAAAAGGCTGTGGGTTTTCTTTGGCCAAAAAACGACCGTGGGTGACACACAGACGCATAAAAAATTAGTATCACCTCGGATAGAAAAAATCTAAAATAAAATAAAATATGGGTAAACCGACCAAAGAATCAGAGAAATGGATCTCCCTTTATTAAGTAATTAGTAGGTACATATATAGATTAATGTGTACTTTTCTATAGACTTTTGATTATGTTTGATATGCTAAAGATGGCTACAGTGAGTGTGTGGGATGGTGTCAGGCCCAAGATGCGATTCTATCCCGATCACGTGATACACCTCGTGATTGGGGCACAACCGCATTTCGGGTGCTTAGCAAGATGGATATCATTACATCGTACCATTACATAAATACATGGGGATACAACAATTCATACAAGTCAGATGAATACAACAACATCAATACAAGGCATCCGACTACAGATGGAAATATGAAAAGCACAACGACATCCATCTGCTATCCCAGGCTGCCGACCAGGAACCTAGCCCAAGACTGACGAAGAAGAAGAAGAAGAAAGAACTCCAACAAAAGGTAACATCGCTCTCACATCAAGTCATCGGAAACCTGTACCTGCAACTGGTGTTGTAGTATCTGTGAGTCACGAGGACTCAGCAATCCCATAACCATGGGTAACAAGACTAGCAAAGCTTAATGGGTATGGAGAGGTTAAGTGGTGAGGTTGCAGCAGCGACTAAGCATTATATGGTGGCTAACTTATGAGTACAAGAATAAGATGAGCATCTACGCAAACGGTCGCAAACTAGTAATGATCGCTAAAGATCCTGAACTACCTACAAGTCAAACATAACCCCACAGTGTTCTCTTCTCAAGGTGAAAGGAGACAGTCACAGTTACTCACGTGGTTCGTGTGTTTTATCTCGGATCCTCTGTCAAGTTTTCTACAACCGGACATTAACAAATTCCAATCTGCCACATAACCGCGGGCACGACTTTCGAAAGATCATAACCCTGCAGGGGTGTCCGAACTTAGCCCATCACAAGCTCTCACGATCAGCAGAGGTTATAATAATATTACCATTTATCTTAGGGACAATCCGATCAGGCTCAGAATCCTGGTGCACAAGACATTTCGACAATGGTAAAACAAGTCCAGCAAGACCTCCCGGTGTGTCGACACCCTGATAGTAGCCGCGCGTATCTCGTCTCAGGCCACGACCGGATGGGTGATGCTACGGGAGCCAAGCCTCAAGTTTCTCCATGGTGGCCCCGCAGGACCCTCGTTTGGGACCAACACCATCATCACTGGCCCCCCTGTTATGTAGAAAAGAATCCTCGGGGATGCGACCCCCTATGCAATTTAATTAATTAATTAAGTTGTTATTTTGAGGCAAATTAAAACCATTGTTGGGCCTTGCTGGAGGAGTTTTATTCAAAGACGAACTGTCAAGGGGTCCGCATATACCCAACCGCGTTAGGAACGCAAAATCAAGGAACATAACACCGGTTTATCGGGTCCTAAGGTGGCATGAGTGGAACAAAACACCAAGCAAAAGGCCACGCCTTCCACCCATTGCGAAGTATATAGGTGTGTCAATACATATAAGATATATTGTGATATTCCAACAACAAGTTCCAACAAGGAACAATCTTCATCTTTACCTGCAACTAACAATGCTATAAGAGGGGCTGCGCAAGCGGGTAACATAGCCAAACAACGGTTTGCTAGGAAGGTGTCAAAGGTTAGAGGTTTCATGGGAACAAGGAGAGGCTGACAACAAAAGATAGGTAGCGCGACATATAGCGATAGCATCGAGACAACTGTTGTTGGAAATGATAGTAAAGGTATCCAAGGTGATGGTCATCTTGCCTGGGATCCCGCAAGGAAGAAGAACGAGTCCATGAAGAAGACGAAGAAGAAGCCACGAAGTCGAACCAATTGTAGACGAACAAATCCTCACGATCGCAACGAAACAAGCACTAACAAGAAGAAGCACACAACATGGTAAACACACCATTCAAGAACATAACAAGATGCTCAACCAAGTATGATGCAAGACAAGTCTATATGATGCAAAACATGGCAAGGGATGAATCACACAAGAGTAACACAAACCAACAAGTTTAAATGAGGCCGGAATCAACATATAACAATTCCGGTAAGTCCTCATATGCACATTTCAAAATTGGTCCAGATCTGAACAAACCTTAAGTTAAAGTTGTTAAACAGCAAGTTAACATGCACCATGATGATCTACACGAAATTCTAGTCAAGTTACATATAAAGTTTATTTAATTCGGAGCTACAGCCTAGAAGATATGAACAAAAGAAGTCAAGCATGGCAATTATGCAAGATGAATCCATACAACAAGCAAACACACTCCAAGCATGCAAATAACATGATATTATGCTTCTACATGCAAAAACACACAAGTTTCATATAGGACACGCTCAAAACGGAGCAACTGTCTAGAAGATATGAGCAAAACAAGTTACAATGCTAAGCTGAACTTAACAACAACATAGCAACTTTGGAGCGAGGTATATATGCTACAACACTCAAACATGATAACAAAAGGCATGGATGTGAAATAAACATGATACTTAACAAGCATGAACTTAGAGCAAACCCAAAAACTTACTGGAACACAATTAAACAAGCATGGCAAGATTCAATAAGTTTACATATTTCTCAGACAGTGAAAATTATAAGGCATGGCAGAAATTATAACAAGTAGGCATGTTTGCAAGCTTGTGCAACTCAACTCAGAGCATAACACGGCACAAGAAGATAACCAACATCAAGAAGACATGTTTATGAAGCTACTCATGGCAAGGACATAATCATATGATGCATAGATCACTAGCAAATCACATGGCAAAACTGAACTTGCTGATAACAGGCTGACAGAAACATTTTATAGCAATTTGAGAGCAAGATTTAAACAAGCTACATCAGGGCATATAAGCAAACAAGGGCATGGATGGATAGAGCATAAAATGGACAACAAGACATGATCATTTGATATACTAAAACATGCATGGATTGGAGTGGGGCATCAAGCAAACATGGCATCAGGTTAACAGTTTTCCGACTTAGCAGTTTTAACAAGTCTCAGGAAACAACAACAGCAAGTAGGCTACTTTACAATCTTGTTGCAAACACCACAAGGAATATCATGAAAAGTTGATTGCACCACAACAAAGATGGCATGATTGTTCTTTTAAAACATATTGACATGTGGCATAAAAGACAATCACACCAATAGCTATGAACAAGTCAAATCAGCATCTCATAACAAGTTTCAGCACTTAACAGCCACATGCACTTTTGCAACAGAGATTAACATGGCAATATGGCACCTAACATGAACGCTACAGCAACCATCATGTAGAGCACTTCACAATGAACATTTTGACATATCACACACTCCATTTGGACCAACATGCACAAAGTTATCACATCACGAACATGCTATCATAACAACAGTTTTCAACAGTTTTAAACATATAGCACTCTTGCAACGATGATTAGGGCATCAAGATGAACTCAAACAAGCATGCCACAGTACAACAATATGAAGAGCATTTCACAACGAACATTTGGAGATATCATATGCTCAAATCGGACCAACACACAAAAAGATATCACCATGCAAACATGCACACTTATTTACAACATGCGAGGGACTTGGTCAAAAAACTACCTCAGAGGGGGCGGACATGTCCGGTCCGGACGGACATGTCCGTCGGTGCAGGGCCTTGGGCCCACCTGGCAGGGACACGGGGAGATGGGGAGGTCGGACACGTCCGTGTCCCAGCGAACACGTCCGGCGGTGTAGGCCTGCGGGACCCAGATGGCAGAGACACGGGCGAGGGCACGATCCGGGCCGGCTCTCGCCGGACCCGGGCGCGGCGGCAGGGGTTGCTGAACTCCGGCGAGGCGGTCGTGGGAGGAATGGAGGGGGCGGATCCGGTGAGGGGAGCCCCGTCCCGGGCCAGATCCGGCGACGGCCGGGGCCGGACGGGCCGAGCGACGGGAAGCCAAGCCACGGCGACGGCCATAAAACTTGGAGGAGGACCGGCGGCAGGCCGGAGCGAGCAGGCGCGGCGGCGGCCGGCTCGAGCGGACGAGGCGGAGAGGCGCGGCGGAGGGAGCGCTACGGGCTCTCGCGGGGAGGCGAGCGAAGCCGTCGGTGACGGCCGGCGACCTGGCGGCGGACGCGCATGACGACGGGGCGCAGACGCAGAGGAGCGGGGAAGCGGGCCGGGCGGTGGCGCGGTCGGCCAGGTCGGGGCCCGCTTCGGCCCGGTGCGGGCTAGCAACGGGCTTCGCGGGCGCGCGGGTGAGAGGAGGCGACGTGGAGGGCGGAGACTGGTCGGAAGCGGTGGCTGGGTGGCGGCGCGGCCCGTGGGGCGACGCCAAGTGGTGGCGGGGCAGCGGTTGGGCGCGGTAATTGAGGAGGAGGAGGGGCTAGGAGGTAGGTGGAGGCTATGGGATGCCGAAAATGGCATGGGGGACTGATTATATAGGGAAGGGGGCTAGGGTTAGATGTATTGGTTTTTTTTTGAGCCCTCCGATATCGATCGGACGACACCGGTCGAGAGGGGGTGTAGGATGGGCCTAGGTGTAGGTAGTGGGCTGTGTAGGTGGGGTTGTGGGGAGAGAAGAGAAGAGGCCCGTGGGGGTTTTCGGAGACCGAAAACGACCGGCGAATTAACCGGTGACTAGTGCCGCTATATTTAACGGTTGGGCTATCAAACGGATTCCGAATGCGACGAAATTTGGCAGGCGGTCTACCTATGCTATACTAGGACCGCACGCCAAGTTTCAACTCATTCTGAGAAATTTTTCCTGCCACTCATAAAATAAATATTCGGAGGTGCCACGGGCACGTGCAAGTGTGTCTGGGCTCAGAACGGACAACGGAGAGGGCGAGGGGGCTCGGACGGATGCAAGTTTTGAAAACATGATGATTCAATGCACATGATGATAATGCAAAGTGCAAAACGCAAGCAGATGACATGGCAACGACGACGAATAAGAGGATGACACCTGGCGCATCGGTCTCGGGGTGTCACAACACTCCCCTACTAACACGAGATCTCGTCCCGAGATCTTAATAACGAGACGGAAGAGGAAAAAGGAAGAACAAAGTTCTTCGAGGACAAAAGAGTAAAACCAAAGAACCTTGGGAGTTTGAACAACTCGAAAGAAAGAACACGACGGAGATGGACGAGATTAGAGAAGCTTCGTTACCAAAGAGTAACACGGAACAAACGAGAAGCTTAATGGTAGAAAGACAAGAAACAAGAGCTGACGGAAGAAAGGAATTCGAGAGCCTCCGGTTAAACATGGAAGGAATTGAACATGAGCTTGAGAAGAAGGACTAATACTTGATGAGAGAAACAACACCATGCCTTCAGAAGAATTGAAAGAGTTGGAAGAAAAGAAAGGAGAAGAAGATGACAACTTTCACCATGAATGAATTTAAAGAGCATCTTCAAAAGAATGCTAGGACGGAGTTGTTGAGAAATTCAACAACAAAAGTATAAGCTTGTTGTGGACTTATGGACATCATCCCGAAACTTGAGGTGATATTATGCCGCAACCAAAGTATTGATGAGCTAAGAAGAGCGAAGAATGCAAAACTCCACTTCAAAAGAATACGGAGAATTATTTGCACTTCGAGACGCGAGAAGAAGAATACTTGCTCTGCTCCACAGGAATTATGACGAACATTTGAAGAATAAACTAAATCATGAAGAACCACCATGAAGAGCTCCGGTAGCAAAAGGATAATGAGATAGAAGTGAAGGATGCACAAACAAGATTAAAACTTTGCGATGATTTTAATAGAGCTCCGACGAGATTGCCGAGAAAACTAACAACTCCGGACAGAAAAGATGAAAACACTTGGTACTAGAATTTATTCATCAAGAATAAAGTCCGAAGGAAAGGATTGATCAACTTGACAAGAATGAATAAGAATTATGTTATGCTCACCCCCATCAATTAAATTGATGAAAGCAATGGATTCACATGCTACTTATTCTAGATGAAATTGATTCAAGAGGGATATAGCTCAAACTTGAGAAAGTCTTCATGAATCACCGGTAGGATTTGAAAGAACGAACAAATTGATATGATCACACATGAAAAGTACTTTTGAGCAAACCACCATAATAATTGAAGCCGAGTGAAGAAAAAAAAGCAAGGCACCAGGAAGAATTAAAATCGAGTGAATACAAGAGACTGAATCGCCGGGAAGAATAAAGCACTTGGGGAATTTAGATACAAGAGAACGAAGAGATCGCGAACTAATTAAAGAATACTTGAACGAAGCACCGAAAGAATGTGAGAAGAACGAAGAGGCATCAATGAAGAATATTTGGAGGACGAGGTTGAAAACTGAGAACGAAGAAATCTTCTGAAATGATGGCCTTCGGAGGAACACAATGGAAAAAAATCATGAAAAACTCCGGATGGTTAAGGGAAAGAATTTATGACCACGAAATAATTCAAGAGGATAGCATGAAGCTAGAACGACGAACAGTCGAGAAAACGGACAAGATTTACGGGAACTCTTCATCGGTCTTGAAATGATGACGAGAAATACCACAAAAAATTATTGAGATACTCCGAAAGTATGAAAAGAGAGAAAAGGTTGAACCAACGATGAAAAGAATTGAAAGCAATCTTGGAGAAGGTATATGACTGATGGAATCCATACTTATGTCACACTTTGAAAATAATTTGGATCACTCTGGGAAATTAGAAGAGTCAGGTAAGATCTTGGGAAAAGACCTGTGGGTTATGAGCCCACTGAAAGAAAACCATCGTTGGAAAAAATTGAAAGGAGATGATGCATCGGAATGATTGAAAGGCTCGAATGAGGTGACAACCTCGAATTAATTCGAACACAGACGAATATCCTGAGATGTCTTCGGACCTCCAAAATAATTAAATGGTGATAGGCAAATGAGCAAGAGGAAACATCTGAGCCGAGGGAAAGAGTGTGATGAACACCGAATACTTGAATTGAATCCACCGGAAAAGAAGAAGAGTGTCGAACGAGACGAGAATTCATCGGAGAAGAAAAGAGAAGAAGGATGATGAACTAGGTGAGAATTAACCAGTTGAATAATTGATGAAAGGAATTCAAAGGCTTCACACGAGTAGAATGGATACTCGATTAAGGACTCTGGCTCCGATAAGAAAAATGGTGGGTGGGTGGGAAAAACAAAGACAACTTCAGAAGGAGAAACAACATCGGTTCGAAAGAACTGAGGATTGAAGCAAAAGACGAGGAGGGTCAAGTCGACTTGACGAGAGATGCACCAGATGAAAAGAGCAGACATCACAATGAACGAAACTAACCGCATGATCCTAAAAATAATTTGAAGGGGAAGGGGAGTAATTCAAAACACCTATGTCAATAATTCCTCACCAGAGCGATGAAGGGGCTGAGGAGTAAAAAGAATTCCTACTCTCCGATATAACTAGACTCCAAAATAGTATTCTGCTAGACTCGACAACGGACAAGCTACGATCAATCAAGGGGCTCCTACGGTTGGTCGAGGCTCTGATACCAACTTGTTAGGCCTAAGATGCAATTCTATCCCGATCACGTGATACACCTCATTATTGGGGCACAACTGCATTTCGGGCACTTAGCAAGATGGATATCATTACATCGTACCATTACATAAATACATGGGGATACAACAATTCATACAAGTCACATGAATACAACAACATCAGTACATGCCTACATGGAATCCGATTATGGATGCAAATATGAAAAGCACAATGACATCCATCTGCTATCCCAGGCTGCCAACCAGGAACCTAGCCCAAGGCTGACCAAGAAGAAGAAGAAAGAAAGAACTCCAACAAAAGGTAACATCGCTCTCACGTCAAGTCATCGGAAACCTGTACCTGCAACTGGTGTTGTAGTATCTGTGAGTCACGAGGACTCATCAATCCCATAACCATGGGTAACAAGACTAGCAAAGCTTAATGGGTATGGAGAGGTTAAGTGGTGAGGTTGCAGCAGCGACTAAGCATTATATGGTGGCTAACTTACGAGTACAAGAATAAGATTAGCATCTACGCAAACGGTCACAAACTATTAATGATCGCTAAAGATCCTGAACTACCTATGAGTTAAACATAACCCCACCGTGTTCTCTTCTCAAGGTGAAAAGAGACAGTCACAGTTACTCACGTGGTTCGTGTGTTTTATCTCGGATCCCCTGTCAAGTTTTCTACAACCGAACATTAACAAATTCCAATCTGCCACATAACCGCGGGCACGGCTTTCGAAAGATCATAACCCTGCAGGGGAGTCCCAACTTAGCCCATCACAAGCTCTCACGATCAACAGAGATAATAATAATATTACCCCTTATCTTAGGGACAATCCGATCAGGCTCGGAATCCCGGTGCACAAGACATTTCGACAATGGAAAAACAAGTCCAGCAAGACCTCCTGGTGTGTCGACACCCTGATAGTAGCCGCGCGTATCTCGTCTCAGGCCACGACCGGATGGGTGATGCTACGGGAGCCAAACCTTGAGTTTCCCCGTGGTGGCCCCGCAGGACCCCCGTTTGAGACCAACACCATCAGCACTAGCCCCCCTGTTATGTAGAAAAGAATCCTCGGGGATGCGACCCCCTATGCAATTTAATTAAAGTTCTTATTATGAGGCAAATTAAAACCAATGTTGGGCCTTGCTGGAGGAGTTTTATTCAAAGACGAATTGTCAAGGGGTCCCCATATACCCAACCGCGTTAGGAACGCAAAATCAAGGAACATAACGCCGGTTTATCGGCTCCTAAGGTGACATGAGTGGAACAAAACACCGAGCAAAAGGCCACGCCTTCCACCCATTGCAACAAGTTCCAACAAGGAACAATCTTCATCTTCACCTGCAACTAACAACGCTATAAGAGGGGCTGAGCAAGCGGGTAACATAGCCAAACAACAGTTTGCTCGGAAGGTGTCAAAGGTTAGAGGTTTAATGGCAACAAGGAGAGGCTGACAACAAAAGATAGGTAGCGCGACAAATAGCGATATCATCGAGACAACTAGCATGGCAATGATAGTAAAGGTATCCAAGGTGATGGTCTTCTTGCCTGAGATCCCGCAAGGAAGAAGAAGGAGTCCATGAAGAAGATGAAGAAGAAGCCACGAAGTCGAACCAAGTGTAGACGAACGAATCCTCACGATCGCAACGAAACAAGCACTAATGAGAAGAAGCACACAACATGGTAAACACACCATTCAAGAACATAACATGATGCTCAACCAAGTATGATGCAAGACAAGTCTATATGATGCAAAACATGGCAAGGGATGAAGCACACAAGAGCAACACAAACCAACAAGTTTAAATGAGGCCAAAATCAACATATAACAATTCCGGTAAGTCCTCGTATGGACATTTCGAAATTGGTCCAGATCTGAAAAACCTTAAGTTAAAGTTGTTAAACAGCAAGTTAACATGCCCCATGATGATCTACACAAAATTCTAGTCAAGTTACATATAAAGTTTATTTAATTTGGAGCTACGGCCTAGAAGATATGAACAAAACAAGCCAAGCATGGCAATTATGTAAGATGCATCCAAACAACAAGGAAACACACTCCAAGCATGTAAACAACATGATATTATGCTTTTACATGCAAAAGCACACAAGTTTCATATAGGACACGCTCAAAACAGAGCAACGGCCTAGAAGATATGAGCAAAACAAGTTACAATGCTAAGCTGAAGTTAACAGCAACATAACAACTTTGGAGCAAGGTATATATGCTACATCACTCAAACATGATAACAAAGGGCATGGATGTGAAATAAACATGATACTTAACAACCATGAACTTAGAGCATACCCAAAAACTTGCTGGAATACAATTAAACAAGCATGACAAGATTCAATAAGTTTACAAATTTCTCAGACTTAGTGAAAATTATAAGGCATGGCAGAAATTATAACAAGTAGGCATGTTTGCAAGCTTGTGCAACTCAACTCAGAGCATAACATGGCACAAGAAGATAACCAACAACAATAAGACATGTTTATGAAGCTACTCATGGCAAGAAGATAGTCCTAGGATGCATATATCATTAGCAAATCACATGCCAAAACTGAACTTGCTGATAACAGGGCGACAAAAACATTTTATAGCAAGATTTAAACAAGCAACACCAGGGCATATAAGCAAACAAGGGCATGGATGGATAGAGCATAACATGGACAACAGGACATGATCATTTGACATACTAAAACATGCATGGATTGGAGTGGGGCATCAAGCAAACATGGCATCAGGTTAACAGTTTTCCAACTTAGCAGTTTTAACGTCTCAGGAACAACAACAACGAGTAGGCTACTTTACAAGCTTGTTGCAAACACCACAAGGCATATCATGAAAAGTTGATTGCACCACAGCAAAGATGGCATGATTGTGCTTCTAAAACATATTGACATGTGGCATAAAAGACAATCACACCAATAGCTATGAACAAGTCAAATCAGCATCTCATGACAAGTTTCAGCACTTAACAGCCACATGCATTTTTGCAGCAGAGATTAACATGGCAATATGGCACCTAACTTGAATGCTACATCAACCATCATGTAGAGCACTTCACAATGAACATTTTGACATATCACGCACTCCATTTGGACCAACATGCACAAAGGTATCACATCACGAACATGCTATCATAACAACAATTTTCAGCAGTTTTAAACATATAGCACTCTTGCAAAGATGATTAGGGCATCAAGATGAACTCAAACAAGAATGCCACAGTACAAAAATATGAAGAGCATATCACAACGAACATTTGAACATATCATATGCTCAAATCAGACCAACACACAAATATATATCACCATGCAAACATGCACACTTATTTCCAACATGCCAGGGACTTAGTGGAAAAACTACCTCGGAGGGGGCGGACATGACATGTCCGTTGGTGCAGGCCCTTGGGCCCACCTGGCAGGGACACGAGGAGATGGGGAGGTCGGACACGTCCGGTGGTGCAGGCCTGCGGGACCTAGCTAGCAGAGACACGGGCGAGGGCACGATCCGGCCCGGATCTCGTCGGACCCGGGCGCGGCGGCGGCGGTTGCTGAACTCCTGCGAGGCGGTCGTGGGAGGATCGGAGGGGGCGGATCCGGCGAGGGAAGCCCCGTCCCCGGCCAGATCCGGTGACAGCGGGGGACGGACGGGCCGAGCGGCGGCAAGCCAAGCCACGGCGGCGGCCATGGAACGCGGAGGAGGACCGGCGGTAGGTCGGAGCGAGCAGGCGCGGCGGCGGCCGGCTCGGGCGGACGAGGCAGAGAGGTGCAGAAGAGGGAGCGCTGCGGGCTCGCGCGGGGAGGCGAGCGAAGCCATCTGCGACGACTGGCGACCTGGCGGCGGACGCGCACGGTGGCGGGACGCAGACGCACAGGAGCAGGGAAGCGGGCCGGGTGGTGGCGCGGTCGGCCCGGTCGGGTCCCGCTTCGGCCCGGCGCGGGCCAGCGACGGGCTTCACGGGTGCGCGCGTTAGAGGGGGCGAAGTGGAGGGCGGAGACTCGCCGGAAGCGGCGGCTGGTTGGCGGCGCGGCCCGTGGGGCGACGCCAAGTGGCGGCGGGGCAGCGGTTGGGCGCAGAAATTGAGGAGGAGGAGGGGCAAGGAGGTAGGTGGAGGCTATGGGATGCCCAAAATGGCATGGGGGACTGATTATATAGGGAAGGGGCTAGGGTTAGGTGTATTGGGGTGTTTTTTAGCCCTCCGATCTCGATCGGACGGCACCGGTCGAGAGGGG